>JBBPCW010000010.1:4772103-4793947 GCA_037974425.1 Phenacogrammus interruptus | reverse complement strand
TACTATGAGTGTCCATAACTGTTCACTGCTTTACTTTACTTGTTTCCTTAAGTGAAAGGAAAGGTTTGGTGAAAAGTTTTCAGCTCTCTACTCTATACACACTAATTCCTTCTTACAACCCTGGGGGCTAAGCCCCCCTTGTCTTTCCGTCCAGTGCAATTCGGCTAGGTACACATCCGCGCTAAAATATCAAGGTGAAAGTCATCATAGCTTGCGTTGTATAGACCCAGCTCCCAACCCAAATTTGTGAATAGATTAACGGGGATTTTTTTGTATTGTTCGATAAGAGTCTCACGTTAAAGCAGCACGTTAACGCCGATAACGGCCCACCACTAATATATATAACTATATATATATATATATGTGTGTGTATGTATGTATGTATGTGTGTGTGTCTGTTTATCTATCTTTATCTCCAACATGGCCAGCTAGTAATAGTGATTTCAAAATGGGGAAGAGGAAAAATAATATAAATATGACTCACTGAGCATTCCCCCCCCCCAATCGAATCATATTAATTGCATATTGTCTGAGTCACTATATGCCCAAAGGGCCCTCATTATCCTTCTCCATCGGTGGAGTCACATTTGTGCCCAAGAGACCACATATGTCTCCAAAGTGTCCGCTCCTCTCTGGAGAAAAAGAGGCACCATCTGCTAGTAAGGCTACACCCCTCTGAGCAGACGCTGGCAGGACAGGGGGAGGCTGTCAGGATCCTGTTATTGAACACAGTGATAGCTTTTAAATGTGACTCTTTGGGATCACCTTGTCTGCCACTGTGCAATATTCTTTTAATTACGATCTCCATTCCTGGCAAACCCTGATAATCTAATATCTCCTTGACAAATGCTTTGTTGTGTGTATAAATGACAAAAATGCCCAGCAAGGCCTTGTGAGACACAAGACACTACAATGCAGTCACTAAGCCCGAGTCACTCTTACAAACATGACTGTGGAGATTGGCTATATATGCTTTGACTTGTCTGTGGAAAAGCATGAGAGGAATTGCAGAGAATTCCTTGTCCTGAAGTTATTAGTCATTTTTTGTTGAACTAACGTTTAGATAAAGTGTGGTATGCAGACTTAAAATTATAGCCACTTATGATTACATAGTTGCTTGTAGATCAATGACAGCTTTATGGCTTTGTACCTTTCTTGGGGGAGGAAAACTTTATTATTTATGTTTAGAAATAAATAAATGTACTTTTACTGTTACAATGTAGCGGTTCGGTAGGAGAAGCTGCAGAGTGAGCACGTGTGAGCTCGCTTGGCATACCGTAGAGAGATTAGAGAGAGAGAGAGAGGGAGAGAGAGAGAGAGAGAGAGAGAGAGAGAGAGAGAGAGAGAGAGAGAGATCTAGCCGCGTGCAGAGGTCAGTATCGTGCACGCGATGTTGACAAGTGACTCGGCTGTGCTGGTCTCTCCGTTTTTATCACCTCCGCGTTCAGACCGTCTCTCTCCTCTCCTCCCCACTCCTCGGAGAGCCCCGTGCTGATGACATTTCAGGGCTGAATGTCTCGTCGCGACATGGAGCCTCTACACCCCGAGAGAGAAAGGATGGAGGCTTGGCTCGACGACAATGTGGACTTCGCTCTCTCCTACTTTGTGCGAAAGGCCAGTCGGTGAGATATGCGCACGACCGGAGCCACCATATACGGTCCAGCTTGTTTCTTGCTTTTTTATGTATTCAGAGTAGCCTAGAGACAGGGGGAAGGGAGGGGGAGAGTAGAGGGGGGGTATGTTCCTGTCAGGTCGCCCAACTTATCTGCAGAGTCGGAGCGAGGGACAGATCACACTGCCGCGGGTGGCGCAGCGATTACGGGGCTTAACGCCGCCACGGAGACCAACTGTGCCAACACACACAACTTTCCCTCTTCAGCACGGAGTCTGAGCTGCTCCAGGCTTGCACACACTTCGTGTCTCTTTCCTGAGTCGGTCTAAGTTCATACGAGGTGTTAGACTGCTGTAGGTGGAACATCTCATCTCATTACATTGCATTAATTTGGCAGACCTATGATTCCAAAGCAGCTCACAGTATGAGGAAGCATTCAAGTTTCATTATAGTGTGAGGAGAGTGCTACGATCTTCAGGAGTAGTGCAAGAAGATAGAAGTGTATTTGTGAGGTGACCATTTGTCGCATGTGAATACAGCACAGCACAGCACAGTAGGAATTTAACCCATTCACCAAGTAAAGCAGCAGGCAGCAAGGATCATAGCGTCAGGGGTGCTGTATGGAGAGGGCACCTCACTTAGGGTAGCTCAGTGGTGCCACTAGCAGTCCTTGGATTCAAACTCACAGCCTTCTGATTGTAGGGACAACTCCTTAACCACCAGTCACCATAAGGAATGCTTCATGGTTTTGTGTGTCTTTATGAGAGGAGATGCTCTCTGAACAGATTAATCCAGGTTTTTGACGCTAAAGAGGGACTGCTCTGGCTCAGTTACCGCTCCTTGTCACTGTGGACGTTTCAGTTGTCGGTACTGCTTTCTGTGAGTGCAGCCACTTATCTTTGTTTCCCATTCACCCTCAGCCACAGTGACCTGTAGCCTGTTTCTGTTTTATTGTCAGGAAAGGCAGACTGACCTGCACAGCCTGTACAGAACCACTTGCAGGACCTGAAGGCTAAACAATGAATGCAGGTTTTGTTAAGAAAATAACAAAAAAACATTTAGTACCAGGCTAGACACTATTGTTTTGTGTATTGTGACACTCTCAGGACAATGTGGACAGTTTATCAATAAGCTTTTGTGTTAGTTTTATTGTTTTTATGAGTCATTATTTGTTCTTAGATTGCTTTTTTTAAATCGGGGGACACTTATGGCTGGTTTCCCAGAGGGGAATTAAGCCTAGTCCTAGATTATGTAGTGCTGGGAATAGACCTTTTCCATTGAAAAGGAAAGGGTAGTCCAACACTAGGCTTAATCCCTGTCTGGGAAACCGGCCCATATTGTCTTCAAATTGCATTTAATCCTCACGTATGGACTACAGTTACAGTTATGCACTCAGACCACGAAAAGCAAATGTTGGATCCACACCAAGAATGTATGTACGCCTGATCGGCGATAGTGGATCAAGATGTTTTCTGTACAGAGGGGACCAGTGGTGCTCTTTGGAGTGAGTGCTATTGATTTAGTTATGCAGGCAGAGGACACTTAAATTAGAGTCCATGGGTTCCCCTGAAGACTGGCCTCTCTTTTTCTAGCATTACTATTGTCATGGACTCTGCTCATGCAGTCATTTGGTTGAAGGAGAAGCCAGTAACATTTTATTTAGCCAGAATAAGACTGTACTATGCCAGCAAATTTTACGGCAGTGAGTTTTATAGCCTCTGGGGTTCTTTTTACAGTCGAGCTGCTGATCTCAGAGTTTCATTCAATTTTGTTAAAAGGAAAGAGACTTGAACTTTGTACTTTGAACACTGAATTATATGCATATCACCATACATTTATTTCACAGTGAGGTTTCAATAAACACAGTAAACCCTGATAGCAGCAGTCTAATGGCACTTACAGTTATATCATTTTAAACACTAATTGATCCCTACAGTGTTTATGTTCAGCCTGAGTATGCTAAGTTTAGTTATTATGAGGCAGGGTTGTACTTATAGACATGCTTCAACCGTCCTGAAACGCAAGGGTCTGCTCGCTTGACAAAGAATGTGTTGACAGTTCATTGTAAAATGAAGAAATAAGGTTCAGATTTGTAGAAGCAATGACCTACATAATGATACGGTTTAGGAAATGTAAATTAGTAGCTGCAGAACCACCAAAGCTTTCAAGCCTATACTGCGCTAGTAAAGTGAATGCAGCCTCTTAAAACACTTAGTAGACAGATCATCTGTCCCTCTAAAAAATGTCTGGGCTTCTTCAGTGTTCTTATTGGTTGTTTGTCTTTTTCAGGGAAATGGTCAACGCCTGGTTTGCTGAGCGTGTCCACACCATCCAGCCCTCCAGAGAGGGGTCTAAAGTTCTCCCAGAAACCCTCAGCACCCTCCCCGCTGCAGGCCCCACTGAGGCTCCTTCCCACAGCCCAGCTCCATCCACTCCCACCCGCAAAATCTCCGCGTCTGAGTTTGATCGGCCTTTGCGGCCCATTGTGGTGAAAGACGCAGAGGGGTCCCTCACCTTCCTCAGTGACACAGAGAGGGTGCAGATGCCACCTCCGGCCTCCCAGAAACTCAACTCGGGAGAAGGTCCAGACGAAGGTGGGGGTAGAGGAGGGGACCGCTGTGCCCGTCTGCTGGAGCTCGTCCGAGACGTCTCAAGTCACCTGGACCTGACTGCCCTCTGCCACAGGATCTTTTTACACACCCATGAGTTAATCGCAGCAGACCGATACTCATTGTTTCTTGTCTGCGAGGACAGCTCCAACAAAAAGTTCTTGGTCAGCCGTCTTTTTGATGTTGCTGAAGGGTCCACTCTCGAGGAGGCCTCCAATAGTGGCATCCGGCTGGAGTGGAACAAAGGTATCGTTGGTCATGTTGCATCTACTGGCCAGCCACTCAACATTAAGAATGCATATGAGGTGAGGCTCTATTCCTTTATTTCATTTTCACTTCTTGTTGTTTTGTCCACTTTATGGAGGTGATATATGCATGTGCTGTCATATTCACTTAGATGCACAGATTTTTACACACATGAATAAATGAATGAAGTAATTTCCTTTCTTGGAGAGATGTACTGTAATGGAAACTGTGGGCTCTTTCTGGTGTTTTTCATGTATTGTATACTGATTTTGGTACAGATACGTAAGCATATAACATGTAGATGTCAGAATTCTGTCTGTTTGGAATATAATTCAAGAGAGAAATAAAGTTTATTTCTGTGATGTTATGGTACAGATAAATAAAAAATGGTTAAATGTAGATATTTTAGCACAGTAGCCCAATTTCACTTGCCTGCTGTTCCAAAGTACAAATTTCAGATAAAATAAACAGAATTTTAGTCAAATTTCAACATACCATTCTGATACTTATCATTTCTTGAAGCAATTATATGCCGATTTGAAATATATGCCGGTATGGTTCCGCTTTAACCACGCATCCCAGTTATTAGACCACCACTGTGAGAGTGCAGAGTGTTTAAATATTTAGGGATTTGAAGTTTCATATTGTGATTTTGGCTCTTATGTATATCCCTAGTGTTATGCTTAGAGCATTAGCTAGTGCTTGAAAATCCTCCCGAGTAAACACCGAGAGAGTGCATTGGCTTGGCAGTGCCAAAAACAGATCATATCTGTCTTTTATTTTGATGTATTATATGTGAGCTGAGCCAGAGCTGACCCTTTCCCCAATAGCTCTTCCTGGTATGTATTGACAGGCTTTGTTGACCATCACTTTATATCACCACCTGCTTCGCATTAACCTTTGACACTTGTGAAGTCACAGACACTTCTCAATAAAGCAGTCTTATGAAGTTCCCAAAGACCTTAGAGCAAACACCAAATGTATGAATTTCTATATGGACTAATATCTGCAGTCTCTAAGATCTTCTGGGGTCATTGTATGTAAAATGCAGTAGTTTTATAGTTGTGTGCCTAATATTGATATAGATTACATGCCACAGTCTATAGAAGCATGGTCTGCCTTGTGTGTAGGTAGTTGAGCAGTCCAGTTGCTAGCTGACAGTTGGAATTATGGTAGCTGGTATTTTTAGCCGTTCTTAATTTAGATTAATTGTGGTTCCCCCAACAAGTCTAGGGGGAGAAGAAGGGGAAGAGGAGAGGGAAGAGGGGCAGAGTACATGTTGGTCTCATTATTAATGTTAATCAGAGAGATGTTTTCCCCTAAGGCAGCCTAGAATGGAAGCACAGATCATTTTAGTTTTGCAGATGGCAGGTAATGCAATGGATTGACAGGAAAGCTCCAAATATCCCAGAGCATTACAGGACATACCTAAGATATTGTGGTTATGCAATGGACTGTTTTTACAATACATGCCTATATGAAAGTGCATAAAATATGAAAATATTTTTCACATAAGCCTTGAAAATAAGGCCTTTAAAGTCTCTAATTAATGTCAGAAGGAGCTGTTTTGGATTTGATTCGTTCAAGGCTTTGAAACTCTACCTACTCGAAAAGAATTTAACTCTTAGTTATTGTCAGATATAACAAAGCATGGTGTGATTAAATTAGATTTTTATTACCTTTCAGACTTAAGAAAGTCCTGTTAAAAATGTGGATTCTAAAATTTCAGAAGCACATTTGTATTTGAAAGTAGAAGAGGGGATACAGTACTATGATTAAATAAAAGTCATTTATGTGTGTACTATCTTGTTTTGCAGAAAAAACAATCCATTACATGATTCTGTCATGTTTTGACACAAGTTGTTGGTACAGAATATAAAACAAATGTAATGAATCATGGAACTCACTAAGAAATTGAACATGCAGTTGCATAATTATATTTTACATTGTAAGTTATTGCATATAACGTGTTACATATAATATGCATATGTTCCATTACGGTAGCAATGAGGGAGTCAAAAACATTTACATTTTTATTTTGTTTCTGTAGGACCCTCGTTTTAATGCAGAAGTTGACCAGATCACAGGCTACAAGACACAGAGCATCCTATGTATGCCCATAAAAAACCACAGAGACGAGGTAAGACGTAAATAAACAAGCAAAAATAATACAGCAGTGTGTGAGGATTTGAGGAGCGTTTGCTGCTTAAATCATATAGTATATCGATTTTTATCTTGTTGGGTTTTTTATCATCTTATCAGGTTGTCGGTGTGGCGCAAGCGATCAATAAGAGGTGTGGAGAGAACAGCACTTTCACAGAACAAGATGAGAAGGTGAAGAAAATAATATTGCACCTTTTCGTGTCGGTGTGTCTGAGGAAAAGGCTGCTTTTGGTTGTTCACTCAGTGCTCAAACACTTTTTGAAAGCTCAGGACTCTGGAACTATTGCATTCTTTGTCTGCAGATGCCATTTAGCATAAAACGAGAATAAATCATGTGGGGGGTTTTTGCACCAACAGGACTTTTCCTCCTACTTGGCTTTCTCTGGTATTGTTCTACACAATGCACAACTTTATGAGACATCACAGCTTGAAAATAGGCGGAATCAGGTATCCTGTCTTTTACACTCTTGATTAAAAAGCGATAGGCTTGGTCTTGTGTACTCACCTGTCCATTTTCTCTAATGGTTTAGGTGTTGCTGGACTTGGCCAGTCTTATATTTGAAGAACAGCAGTCTTTGGAGGTTCTGCTAAGGAAGATCGCTGCCACCATCTTGTCTTTCATGCAGGCTCAGGAATGCACTGTATTCATTGCTGATGGTGAAACATCGGTACGTTCAAAACATTTCTTTTGCAGACTCATGAAAGGGTCTTACCACAACTGCAGATTTGTTCTAGATCATTTTGTTTATAGAAAATGATTAGACCATCATGCAAAGAAATGTTAACTGAGGTCACGTAGCGTTGACTGAGGTTACATAGGTGTTGTCTATCTGTCCTGTTTATCCAAACTTGTTTCTTATTATGTTTTTGGACCATGGACAGGCATCTGCATGCTCTTCAAGTTCTTGTAGCCTTGAGCAAAATACTTGGCTCTCAGCATTGCAAATGCAGTCCATTGTTACTACATGCAGCAAAATACACAGAATACAGTGTATCAGATCAAGATAAAAAATAAATAAATGCAGGGCTTTATTTTTTATAATACAATAAACTGCATATTACAGTAACATGTACATGTTGGTGGAAGGAAGCTGGCAATGAAAATTCCTATATATAAGATATTTTTAGGGTGAGGAGTTCTCAAAGAGCCATAATTCCAAGCGTAGTTATTTGTACTGTAAAAAACTGAACGGCAGATGTGTGCAGTATGGCAGCCTAGTTTTTAGGGCGTTCGCCCTGCAATCAGGAAGTCATGGGCTCAATTCTCAAGATTCCTTGAGCAAGGTACCGTCTCCACACACTGCTCTCCGGGCGCTGTGTTCCTGGCTGCCCGCTGCTTCACTTGGTGAATGGGTTAAATTCAGAAGAAGAATTTTGTGCTGTTTACACTGTGTGCAGTGGTGTGTTCATATATGACAGAATGGTCATTGTCATAATACAGATAGAATTTGTAGTTTGAAAACATGCACCAATATGGAGTTATTTGTTGTTTTCTGAACAATTGTACTATATAAGAAATGTTTAGCGCATGGCGTTTAACAGTTGCCAGTGGTGAAAGTGTTTTCTATTAAATGTTCTTCCAGTAATGTTAGATGCAATGATAATGAAACTGTCATCTTAAGTAGAGCATGTGAAGAAAAATTGTTGTGTTTTGTTGTGTTAGGTACTGAGAAGTATTGCGCAATGCTATTTCCTGAAGAGAGCAAGTGCTAGGTATTTTGCTGTGCCTAGTTGAGTGGGAGAGAGGAAGGCCAATCAGCAACACATAGACAACACTGCTTTCATTTATAGCAGAACCACAAGCAAAAACAGGCTGAATTGCTCTCTTATTCTACACTGCCAAAGAAGCAATTACAGCGTGCATACAAACACAGAGACACAAACCAGGTGTAGACATCCAAAAACACTTGAGAAATAGAGATATATTTTAAGACGTATCAGCACTTAAGAGGGTGTCATTTGTTTCAAATAAGCAGAGAGGACCCTCCAAACATAAGCTTTTGATGTCAGAGTGCAGCTGGTGAACGGTCATATATTAGGCTAAAAGCCTGTAAAAAGGAAGCCCCCTTTTACAAACCTATCATTTTGAGAAGGTGAGTCACTTTTCAAAATATGGACAAAAGCAATTTGTCTAATACATTTAATACCCTTTTTTAGTCTGCTTCACTAAAGGAAAGTGCTCTTCCTCAGGTTCAGCCTTTGCTTGTGAGAATGAACAGGTACTCTCACTCAAGTATATTGCAAATAATATTACGTTTTATAATGTTTAATGTTTGATATATAAAGTAGCTGTGTCAGTGTTTCCCCCACCATTAAATAGCCTGCGCAGTAGAGGTGTCATGATTCAATTCAATTACGATTATCATGTCAATTAATTCGATTCGATATCATGATGCATCCCATCAATTTTCTACATTACTTCACATCAGGGCCGGTTATAGACAGGCATATATAAGGGGGCAGACAGAAATGTGAAGGGGGCACATGGTGGTAACGGAGCCGGGAAAGGGGTGGTGGGGGTGGGGTTGGGGGTGTGATGAGGGTGCTCTGGATAAATGTTTTTGTTATGTAATTAGATTGCACTTTGTCAGGCCTCTACCCTAAGACCTGTCCAACCTGGGTGTCCCACCTGAAGGCTAAGCTTCTGCTGGTGTAGCTCTTTGGGTCACTGAGGCATGCAAACCCACTGACCATGATAAGGTGGCAATAACTCTGAAAAATAAACTGAAAAATAAAACAACAAAAAATAAAATGAAATATTCCTCATTCCTCAGATTATATCAACTAATAACATGACATTTACATTAATTAAATGGCCTATATCAAATATTCGACCCCAAAAATAACACTTCTCACTTTCTCCAATATTAACAAAAGTAAAAAGGGTAGGCCAAGTTATGAAAAAAAAACAATTCATCAAGTCTTGAAAAATAAAACTGAGGAATCGAATTTAAAAATCGCTGTGATTACATCAGTATATGAAACTGTTGAGTGCAGAGCTGAAAGCTGGGTGGGGCTTTGTGTCGGGTCTGACAGACACAGGTCCTCCAGTCGCTGCTCTATGCAGCAGACAGGCTCACAGTGGTGCTTGTGGGTTTGAGAAAGAAACACTTCTCTGCCAGACTGAAACTGTGAGAGGAACAATGGACTAGTCCCCCACTGACTGTACAAATATAGATACTTTTAGTTGTTTTTAATTATCTCATGAGTCGCTATGGTTTTGACGAGAGAGATTTGCTGCTTCCTCAAAGCCTCCCGTGGATGCAGCTCATTTTGCTCTGCCCCGCCCACTGAGAACCCTGACACAGACTAATTTGCATAACAACAGTGACTGGATGTTTATCTGGCGGGCAGGTGAATGAGGGATCTCAGTCGAGTGCGCACGAAAAGAGCACGGAGGGAAAGAGCGAACATAAGTTGAAAACAATCATCTCATTTATGCCTTTTCCAGTGGATTTTTCAGCTACTGTAGTTTGTGGGTAATCTCTTATTTTCTTTCTCAGTGTTTGTTTAAGCCCCAGCTACTGGGAGAAGCACTGTACACAGATCAGGCAACCACAGTCATTAGCCGGGACCACATTTTACCTAGATTTTTAAAGCCGCCGCCAGAAAATGATGTCATTATGATATAATCGATTATATTGTGCCACTGCATCTATGCAGAATCATCCACATCTGCATTGCTGGCATGCTAACGTTTCCTCACTCGTGCTTGACTATGTCGCATACACATGTTTTTGGCCAAAATTACATTCTCTGTTAATTGGCAAATAGCGATTGAAATGCCAAGACCCATCACCATGTAGAGGCTTGTGCTGGAGGAAAAGCATTTACCTAGTCTTCTAGCATCTACTAATAATAGACCATAATCATATAATTTCCTGAAAGATTTATGAAAAAGGATTTGGTGAAATTATATTTTTATAAATATCTTCATGTTTTTGAGATATCAGCCACTCCAGTAAGACTCTTAAAGCATTTTGTCGTATGTTAATAGTTCAGATATAAATTGAATAAAACACATTTTACAGTTTACAGTTTTCTTTACAGTAAATATGTGGTGTAAGACTTTTGCAGTGTAATAACGACATTTTTAAATATAAATGTATGCAGTAATACTACCCTGTTCCTGCAGTCCCTGATACTACATACACACAGAAACACTGGTAGCTTCGAAGAATCTACCACCTGTGTAAATCCGTGTTAATTACCGCAGATAGTCTGATGCCAGAAGAAAGAAGAACAGCAAAAGGTTTTACTACCTTACCAAGAAATCAATTTAAAAAGTCTAGTACTGAGTTAAATAATATTCTGTATTAAAGGGGGCATATTATGCAAAACTCACTTTAGTTATAATAGGTCTATGGGCTACAAAATATGTTCATGAAATTCTTTGCACAAAATCACTCTCACATAAAGAGATCTCACCAGTTTTATTCTTCACAGTTTCAGTCCCTTTCAAAATGGGTCGTTCGGATTGCTCCCTTATTGTGACCTCACAATAAGGAAATTTTGCATAGAACGACCCCTCATCTGTCAAGCCCCCACCCACTAGATTAGTTGAAGATCCGCCATTTTTGTCCACTGGTTTTACGTGCAAGCCTACGACACCGAGCGCTATGGCTACAGGCAAGTCACACATGAAGTGTTGTGTTGTTGGCTACAAAGAACACAAATCCCTACACTTTCCCCCGGTCAAAGAAAACAGAAGAACAGTGTGGTTTTCATTTTCCGTGGCCATGTCCCAGCAACAATCGGTTTATCCTGCTATTTAAGGAAGAATGAAAAATTAGAATAAGGATTTGATCTGTCTCTACTGTCCATGACAAGTCAGCATATGAGGGAGATGAAGTACTTTCAAATAATGACTTTTGTTTTTCTATCGCAGTTATATATGGTCTAGCTTGTTAGTTTCATTTTGTTTACTAAGCATGGGATGGGTGGGGCGTGGCCAGCAACAGCTTATTTGCATAAAAGGGACAGAGCCCTGAAACGGCACCCTTTGAAAGGGCTTGAAACTGTGAAGAATAAAGCAGGTGAGATCTCTTCATGTGAGAGTGCAAAGTACTTCATGAACAAATTTTGCATAGCCCACAGACCTATTACAACTTATTTTTACAAAAAAGTGAATTTTGCATAATATGTCCCCTTTTAAAAAAGACAAGTCCCAGAATTATTTGTTGTCAGAGCTGTAAATAACACTTGTACTGGACTGAAATCACAAATCTTCTTGTAAACACTTACAGCATGTTCTTAGATAAATGTTTTCAATCCTAAGTAGACCTGAGTAACAAACCTTATATGATTCAACAATTGATGAAGATAATGATTTAGAAGCAGGTAACTACTGGTGTGAGGGTCCATGACTGATGGGCGCACTCTCTGGAAGGCAACATTTCTTACTGAAGAGGACAGAAGTCTCAACTGTGTGTAGATTTATTATGATTTTATCTGTACATTGAGGATCAAACAGAACAGTATAGAACATTAATTAGATTTAACAGTTTGATATTTTAGTGCTGTGATTTGCTTTACAAGGATATGTCTAAACGTTTATGGAACCATGAAAGTCAAAGTGGCGCTGAGCTGTTTTTAGAGTGATTTCCGATGAAAGCTGACATTTTCCATGCTATGTGGGAGGTCTGTTTTCCTGTGGTCGCATGCAGTCTTGAGCCACTTGCTGAGAGAGATGTGTCTTAGTTGTTCTGGAAACCATGTGCTGCAAAAAGCCCACTTAGTCCAATCTAACTGATCTACATTGGCCCAGCGAAGCCTCTGGGGTTTGTCAGTCTGACATGAAGTTTTTGTAGAGCGCGCGCAGCACCATTGTGTAGCTTTAAAAAAGGAAAGCCCAGCTTACATTTAGATGATGAATGCATTCTTCTCATTGGTCAAGGAGTCACAGCGAATGTTTTCAAGAAAGGCCAGTGTTTGTTGAAATAGAGATGTTAGAAAATGAGTTAGGGTTTAAAGTTTTTTCCTCTTAAATTGAATCTGGATGGCACCCTGGTCTGTTTTATCCTCCCTTCATGGTCTCTTAAAATTTGGGAAAGGCAGGCTTTTGCGAGCGGAGTACAGGTTTGCAGACAAGTCCCTATAAGGTGGTAACTGCATGTCCAGGAATGTAGAAATAAACTCCACTTCTGGCAGCGCTGTTGCATAGTATATTAAATTTCTCCTCTGTTTATTGTGGAGAGCCTTTACAGGTTCTTCCGATTCGCCTGCTTGACTAATGCCATTTGGCCACAGCCATGTTCCGAAACGATTTAATTGTTGAGAGCGGGAAATTCTAACCCCGCCAGAAACACACTAACACAAGCACATTAAACTATGTGACTGCTGAGATTCTGTGTTAAATTTACACAGGCAGTCACCGGACACTAATAGCATTAAAAAGCCGCAGAAACCACTGGCCTTCCCTTCCTGGAACCTTCCTTAAGTTTACCTCTGCGATTAGTGCCTGTGATTTAAGTTTGGACTCCTCTTCTTGTGCTCCTAGAATGCCTTCTCCAGTGTGTTCCATATGGAGTATGAGGAGCTAGCTGGATCCATGGAGTTCCCTAACAGGTAAGCATGTATGTTAAGTTTCTTATTTGTATGTTTTATCAACATGTTACATCTTGAAGGTGGAATAAGTGATATGTATTTCTCTATTCCCATTCCACATTCATCACAAACAGACAATGCGAGAATGAAAGAAAATGTTCTGTATCCAGACAGAAGGTTAGATTCCTGTTAGAGCACACCTTGGCCTGAACCATGAGCTCCTCTTAAGTGCCTTTGACAGATGCTTAATCACAATTTGTTTAGGCTAACCTGTCTAGATGGACGGATTTTCTTTCTTTTGGAAATCTTCCAAAGCTTTTCAGAGAGGCATGGAACACGTTCCCGAATTGCATGTAGATGTTTTTTTTTATGTCAGCGCTCTATTAAAGCCTCAAGTTCTCTTTTTATGGTTATATTACTCACACATGTGGCTAGTGGCTAGTGATCCACCATGTGGAAAAACAGTGCAAGGATCTTAGTAGGACTTACAGTACATAAAAGGAGAATCCTGTATTGGGGGAAAAACTTTTTTGCCTCAGGGATTATAATTTTTCACCATAATCATTGTTTATTGATGGAGGCTGCTTAACAGATGGATGAGAGAGAGAGAGAGAGAGAGAGAGAGAGAGAGAGAGAAAGAGAGAGAGAAAGTTGGATTCAAATATTTAGTGGACTCTCACCCTTTCATTGCTGTTATATTCCATTTTGTGTCATTCCTTTACACAGTGGCTATTTGCTGTTAAACACATTTTATTATGTTTACATACTCATATAAGCTAAGTAGGTTCTGTTGTATACATGCAGCCACATAAATGTAAAGTGCAATAATTAGTTTCACTCAGAGGCATCAGCCAAAATAGCAAACTTCAAGATCTGTGTTTGCAGAGATAACTAGTAATACATATTCAAGAGTCATCAGAACCTCTTCAATCATTTGTGTATTAGGAAATAAGACAGAAACATTTTTTGTAGTGAAGGAACATGGAATGGTTTCCAGGCTGCTTCTTTTTAGTTATTGTTTGTTTCAAGGATGTTTTCAATTAAAGAAAGCTTATAAAGCTTATAAAAATGTTTCTTTGGATCATAATTGTCTTCTTTAGAATTGTGTGTTGCAGTCTGGAAAGCTTCAGGGAACCTCGCTCATTAAGAATTCCAGTAGCCTAACAAGACAACTTACAGCTGGCTGCTTTTGGCTTCTTTAGCATCATGTCAACATGTTTTTCTTTAATCAGAGCTTAATCACAGACCAATATGATGAGGCAATGTGTTGCGAGAAGCTATCTGTATTTGTTAGTACAACAGCATAGTCATTTAATAAAGAAACGAACTTGAAGACTGTAGAACTGTCCATTCTAACTTGTGTTGTTCTCCATACCAGTTTAATCTAGCTAAGTTTTCTTTGTGATCCTACAGGGATGGTGATGTGGGCAAGATTAATTACATGTACGCCCAATACGTGAAGAACACCATGGAACCACTGAACATTCCTGATGTCACCAAAGACCAGCGATTTCCTTGGACTGTGAGTTTGCACAGGACTGTATCTTCACAAATCCCTCATCTCACAGGGCAGTCCCATTCTGGGATCAAGAATGTTTACACAGGCCTATAGGGTTGTCTGGGATATTTTTGCTCATGTATTTAGCTCCATGTTGTGCCTACATTGTATAAATACTGGTATTTGCTATTTATGGACTTTCATAAACATAACTGATATTGTTATGATTAAAATATGAAACCAGAGAACTTTTAAAATTACGTAAAGAAGTGTGGGAGGTATCAATGCCCTGTATACAGCTCCAGAAAAAAATAAGAGATCACTGCAATTTATTTTTAAATTAGCATCTCTATGAGTATGACACCATTCCATGCCAGTGTCTGTTAAATTCCTACACAAGCACAACATTCTGCTTTATGAGATACTGATTAGTGATCACCTAAATAACATCTTATTTAATGAGAAAAAGTATAAAAACATTTCTGCAATCAACACTCTACACTTGCAATGTGACCAGTTGGATGATAAAACACTACTAGAAGCACATCAAAGGTCGTTTTTGCCATTTTATTTGAGCGAACGATTGTTGAATTATTCAAGTTTTGTAAACACTGCAGCATTGCTCTTATTTTGATGTCTTGTCATTTCTTTTAAAATCTTGCTTTAAAGAACAAAAAAATTATTTGGAATTAGGAGAAATAATGTATTAAAAACAAAAGCAAAAAAACCTAAATTCTTAAAAAACTAAAGCAAAGCTGTTCAGTTCACTACTTGCACTTATAAAAGATAAAACCTGAGAAACTGAACATTTTGCAGTGGTCTCTTATTTTTTTCCAGAGCTTTTCATAGTATAATATGAAATCTATTAAGCTTATCAATTCTGGATTTTGCAGTCAGTTTTTTGGCAAATAAAAGATTCCGTTCCTTCGAAATCTTTTATTTGTCTTAGTCAAACAAGTCTGTGGCCCTGTTCACACCTGACATAAATATGTGTGATCTGGTCACAAGTGAATGGCACCAAGTAAAATGTGTGAACACACCCAAGACACATTGAGGGCATATTGCGATTCAATTGCTCAGACCAGATTTGGAGGTATTCTGGGCCACACATGGCCAAATTCTTTTAACAGTATTGTATTCTGGGCCACATCCAAGGACTGTCCACCTAACTTAGGTCTTCTGGGTAAGTGGAAGTATAGACTCACTTATACATTAATGGCATGATTTCAATATCTTCTGTGTCATTTTGAATTCTTCTCCGCCTTCTTTTAATTTCAGTGCCAGACTGGGCACTAGAAGGGCATTTGTGCCTCCAGACCGTTAAAACAACTCATTTGGTCTTTGGAAATGGAAACTATGTTTTTAGATTAAATTGTCACATACAAAATCATACATAGTACAACATGCAGTGAAATTCTTATTGCCCACCCATAAGGATTGAAGAAAAAGCAGAAGTAAAAATGACATTTAAATTAAGTATAAATGTGACATGGAGATGCTGATCCAATCACTAGTGGTCACTGAAGTTGCATGTGAAGACACGTTTTACTGTCAGGTGTTACCTGACATGCCTGGAATCCACTTGTGATCAAGTCACCCAAGATACATGTTAATGCCAGGCGTGAGCAAGGTCTTGTTTTGTATATACTACATCTCTGCAAAATGAAATACTTTTTAACAAATACAATTAAACTGAATTCGGACTCAAAACAATATCAAGCCTGAAAATATATCTGTCCTTTACAAGATGTGATCTTTTGGTTGTAGACATGTCCAGACATCCACAAAGGGCAGATGTTGCTGCAGGCATTGAGGCAAAGCACACAGTCAACCGTTTGAAGACTGATTAAAAAAGGCTGTGAGCTTCTGCATGTTTGAACTGAAAGTCCTGCAGCCATGCCAACTCTTTATAGATAAGATTGGACACCCCCATTTTAGTTGGTTTAATTTGTGTTGAGTGCCAGATGATCTAAAGAATATCTTGAAGTTGCTATGCATCTCTGCTTAAATGCTGGCATTGCATTTAAAGTGATACTATACCAGTTGCTAGGATCTCACATTCTACATCAGACTCTCTGACAAAAACAAAAACTGTGCAATAATAGTACACACATTTATTTGTTTCATTTCAAAGTACACATGCCTTATTTACATTAGGGAATTAGGCAAACAAATACCAATTCAAACATCCATATATTCAAATTACCACACCCTTTATAAGGCATTTATAAGCAATAGAGCAACAGCAAACCAATTTTACATCAGTAGTAAAAGTGGTAGTACTGATTGAGTGTGTGTTAAGGGAGGCAAGGAACAAATGAGGATAACACGAGTGTGTTATAATGAGAATGTTCATTTAATTAATAGGGATGCACCGAAATGATTTTTTTGGTCAAAATCGAAAACCAAAAATGAGGAAACGGAAACACCGAAAGAAATTATTAAACCAATTTTCTGCAATATTGCCATTGATGAAATCAATATTCATGGTTAAAATAATAAATATGTTACAAAACTATGAAAATATTTATTTAGCATTCAAACAATGCACAATATAAAATAAAATTTGAAATAAAATATTTTACTTGGATTTTACTTGGCCCCACTCATGAATAGGCTAAAAGCAAGATATATGGTACAATTAAATATCTTCTCTCATAAAAGTGAATTCAAGTGCATTTTAATATTCTGAACGAAGTGCATGAACAAAGTGCATTTGGAGCAAGTGCTTTAAAAACGAATACAGACGGAGTGGGTGTGCTCGAAGGGTCTTCTCTCTTCTCTGCTTCATACTCTGCATGATGATCGGATGCACCCCCTCACAAACAGCTTTCGGCGTGTCTTTTTTAGATATATCGAAGTGCGCCCACGTGGCAGACATGTTGACTCTAATCCAGTCTGGCGCGTGCAGGTTGCAGTTGATGATTGCATTATTACTGTTTCAGTTGGAAACGGAAAATGCATTTTTTGTTATTTTCGGCCAAACATTGTCGGTGGCTGAATATTCAGTGCATCCCTATTAATTAATGATAGTTTTGTTTCATTTAGCTTGAGGCATAAATGGACTGGTGCAGAACCAGCTCGTCTCTAATACGTGTGTAAGACCATGTCCTTCTATAACTGAATAGATGTGCTTTTCTTCTTCTCAGAGTGAGAGCCCAGACTCTCCGAATTGTCATGTGAAGAGTTTGTTGTGCACACCAATCAGGAATGGGAAAAAGGATAAAGTTATCGGTATGTCTGATGATTTTTTTACTAAGTTTGAATAAAATAACAAAATGATGCCGCTTAATAGTTTATCTAAAATACATATAACTTATATAAAATAGCTTTGAGTTGTATTACTTGGTAATTAATACAGGATATATCCATTCTTCTCTGTAAACCTCTCAAAAAGTAAAAAAAATCAAAAATGACCTCTGTAGCACTTGCTGAAACATCATGTTCTCTATTGCTGGAACCTGACATTGCTCTTCATGCAGATGATAGATCATCACCACCTTCAGTGATTGACATGATTTCGCGTGCATTTTTGGCTGGTATCGTTAGCTGGCTACACAGACAGTCTAATGTGGTTCTGGTCAGATGAAACTGATTTCCTCTCCCTCTCACTCTTGACAGAAGAGAGAGTTAGGATGCAGCAATAATGGCCCTTCTATAAACGCTCAGAATACATTTAAATATTTTAGACAGTCATTTCCATTTGCTTGGAAATCCCATTTGCTTGGGTACAAAGCAATAGGGGTTCTAGCTTGGGTTTTAGGTCTTTTTATTATATTAAGCTCATGTAATTCATCTCTGCTTTTAGATGTGCAGTGAAAGATGGCCTGCTGAGAGAGTGTTCTTTGTTGTAGATGGTAAACTGAATAGTTCGCCTGGTTGTCGTTTGTAGTGTTCGGTTAAGAGAAACCCATAAACAACGAATAAACACTACAGAGCAATGCTGCCTTTTTTGGGTTATAGTGTGTCCTAGTGCCTTATGTCACATCGGTTTTATACCGCATTGTTTAACATGCTTAAACACCTGGATAACGTACTATGCATTCTAGCTGAAGAGAGCGCTATTACAGCCACCTGTTCTCACAAACTCTTTGATATTCTTTTCTCTGGAAGGTGTTTGCCAGTTGCTCAACAAGATGGATGAAGCCACAGGTGACATAAAGGCCTTTAATCGGAATGATGAGCAGTTTCTAGAGGCCTTTGCCATTTTTTGTGGACTGGGCATCCAGAACACTCAAATGTATGAGACGGTGGAGAGGGCCATGGCCAAGCAGGAAGTCACACTTGAGGTTAGTGCAAAATATTTGTTTATGTAAACATCACTTTGGGGGAAAAAACAATATGCAACCCAAAATACAAACCCAGGGGAGGGACTAACACGGTTTAAAGGTATAAAAATAGTGAACAATGCCACTATGACCTAATCTTACTGGAACTTAAAATGTTTCTTAAACCCTGTTTACACCTGGTGACATCATGGGACAAGGATTTGCTTTGTATCCTGGTATGATTTTTTAACAATATGCACATATACAATGTATAATTTATATTTTAACAATATACACTTAGTAGTCAAATCTCCGGTCAGGCAGTCTGAAATCCAGTTACTATATGTGACCTGATCTGGCAAAATGTGTCACAGTGACCCAAAATTCAAAATTGAGGTTTTGGGATCATTAAAAAGATGACAGAATAAGCTTTAAAATGATATGTTGGTCAAAGCTGTATCTTAAACAGTTGTCAGGTTACAGTCATTTGAATTATGGTAGCACAGCACCATTTTCCAACAGAAAAACCGAGAAATTGTTTTTGTCAGTTTTTTGTTGATATGTTTAACAATCCATAGCATTCAAAGAGATGCACCCAGTATTCAACAACAAAAATTTACTACAGACATTTAGATACTTAGAAACATACATTAAATCAGACTGAAGACACATCACTAGAGCCAAAGAGCCAAACAATTGACCAACTTGATTCAGTCTTGCTTGAGTATAAGAGTTGATCAATTAAATTATGTGGCAGCAGGAAGGGTAGCCTCTTCATTATGAGTAGATATACTGAAGAAATCACACTGAAGAAAAGTGCTGCACTGAAATTACTTTCATACTGTATTAATGTGCATCCTATCCACTTTAATGCAAACCTCTGGTTTAGGGATTTGTCTTTGTGTTAAGTGTGTGTAACTTAACACACTGCCAGATGAGCTACAAAAGGAGAACTAATAACTAAATTGCAGAATTTACTGTTCAAAAATGTGTCTACTTTTAGTTTAATCTTTTTCAATATGCAACACTGCTTAGATGCTGGCATCTAATTTAAAGTGAGCTGCTTGGACCCACCATTCTTTGTTGGTTCTCCGTCACAGTATAAAATATTATATTTATATATATATAATATTATATAGTGTGTGTTAAAGGCAAAGAGGATTACATGAGTAAAAAACATACTGTTATTGGGAGAATCTTGATCATTTCGTTTAGTTGTAGGCCTTAATGATGTGGTGCAGAAAGTTAAGGCAACACAATTGTATTTTTGGACCATTTGTATTGGATTAATTTCTATTGACCATTTCCATTCATCATGAAATGTTCACACAATGTAAAGGGCAGCTGCTATTTTCAAATGATAAAAAAACTGACCTGAAAACAGTAATATATTCAACTCATCTGCAGGTGATGTAAATGGAGTTCAGTCAATTCAATACTATTTTATTCAGTACAAGTGTTTCATTTTCACACAGATAACTGCATCCTCCGAATAGAACTCTACTCACTGACACCCTCCAGACTAGATTTCTCCCTGATCTCTCCATTCTGCAGCTGTCAAAGTCAGAGGTGCCTTATTGACAGGCACTCTTCTGCAGCTGACAGAATGGTGGCGTGTTAGAGCGTTTCATTCACACCCCTCTCACCTCTCACAGTGTTTTGCAGTGTTTCTGTTTTGTTAATGATCCCTGAAACAGCAGCGTGAAAAAATATGACAAGTTTAGCCTCAAAGGTTGCAGAGCAGTGCAAACTGGGTTACATACGCCTTGACAGTTTGACAGCCTGAGCTTGCCAGGCAACATGCTGGGCCTCAAAAAGAAAGAGGTGCAGTTGTGTATTGTGTTACATGGTGTGTACTGAGATAGTGGGAATGTGAATGTGTTACTCCAGATACTCCAAATTTATATCAATGGATGTTGTGTGTGCTTCTATGTATTTGTGTGTGTGTTCCTTAGGTTCTCTCCTATCACGCCTCCGCTGCGGAGGAGGAGACGCGGGCGCTCCAGGTAACTGCGGTAAATTACAGTTTATTCATTTATCCCCTTCCTGCCCCTCAGTGAGACACAGACACAGCATTACGACTTCACAAAACAATGTTCTGTTCAAAACCACAATGATGTTAATTATTAAACAAAAGGCCAAGTCCTTTCAAATAAGGTCGGTGACCTCTAGGACACAAGCTGCTTAGATCCAGTCCTCTCGCACAGTCCTGCTTTGGAGGACTGTGATTACTGAGACTAGCCTAATTAACCAGTTAAGAGGTCCTTGCCACTCTGCCAATCTCCACTTGTGCCACAATTTCAAATCAGCACCGAAAGATCAAAGTTAAGCTCTCTTTATTTTGACATTGCAAAAAACGTCATCTGGAAGCATTAGGGGAAACATCTGCAAGTAGAAATTCTAGGCTGAATGAACTGTCGCTAACGCATGTCGATAAGGAACGAACATCCTTCTTCAAAGGAATTATAATCAAGCTTAAGTGGTTGCCATTAGGTAATTTCTGAAAAAATGTAAATCAATTGGTAGTGAATAACAATGAATATTCTTTATTAGCCATCTTGGTTTGCAACATTTGCTTACTCTATAGTTTAAGGCCTTTTCTCTGGAGGAAGAAAATAAGATTGAGTCTAGGAAGACTGAGTGCAGCACAGACAGGATTTATTGCTATGAAAGCCCCTGCTCTCCGTTAGAGAGACAAGCCGAGCACAGCTAAATGCTCATCCTGTGCGCCTCAAACTATGCTGATCACAGCTCATTGATTATTAATGCCTAACAGACAGAGATCCCCAGTGTTAGGGGTTGATAGTCTGTTTATGTAGAGAGAGAGAGAAAGAGTGTGTGTGTGTGTGTGTGTGTGTGTGTGTGTGTGTGTGTGTGTGTGTGTGTGTGTGTGTGTGTGTGT
>JBBPCW010000010.1:4751724-4763078 GCA_037974425.1 Phenacogrammus interruptus | reverse complement strand
TGAACTGTTTGAAATTCAATTAAATAAAGCTTGAAACATTGGGGTGTTCTAAAACTTTTGACCGGTAATGTATATGTTGTTTCAGTTCAATTACTTATCCAGTGAAGAAGTCAATCAACGTTGTAAAGCAGCACACCTTCAGAATCACAGATATCTTTCAGATCTAACACATTTAGAGGCTAGCAGAATTTGTTATTATACTGGGTTATAATGAAACATTGTGACTGCATTCTTTCTCCTATCCATCTTCTTGTGGTGTCAGAAACTGTAAATCTCTTCATTCTACCTTGTCTACACTATTTGCTTTAATTTCCTTTATGAAGAGAATGTAGTATGTATGCTCCTCTTTTTACAAGACTGATTCGTTTGAGCCTTATTATTTTTCATTGTTTGTTTAGGGCAGTCAAATTCTAAGTGGTCTTTCTCTGGATGAGTACAAAACTACACTGAAGATGATTGAGAAAGCTATCTTGGCCACTGACTTGGCCGTCTACATGAAGTAGGTACCCAGTGTCAGCCACAGTTAAGAGAATAACAGTCAGAGTTTGCTCTTTATTAGAAGTATTGTTATCTTCATTTCTATTTAGTTGACAAAATCCAGTAACTGAGTTACACTGTTTTTGGAGTAATATCCAATAGTGTTTAAGTATGTACACATCATACAATATATGGACAAAAGTATTGGGATGCCTGGCTCACAATCTCCATTCCAGTTCATCCTAAAGGTGTTAGATGGGGTTGAGATCAGGGCTCTGTGCAGCCAGTCAAGTTCTTCCCCTCTAAACCCCACTAAACACTGGGACACAGTCACGCCGGAATAGAAAAGGTTCCTTCCCAAACTGTGTCCACAAAGTTGTGCTGAAGCTTTAAGATTATCCTTCACTGGAAGGGCTTCCTGAATTCAATAATGAAGAGGTGTGTCCCAATACTTTTGTCCATATAGTGTACTTGAAGTAAGTGTTCTATGACTAAGATATTTTTCTCCGATTGTTATCAAGCAATAGCAGATGTGACTCAGACGTGGATCAAAAAGTAAATGACAGACTTTTTTCTACCTATTTCTGCAGGAGGAGAGCAGAGTTCTTTGAGCTGACAAAGAACAGTCAGTTTGTCTGGGAGGACGACTGCCACAGAGACTTGCTGAAGTGAGTGGGTTTGAGACTGTTATTACTATATACAGACCTCAGAACGAGCCTTAGATGTCTTGTTTTAGAAATACACAAGTGGCTTAATTATCCGTCTTGGTGGCAACATTTCCACACTGCAGGTGCATGCTGATGACTGCGTGTGATATCTCTGCCATTACGAAGCCCTGGCCCGTACAAAAGAGGGTAAGAGTCAAGAACAGTCATTATGACTCTCTGTAGAAACAATGAACTAGCTATTGTCCTTATTCCAACTTTAAAACTGTCCTATAAGTGGCAGGTGGGAGTATTGAGCAAGTGTTTACATTGCTTAATGCTCACATCTGCCACTCAGGGTGTTTTTTAACAAATACTCCCTATATAACTTGTTTGCAATTCTTTCAGCTTTCTTTAGCACTCACTCCTGTTGTACCTAATTCATCTCACAAATCTTCCTCTGTCTGTGCTCTCTGTTTGGCAATTAGCAGGCAGGGTTCCTAATTAGAAGTAGGTGAAGGCACAGCTGTGCTCCTGTCAGTTCTATTTATGTCCACACGCATGCACACACACACACACACACACACACACACACACACACACACACACACACATACATCTGCAATAAGGATGGCTCAAATTCTTGATTTTGAAGGGCCCATATCCTTGCTTTAATTTTGTATTTCCACAAGCACTGTTCATGATGTTGACCTGGTTTTACAAAGCAAGATTAGTTTTCATTGTTCTCTAGAAGCTGCTTTCAGGAGCTGTACCTTTAAGACTAGTATACGTAAATGATCTGGCTGTCCTGTATTGCACCTCTTTGTAAAAGCAGTCTCGCGTGAAACAGCGTCAGTGGGTGGGGCTAAACTGTTGTAGGCTGAATAAGCTTATCTAAACGTATTGCTATTCAGGACATCACAAAAACAATCCATTAAAAAGAAGCATTTTAGAGCTCAGTTCCCATGAACAGGGGAGTGAACAAGCTTAGTGCTGTGTTTGGTTACAAAACACGAACGTTTTTCTGGACAAAAGCAGAGATTAACACAAAAGACTAAGCTTCCATTCTATCTGCTACTATGGAAACTATTCATCTTCTCAAGGTTGTTTTAATATGAGGGTGACCTGTTTTAAATCAGGGATAGGATCCTGAATTTGACACTGCATTTTTCACGCCATGTTGTCCGCTGTTCAATGGTCATGAGATTGGACTGATCCTCGTATTCTTACTGTCATAAACAATACCACCGCCTGTACAGAGAAAGCAGAAAGGAAAGAGATGAGTAATACTCTAATGGTGTGGTGATGAACGCCTTCCACAAAAGTGCAGGAAGTGCTGAGCTGTCAGGTCTGAGCAGCATTAATAAAAGAGTAACTTTAGTGCAGAGAAACAACACTCTGATAGATGACTGGAATCTCAGTGCTACAAGAGGAAGGGAAGTACAATTAATATGAAGGTGGAATTTTCTCGTTTGTCGTCTTGTTAATCAACTCTCATTTCTTTTGCTCTCCTCAGATAGCCGAGCTTGTGGCCACAGAATTCTTTGAGCAAGGAGACAAAGAAAGGAGAGAGCTGAACATTGAGCCTATTGTGAGTTGACCTCCTGCATTCTTTCCGTAACAGTGTTTGAACAGTGATGCCAAGTCAACAGCATCAGACGTGACGTACCGCCTATTAAAAAGGCATCTTTCTCTCTCTCTGTTAGGATCTAATGAACAGAGAGAAGCGGGACAAGATTCCCAGCATGCAGGTCTCTTTCATCGATGCCATTTGCACACAGTTATATGAGGTAAAACACACTAACGCCTGTTTACAAGTCCTTACAGGGAATTCAATTCAGATGAGAGATTTAAGTCATTCAGAGTGTGAGGTTGCAATGTCTACAACAAATATAGCAATTTTATTTACTGTTTTCTACTAAAATGATGAGTGAACCTACATGTCTTCTTTTATATGTGATATGTTATTGGTTAAGTAGTAAAGGAACATTTCTCAAGAACAGAGAATTTCACATTACTCTACTTTGGATGACTGTGTATGTTTACATCAGAACCATTCAATTGTGCTATGTGTTTAAGTATAGAGGGAAATGGAACATTAAGGGTTAGTATGCTATGTAGTACCTGCAGGAATGGAATGAATGCGCATTCAAAATATTATCTGCTCTTCTGTTCCAGACACTGGCCAGTTTGTCAGATTCCTGCTCCCCCCTGCTGGAGGGCTGTAGGAAGAACAGGCAGAATTGGAAAGTTCTAGCTGAGCAGGGTGAGGAGTCAGGATTATTGAATGGAGGACTTTAAACTGACAGGTGGCCAAGCAAGGCTTGTCCCAGCAATCGCAGGACAGTCTTCTCCTTCCCCACTGACGCCTAAGGATTAAGGGAGATCATTCCAGATCATGCTGTGTGTTTCTTGCAGACTGCGACCGAATGCAGATGTTCTTTGGGACTCAACTGAATCACATTGAATCATATACAGGTTGGGGTGGGGACTTTTAGCACTGATGTTAAAGTAAAAACTGATCAAAGTGATGATAATTAATTCTAAGCAAATAATTCTGTGGTACTTGATGTTATGAATCTTTGAAAGGAATTGTTTCCACCCGTCTAGTCACTGAAAATAACCTAAGAAGGATCTAAGGCAGGGGATTCAGACTGGTTCAGGAATGAAACAGTGAGTACAATATAGCAACTGCTTCCCTTCAACAGCATTGATCACTCAAGCAACTGAACGTAAGAGCCGGGTATTACTTGCCTTGACCTTTCCAGGTGTTATCAGTGCTTACACTATAAGGGGCCTGACGAATATGAGAAAGTGTGGAATATAAAGACAGGGGTCTTTGATTTGAGTTATTCCAATCCCTGTATAGGCTCTATGTGTGGGCATTGATATTTATGACTTTTTTCCAATCTTTGGGTTTTCTGTAGCTCACTCACTGAACTTAAACAGACGTAGATGCACAACGAACGTAATTTATTTCTCACTACAGTGCACCGTAGAGCTAAGCTAACATACGCAACTGCAATGGAACATATCCACTCCTGAAATCCAGTTAAAATGTCTTAATAATCACTTTGTGTTTCTATTTTCACATCTTTTTTGTATATTTATTAACTTTTATCAAGTTTGTTTTATGTGGTGACAATTTGGTTTCTTATGTCTATATGAAAACTCTTGGAGGAAAAATATATATTTAATTAGTCACACGTTTGTGTCCTTGTATTCCTTTCATTTATTTTTCAGATGTCCTCACTGTTGGGGAGAAGTCATTTCTCCAAACTGGCAACTTTTAAGAAGGAAATAAAGAATTTTCCAGATTTTCCATATATGTATACATGACTTAGAGTGAAATATTCTCAGCTTCCAATAGTAATTCTTTTACTGACCAAGTGCTGTGTGGATAGTTAGATTTACCCAGCTAAAAGAAATTAAGCATATTTACTGTAGACATCCTTTATTATAGACGGCTCAGAAAATCATTTTAGTTTCTGTGGTGCTCATTCAGAGCCATGGACTGATTCCAACAGTGGCAGCTGGTGCTCAGTGAATCTGAACAGTTTATTTCGCATGGTAAAGCCGTTTTAACCTCACGGGATGCAAAGAATAATCATAAGCACACTACTACACCCTACATCCAAATTATACATTTAAGACTGGGATACTTTCCTTTAGTAGATCATTCATTAATGACTTTATACAGGTAACGTTATTTTATAGCTTGCCTTATGCAGAGAAGAACGTGCGCAGTGTGTGTGAAACTGAATAAAAATTAACATTCAGTTCAACAGTCTTTATGCATTTGTATGTTTTATTTTTGGCACTACTGGTTCTTATTAGATGTAAAAAATGCAAAAATATTTTTGCAGTAACGCAGCTCTGGGAAAAAAAAAGAGACCACTGCAATTTATTTTTGAATCTGCATCTCTGACAACCATTCCATGCCAGTGTCTGTTAAATTCCTACACAGACACCTCATTCTGCTTTGAGGTATTGATTAATGATCACCTGAATCAAATCTTATTTAATGAGGAAAAGTATAAAATCAACACACTCTTCTCACAATGTGACCAGTTGGATGGCAAAACACTAATAGAAGTGCATCGGTAACCACCATTTTGTTTAAGAGTGAACAAGAGTTAGTTTGAATTATTGAATTATTCAAGTTCTGTAAACACCATCATTTCTCTTAATTTGATGATTTGTCATTTCCTTTTAAATGCTTTAAATTTTTATCTGAAATTAGAAGAAATATTGTCAGCAGTTCTAAAAACTAAGGCAAAGCTGTTCAGTTCAATAACTGCACCTTTAAAAGATAAAACCTGAGAAACTGAACGTTCTTGCAGTGCTTTATTTTTTTCCCCTCCCAAGCTGTGCATCTCCCCAACCACTTTATGAAAACCAGTAGCTGCTAGTCAGTGCAGCATGCAAGGCACCCTCTTGTCATGCTGATCAGTTCAGCAGGTGTCCCATGTCATTTTCACATGGGAGCATGGCCAGACTTTGATGTTTATAGAATGACCAGTTCAAAGAACATGCTGTTTTTCAATGCAAGTACACTTGAAAATCACGATCAGACACAAAAAAGTAAACACCCGATATGCAGCAAATATACGAGTGAATCAGTGGCACTTGTATTTATACTGTTTGGTGCCAAACTGTTTCTCCTTATTTAGCAAATTACACACATGCACTTTACATCTAAATATTTTACAAAGACACTGGTCAATGTTTAAGTACTGTAAAATTCAGTATATATATTTTAGCACATTTTCGTTTGAAGATTTACTTCTGTGTGCATTCCATTTTTTCCCAAGTCACTGTTGCCACCTATTGATGAACTACAGTCACTGCATATGGTCTAAATGACAAAATGCCACCGAGACCACCAAGAGCATTTTCCTGTATCTAAGCAGGACATTTATTTCATTTTTTTCCCCCATTAGTTTCAATAAGACAGACATAAAAAAAACCTCAGCAAATGAGTGGGTTGCTTGAGAACAAAGAAACTTCACAACTATGTACAGAAACAGAGAAAGTGAGACAGAAACAGTTACACGGAGTCTGTCCTTTTGTACGCCACCATACTGTTGACTTTGTGGATTGAAGTGGTGAAAGACCGAAGCCGCACCTCCTCTGACTGGTCGATGAGTTGAGGACCAGATTCCTCCCACTGCTCTGGGACCTCCAGATCCTTGTCTGTGTAGATTAGAAGGTCAAACGCACCTGCCACACAGACACATGAAAGAAGGTTGAACGAGGGGGGAGAAATTGAAATGAATGAATGGAACATCGCTCCAAAAAGCTTCAGTTTATTTAACAAAAATAAAATCCAGCGTAGAAAGAGATTTGTCCCCCATATCTGCAAAGAAACGTTGTCCCATTTCTCCGCAGAGATAATTAACCATATAAAGTGATATGCCATGCTTTATGTTAAGATATACAGCTCTGAATGTGAGGTGATCAGCAATTAGTTTCTTCCCATTTTGTTCAAAATACAGGAAATCCACCAGTTAAACTGTCAAACAAGTCATCTTGACGATCCACCACACGGTTTGTGTCTTGTTAAAGTAAGTAAAGTATCTACAATATCTAAATTCAGCACAAATCTACCTTGTCTGCAGTGTAGCAGTTTTACAGTAGAAAAACATACAACAGGTGCAGTGTCAGCATGTTGATACTATTTAACAGCCGTTAAACCATAAGAAGGGGACAGGCTCCATCACATCAATGCAAAATTATAGTGTATTTACCATTTAAAAAGAGATTATTTAACATAAGCTGTCCACACAGCAGATTTGGTCAATTTAAACCAATAATAAAAACAGTCATTTTTAAAAAGAAAGACAAAGAGAAAAGGTCTGGAACATCACATTGAGTACATACCAAAAATAAAGTATTTAGTGGTCGAATTACACATATTACGTTCAAATCAGACAATATGATAAAGTATTTCTATGAAATCAAAGGGCAGAAAGTGCATCAGATCATTCCTACTGCTGCTAATAATTACTTTCTTTAGTTCGTGTTGCACTTTTACAATGAATGCTGTAAATAGTTTTAAAATAGGTCTGCAAAACAGCATATTAAAACAGTAAGTTAAAAGATAAAATAGAATTACTGTACCACCACACAGATCAAATTAATGATGAATAAAAGTGTTTGCTGATCACATTTGTACAGACCGAACACGTTCAACTGGGCAGCCCTAATATTCTGTCTAACCTGGGAAAGCATCTCAACAGATTCTGTTTTCATACACAGAACCCACTTGATTCCTAATTCTAAGACAATTGAACAGTATAGTACAACTTCTTTAGGAATCCAGACAGCAAGCTAGTGACATTATTTTGTTACACTGAATTGTATTCGTAGTATACTTACAGGCAGTTTCCAATAAAGGCAAGAAGGTGACGGTGGCTGTGATTTGTCTGATGACTGAACGGATTTCTTCCTGAATGGCTTTCATAGACTTCTCCCGGGGAGCACTGGAACACGCAAAACAGCACAATTTCTAAGACCCAGTGCACAAACTGTGGCATTACATATGCAGATACCATATCACCTTTTCCCAATCAGTGCCAACATCCCCCCACCCCTCAGTTCATTTGTTATATGAGGTCTTATAACCCCTCTTCACAGTATGAGAGTACCTGCTCTCCTTGGCTGTTTTATCACACTCTATGTCAAACTGCCACCGCTCCAGAACCTCATTGGTCTCAAGGCATGTGATCACCACCACCAGCTTCTGCACTGTACAGTCAAACAGCCACTCTGGGGGAGAAATGGACCAAAAAAAAAAAAAAAAAAAAAAGATCACCAACAGCTTAAGAGAAGCCAGATGTTTACCATACTAACTTTAGTTTTAAGGAATAATAATGGGCTACCTTTCAGTATAATTCATACATAAACGCTCATCCAAGGATTGATACCACCAACTAATGAATGCAATTGTTTATGGGCATCTGAAGACACTGTGTATACACACAATATACTGTATAGTGTACAAATTTTATAATACTGTATAGTTTTTATTCTATAGGTTATGCTGCTTCTACTTTCTTCTTTTGTACGGTTCACTTTGCTGTTGCAACTGTGCAAATTTCTCACCCGCAGGATAAATAAGAGCTTATCTTATCCAGAAAATGTAAAAAGAGGGAAAGAAGGAAAAACGCAAAATGCCTGAAGCATCTGATTTCTCTTTATAAATCTGTTTGTGCATGCCTACCTTTGAGTTGTGTCACAACATTGGTGAGGTAGTTCTTCAGTTTGGGGTCTGTGGTGACCTGAAGACTCATGTCATACTGTATCGCTCGGGTAAAAGTCTCTGCGGGATAAATCCCTCGCTGGTACAAGATACTGTTGATCCCAAAGGCTGAAAAGCAAGAGATGGTGAATATGACAGAGCTATCAATATTGTGATAAATAACTTCAATATACACTTTAAGACAGTACTGTCAATACCTGAACAGGATCATAATGGAAATATATCGTATGTATACAATATGTTTTTGGGCTAGGCCACTTACTTCCAGTGAATATCTTAATCTTTAAGTACACCAGGATATTCTGGACAATGCCATGCTTAATTTTGTGCACACAGTTTGGGGAAGAACCTTTATTCCAGCATGACTGCGCCCCAGTGCACAAAGCAAGATTCATAAAGATAGGGTTGGATGGGTTGGATGTGAAAGAACTTGAATGGCTTGCACAGGACCCCATCCAATGCCTTGGGGCTGAACTGGATATTGGAAGCTGTTGTAGCTGCAAAGGGGGACAGGCTAAACATTTAAGTCTATGTAAAGTCCCTGTTATTGTAATAAACAAGGGTGTCAAACGCAGTAAACATAGTTTGCAAGTCACCACTTTTTTGAGAGCATGAAACGGTGGCATGATGTATTTTGTGATTTGTAAATTAAAACATCAGTCTGAATTGTGAAGTTTTTCACAAATCTAAAATGTTCAGTCTGGCATAGATCTCTGTGTTTATCATACTAGTAGTGGGGAAAAGCAGTGTTTTTACATATAACCTAACCAGACTGAACCTTTTAGATTTGTGGGAAAAAAATCACAAATAAGACTGATCAATTTGAGCCTAGTTTGGCCCATCTAGTTGTATTTTTTCTGTGTTTTGGCCACTGGTTTGTGATATAGCCCGTATATATGTGGCCAAGCAGTTAATTCAGGGGTGATGTGTGCATATACATTTGAAAAGAAAAAACCCCACATATCAGACTGATGTATGTGAGCCTGGCTGAACCTGTTTATATGGTAAAGATTTGTTATTATATGCGATTGACAATAAAAATACAAATTTTAATACCAGCACATTTAAGGGTGGGGAATGGCGTCACTTGAATTCACAAATCACGAAAGACATGCCACTGTGTTTACCTGGCTACCGCACTAAACAGTAGAAATATTCATAAAAGAGTAGTAAATCGCAAACTGCAAACTGTCTTTACCGTGGTAGCGTGCCAATACTTTTGCATCCCACACCGTCCATCAACCATGCCTTAATGGAGCATGCTTTGTGCACTGGGGCAGTCACGATGGAACAGAAAAGGGCCTTCCCAAAAGCCCTGTCCACAAAGGTGGAAGCATGACGGCTGCGTTGTTCAGAATGTTCTGGTATGCTGAAGCATTAACACTGGCCTTCGCTGGAAGCAAGAGGCTTATCCCATACCCTGAAAACTGGTGGGTGCCAGTTCTTTTTAATTGTTTTGCTGAGTATTTAGTGCTAGTGTGAAAAAGCTAACGTTAGTCAGATTCTGTTTTCAAACTCTAAGACACGACGCAAGGCGCTCGATTTACTTATATAAACTGAAAACGAATAAAAAAAACGTATTTACTTACAGAAGAACTCCGCCACGAGTTCAGCGCTCCCCTTCAGCGTGATTCCCTGCAGTGTCTTGGACATTTTCTCGTGTTTGTGCTGCTGCTCGCTGCTCTTCCTGTTTTACCCGCCGAGCAGTTTGAATTCAGAGCCGTTTGAAGTTACGCGCATGCGCACTATCAAAACAACCGACGCTTTTTTCGTCATGAAGTCCAACGTATACAACGGAGAAGCTTTTTCCAAAAAAAAAAAAATATATATATATACTTTTCGTTTTCCATTAGTTAAAAAATGGAACCAAAAATTCTATAACTATAAAACATTTTTATAAACTAACTATTATTAAACTTTAAGACTTTAATGACATTACATTCAAATACACTTGAGTTGCACTCCCCCATGAAGAATAGGTTATTTTGTGGTTGGGACTGTTTGCACTGGGAAATGAATGGACAAAATTATTGGAACACCTGACCATTACACCAGCATATATATATCTATGTTACACCAGCAGGTACTTTAAAAACATTGCATTTCAATACATACACTTTAATATGGAGCTGCTTGGAAGGTTTTGAAGTGTTTCTGTGGGAATTTGTCCCCATTCATTATGTAGAGCATTTATGAGGCCAGGCACTGATGTTGGACAAGAAGGCCTGGCTCACAATTCCCATTCCAGTTCATGCCAGAGGTGCTGGATGTCCAAAATGTCTTGGTATACTGAATCATTCAGATTGCCCTTTACTGGAAGCAAGGGGTTTAGCCCAAACCCTGGTGTGTCCCAATACTTTTGTCCATATAGTGTATGTTTAAAGATATTAACTCTGATTGAACTGTGGTGGACTGGCGCCCCACCCTGGATGAGTCCTTCCCTTGCACCTGTAGACCCTGGGATAGGCTCGCGATAAACCCTGGTAAGGATTTAGCAGTTACAGAAAATTTGTGAATGAATCACTAAGAGACACTGGGACAGAGGGACTGGTGGTCCCATTATGGACATTTTAAATCAGAGAAAAAAGGAAAAAGCTGCATTCCACTCCATAGGGTCCCCAAGCAGTGCTCTCAGTATTCCCTATCCATAGGTCTTCAAATTCAGACCTTGGATCTCAGTTCCTAGTACTTTCAACATTGTAATCTCTGGTAGTTATTGTTATTTTGATGGCACTGATTGTGTCATGCCTACCAGTGATAAAAATCACAAATAAAAACTGAACTGAGGGTTTAGATTTGAAGGCACTGAGCATTAAGGGATTGTTTTAAGGGATTGTTTTAGTTTCTTCTCTGCTGCTTTGATGGTACCAGGACAGGCACGTGCAGAGGGGGGGGCGGAGGGTGCTTGAGCACCCGCCCCTTTCCTCCAGGATGCCTCAAGTGCCCTTTTCAAGTGCCTTTTTTTTTTT
>JBBPCW010000010.1:4731954-4750443 GCA_037974425.1 Phenacogrammus interruptus | reverse complement strand
TGCTTTTTTTTTTTTTCTAGACTAGCAAAGCAGGAGAAAGGGGAGATAACCTTTCCCCATATGACGTCATATGGGGCCAAATTCCAGATCGGGTCACCTGAGCTATCGATCTCTCAATATCGAGCAGGATCATCAAAGCAGTCTTTACACCTATCGCAATTTATTTCTAGCCACTGCAGGACCATAGGCATGCTAGGGGAACTCGTATTAATGTTAAAAACATCTCGTGAAATGTTCATGTCATGGGACCTTTAAGCTCCATCCATCTCATTGTAGGGCAGACTAGTGGGCAATAGAAATAAGCTAATTAAAGCCTTTGTCTGATTCAGGGAGGAGTACTGCAGCTAAGGTAAGCTGCAATTCTCCATTATCCACTCTGCCCCTCATGTCTCTCAGAGTGACTGGTTAAAAAAAGCTGAAAGTGGGCGATTTAGCATAGAAACTCAAAGTATAGCACATCCTCCTAGAGAAATTACCTGTTATTTCTATACAGGACTGCTGTTACGTGGGAGAGCACAGAGGAAATAGCGCAGAGCCACCAAATCAGAGCGAAATGCGTTCGTTTTCAAAGAGCTTATTTATACAACAACGTGTATTTTGTATTTTTCAAAGGTGATTCTTGATCGTGACTGTCCAGAAGTCGTCTCAGAGTCCTCCTTTGCGCTGATGACGGTAACACGAGGAGAACCCAAGACGAACCTGATTCCCAAGCGCTTCTGCTCCACCTCCTCGAGCTGACAGAGCTCGAGCCATGGCAGCAGCACACGCGGTGCGCAAAAACGACACCACACACGCTTCCATCAGTAACTGTTGACAGTTTTCTTGGTGCAGCACACTAAAAGCGAATGGTCTAAGCGGTTGGACGGGAGCTCCGAGGCGACCATGTTCGTCCTGGGAGTTTTGACCGGGTTCTGTCTCTGCATCCTGGGGAGCTGCACTTACGGGAGATGGGCGAACAACTTTCGCTCCAGTTCTGCGAGTCGCGACAACGAAGTGGACAAAACCACCTCAAAACCGCATATCATCTTCATCATGGTCGACGACCAAGGCTTCCGAGACGTGGGCTACCATGGGTCCGAAATAAAGACCCCCACACTGGACTGGCTCGCTGCAACAGGGGTGAAGCTGGAGAACTACTACGTGCAGCCTCTGTGCAGCCCCTCCAGGAGTCAGCTCATGACTGGCAGGTGAGACTGCTCTGCCCAGATAAAATGTACACTAGTTATTTATGCATACACGTATACATAGATGTATTAGGGTTGTAAAATGCATGCAGAAATTGTGAAACCGAAATGCGAACATGTGATAAGAGTAATCATTCTATTAATTCTATCTTGTGCATCAGACTAATGGTGCAATACTGATCATTCTGTAATCATCCACACTCTATACACAATGTATGTAAATACATTGCTGTTACAACGCTCTATTTATTGTGTTGTCCATTATATATTGTCTTTGTTGTAACTTGCACTGTATGATGCACCATGGTCCAGAGAGAAAAGTTGTCTCATCACACTCATCAAACAGTAACTGGACTGTATATAGCATTAAACCAGTCCAAGTCAACAACCCAGTCCAGCAAATTCACCTTCACACAGTCTTCTGCTTTAGTTTTATTAGAGCAACGTACCACAGCTGGATACAGTCGTCATTTTCCTTCATTCAAATTTCATTCTAAATACTGCGAGAATTTGAATTGTGAACTCAGTATCATGAACTGAATCATGGAATATATTGTTATGTTATATATGTGTGTGTATCTTTATGTAAAGGGGTAATAATACATTTAATTATTTAATTAATGAGACATGCAGATGAGATCTGCAGTTGAAACACTGGCTGTGCACAGTGCCCTTCTTTTGATACACATGGCCCCTACCAAAGAGTCCATTAAACAGATTAAACAGTGTGACGCTGTCTGTGTATCCGAATCAAGAACAAATTTTATCTGTGTCATAGACAATTCTGCATGTGATAGCTAACGGTCATAGACAGTCATTTAGTCATACATCCATACAGTATCCTGTAAATCACTGTATATCTCGCAGATCTTAGTCATGGCTTCATTAAAACCACCATTAGGGCAGTATCATCGAGTTAATTCTTTGAAGCCCACCGCTGGTGTTTCCTGTGGTGAAACATCTGGCCCACCCCTCAGGAGGCAGGAAGCTTACTGGGCACCTCTTTAGACAGACAGTCTTGAAAGCAAGGGAAAAAGTGGCCCCATGAACATCACCTGAATGAACTTCAACACAAGTATTGTCATAATTGTAGAAAGCACTTCTAACTAGGGCTGGGCGATTTGGCCTAAAATCAAAATCTCGATTAAGTGAACATTTTAACTCGATTGCGATTAATGAACAATTATTTTATTTATTTTTTTATTTTTTGCCTGACAAGTTGCTTGGTTGTCTCAGTGTTTAAGCTCTCCATGCTCGACATGTCGGCGGAATAACGTAACATAACAGAGCGGGGTCACGTGACTCCACACGCGGTAGTGTTTTTAAAGGGAAAGTAATCGAAATTATGGATCTGGAAAAATTTGATCGATTATAGGTTCTGAATGTCGTTTTCGATTACTTTTCGATTAATCGGCCAGCCCTACTTCTAACTCCAACAACATTTTTAGCTTTCTTGATCAAATAAATTACATAAACCACTGGCTACTAGAGAGTGAACTTTCAATTCATTTCAATTCAGTTTACAAGTTTTGGAAATCTAAAAACAATAAAGGGACTCACTCACCTATTCATCACATTCAAGGTAAACATGTTGGACCTTCTTTGGATGACTGTCAGTGGAAAATAGACCTCCATGTTCCTCAGCCTCAGTGTGGTGATGGTCATCTCAACAGGCGTGTTGAAACTAAAAAAAAACAAAACGTTTTGTGCTGCTCCTTAAGTTGGTTACTTAAGAGGTTCATTTGTACAGTATGCCTATGAGCAACTTATTCCTTACTTATTAGTGTTACAGTAGCTACCAGACAGTCACTGTCAGAACCAAAACCTGACAGGAACAACAAAATCATGACATCTTTACTTTACATACTGAAGACCAAGTGATGCTTTCAGTTTAGCTAGAATGACTTGTTAAAAATGCTAAACTTTTATGTTTTTTGAGCAACCTTTGAGTAGCCCTCAGCAGTGGGAGAGAGTATATGCTCTGAGGGGCTTTCAGTCAACAGCCACTACAATCAGTTTTGAAAGGCCAGAGGTAGGAATGTGGGATGTGTGTTCGCAAAATGCCACTGCGTTGGCTAGACAGTGTTTACCTCTTTTGTTGGTAAAAGTGCTAGAGTGTGAAGGACGGGCCATGTCACAGATTAGTTGATCGTGGGCCAAAAATGAGTCATTCCAACCCTTCACATGGAATTCCTTCATCAGATCCAGAAAACAAAAGGTGCCAAGTTGTAAGCCGATAAGAGCTTAGCACGTCTTTTTCAGCTGTGACGACATATTGATTTATAAAGCTGTGTTGTGTTCACCTTGTGCAAATGTCACAGCCAACATGAGAAGCCCCTTCCCAACTTGTCTCTTAGAGGTTTTCATAAGAAAAGCGATGGATACTTCTTTAATTTAGTGATGAAGTTACAAGGCTAACAGTGCTAATAAAAAACAGACAAAACACTTTATAGTCACTTAATCCTTTCTGAAAGCATATCACCGAACCCTAACCCACTGAAATCACTCACCCTAACTCACATCCAGTTCTTCATTATGGTGGTACAGACTTGTGGTTGTGGTGTGACCTACTGTGAGCTATAAAACACCTCACCATACAACTGAATGCCTTATTAGACAACAGGGCTTGTTTTCACAAACCATCTTAGGAATATACATGCTAATCAAGAGTCAGCATTTGTGACTGTCACAGTAAGATATACATAGAAATCTGATCCAAGCTCTTCTTATGATTGCTGTTTGAAGACCAGCTCTATTTGTTGTCTGGAATGGCTGCCTGAAGTGAAGTTCTGTTCATTTTTATCTCACCATATGTCACACTGTACCCTTAACTATATTGACAAGTCTGTGCCACTTCACTGAAGAGCTGGATCAGTTTTGAGCAGGTAGAGAGTGAGTTTTATTTTTTTCTGATGTAGTTTTACAAATTTTTCAGCCAAATTTGGAAACCCAACATGTCTTTGCTGAATGACTGCAAATTGCTGAATGACGGCAAAATGGTAAAAATCTGCCTTTTTGCGCAACCATTCCTTTAATCTAGGTCTACATTTGACAGTCTGGTTTATGAGATAAATCAGAAAAACTCAGAATTGCCGAAAGACAAGAAATGTCCCACATAATTCTGCATCTTATCCTGCAGTGTTGATCATTTGTACAGATTATAGATGAGTCTCTGGCCTTGTCTGATCTGGACTCAGGAGTCCAGTTGAGGACTATATTAGTTAATGTGGCACATGTTTAGTTTTGCATGACACCTTCTACATATGACTGTATAGCTTTCTGAGATATTTTGCAGAACAAAAGAATGCATAATGGGCAGTGACAGCTCAATGAAAAATGCTCAGTGAGTGTCAGGTCCTGCCTTAATTAGGGGGATGAAAAAGGAAGCATGAGACAAAGGAAGTGCAGTCTATAGGTAATGTCTGAAACTGCAAGATATAAGAACTGAAAGTCTACAAATTACAGGGAAAGATGGAGCGAACAAGTTTTAATGTTGTAGGGTCTGAATGTGATTAGCTTTAGAGTGGAGTCAAATGTGTTTATTTGGAACAGATGTAGGCGGGACGCTCAAGCAGGGGTAGAACCTACGCTGTCAGGGCTTCCAGTAGAGATTGGTCTGGGAATGGTAGAACCTAGTGGCTTTGTTTGCCAGAAAACATATGTGTTATGGGATATTTTGATTGCATACAAGCAGTGTTTTAGTTTAATTGTGTGTGAGATAAGTTGGAAATGTACTACAGTGGTTATGTCTACAAACCAGTACGACCGAGTTGTTTGATATGAAGGCAAGAATCAGTCTTTCCTAGAATCTTATAAAGAGTAACCAGATTCCAGCTGCTCTTCAGCCTTGGCATGATATTTTCTATACTCATTTTTGAAAAATATTCCTGGCCTTTGATAGTAAGCCATGTAATTTTACAACCATTAAGGGTTGTATGATAAGTGTCAAATGCAACAATTCAGTTAATCAGGTTTAATGTAATTTGGTAACAGTGGACTATAGTTGCCGAGCAATGGTGCAATCGAATATAATTTAATTAACATTTTATGGTTTTAATAGCATAATTAATTAAGAATTCAATTGATATATGCATACATGTGAGTATACTGAATGTTTTACAACTATTTTGTATACATTTTAAAATGAAAACTTTAACTAAAGGCTAATGATGGGCTATTTAATATTAATTCATGCTACATCTTTTTCACCTGTTCTCTCCACCTTCCACCTCTCCATCTTCTCATGGCCTTGCACATGGCAAGCAGGGTGTTGTGGAATTCAACATTCACAAGCACATACCATGCATTGTTGAGATCTTTGTGTGGATGACCGACTTATGCAAAGGACCCGTGAAGTAAAGGGCCATTGCATTCCTTCTGCTAAGGTCTAAGGTGAAATGCGGAGACATGCAAGACACTCATGGTAACAAAGAGCGGTCACACAATAAGGACTCTAAACTAAGGTTTCCTGCAGTGCATGTACTACAGTGTTTATTCATGCAGTGAACATTTTCATACTTGAAGATCAGTGGTACTAGGCCAAGTAAATAAAGAAGAGACAATGAAAATGAAAATTATGAGAAAAATATGTTACAGTATGTGTACAGTATGCCAAATGCTGGCCAAAAAAGTAATTGTAAAAACGGCCAGGTCAGAGTCTAAAAGCAGTAGTGGTGTGGCTTAAACTGCTTGTGAAAACGACAATATTTTTATGTATTTTTGCGCTATTACTGGACCGTGTACATTCAAACAAGAAATGAACCGCAACAGCAATTAAAAGCCTCTTGGATGCCAAATCTTAAATAATTGTGGAAAAATGACACGGTGCAGCTGAACATGAGCTAGGGCAGCTATTCATATTTTAGTCTATTGCTGTTTATGTATAGCAGCTTTTTTACTACTCTTTCTCGTTAAACAGCATGTTTTCTACACCATACTCTCCATGTGCAGTGCAGTGGCAGTGCTCAACAGTGGAGCTGGTTTAATCTGTAACTGTCAAATCTGAGTGGATGGGGTGGGTGAAAGGTTGTCTTTTGACTGATTTTTGTTTTCTGCAAACAATCAGTTTAATAATACCCCCACTGCTATATGGTAGGGTTTCTTACAGACCACAGGGCACACCAGAGTAGAGACCTCATCTCTTCATTCTACTCTGAAAGCTTCTCCAAGACACATGTTATTCTTGTTCAGTTCTCTCAAACAAAGTCATGTATCCTTAATAGAGGTTCCTAAGTGGTTCTTGGCTCAGATGTACATTTCTAGGAAAAAAACCTTTACATTATGCAGAAGTTCTTTAAACTTTAAAAAGCTTCTCAATCCTCATTTACTAAAAACCGTTGAAAGGTTACTTAGGGAATCAAAAGTGGCTCTTTTGTGGTGTCACTCCAAAGAATACTTTTTGGCACATTTATTTTCATGAATGGAAGTCTGTATCTGCTTTCCCATGAGTTAAAATAAATCCTGTTTGATGAACATGAAGCCAGTATACAAACTCTTAATCCTTACCAAAGAAACATCTTCAGTTTGTGCTGAAGTCACCTTGTGTGCTTAGAATGCGGCTTACTTGTGGGCAAGTATTACACCACACAGGTGTCCTGGCAAAACTGTTGCCATAGCAGCCAAAGTTTAGATACATCTGCAGGTTAACAGCAAAGTATGTCCTTGCATGTTTCCGCAGCGAAGAGAACCGAAAACCTCTGCAGATGTTTGGGCCTAAAGTCGCACACGAGAATACATTTTTTTCCATACAGTCTCACCATAGGCCTCGTTTCACAGGTTGAGATTTTCCCGCCATACAAGGCCAGATATATAAAATGAGTTTTAATATGGTTTTTAATTATTTGACGAATGAGTTATGTTCACGGTAATACCAGGCTTCTTCCCTTACAGCTTAGAGAACAAGCTGTGCCATGCAGTGCCCACATAGCCTTTCCAAGGCTCGAGGCATGGAGTATCTATAAATTACCGGACTTGCAGGATGATGGCCAGCACAGCTGCTCTGCTTTGTGTGGACTGAAATTGAACACATATATATGTTTGTGTGTGTATGTAGCTTGGTAGGATTTAATTTTGTAAAGTGTAAGAACAACATACCTTTAATGGAGAAGCGAGAGGCCTCAATACTATATTTAAGCATGCTGGTGTGTTGAATATCCCATGTATGTGTGCGGATGAGTGTGTTTGTGCACCTGCATGCACTGTGGAATATTGTGGGCGCACGTTAGTCATGTTTTTTAGCAACTTGCATGTTGTCGCACACCAATTTCTACGAGAACAAGTAGCGCTCTTGTAGCTCTCTCAGGCTGATGAGGGACGGCCTGTTCACACAGAGTCCTGAGAGGAGGGGGTCAGGGAAGTGGAGGGAGAGCGAGGGATGAGGGGAGGGTAAGGGAAGGAGAGAGAGTGCACCAGATTGTGTGAGAGAGAGAGAGAAAGAGAGAGGGAGGGAGGGATGACAGGAGGGGAAGGAGACTGAACGAAGGTAGTCTAGTTGTCTGGGCATTCCAAAACGCAGACAAATATGAAGTCAGAGGCACCAATACCTGCTGACTTGTTTCCAAAAGAAAGTGGTCAAATTGCTGTAATTTTGAGTCTGGTTATATTGTTAGCTTCAGATACCAGCAGAATAAAACAGTGCTTTTTTGAAAGTCATTTAAAGGAACTGTCACAGAAGACGGGGTTAACCTGCTTCCGTGATTTACCCCTGGAAAGACACGCAGGCAGGCTGGCTTCCATGACTGTGAATGCTTTATTTATAGACATAAATAAGAAACAAACCTGGCTCGATGGCTGATACAAGGAACACAGGCATATAAATGAGGCGATGGACCGATACTGAGGTCCATAAGACCAGAACACACAGGACACAGACAGAAAACCAATCACAGAACATAATCATTTTACTAAACACACGACAGCTGAAAACACAAACCATACACGAATGTCAAAATAAAAGACCCCAAAAACAAAAACAAAACAGTGGCCTCTACCGGCCACTGGCCGAGCCGTGACAGGAATACTGAATTTGAAATTCTACATGTTTTACACTGATCCAAACTTTTATTTGTTGTTTTTGATATTTACTACTAAATCATTTTAAATTCATTCTTATCTAAAGCATTACATTTTATTACAATTAATTCACAGACTATGACTATCACATACGCGGCCAGGGGTGTGGTTTTGGCTGAAGCTGGAGCCTGCAAGCCCAGCCCCTACACTCACCCCCCCAGTGGAAACTACAGTGTTGAGTGATACAGCTCTGTCTGCAGTCTTTATACTGTTCAGGAAGGTCCTTCATATTTGAACTCAGCACCCTGCTCAGTTACCACTGATACCACATCCTCTAGGCTATTGGTTTTGGTCTCGTTGAATCAAAGATGACAGCTTCAAAGTGCAGACACAGTCATGATACTCAATTTTCAGTAAGTGTTGAGTTGCCTTTGGATTAGGTCTATTATTTGGAGACTGTCTGATGCCTGTCTGTTACAATGAATCCTTTTTTATCAGTACTAATTCCAAGCATACTACACTCCACTGTACAGTGTCTCTGTACACCTACTTACAGCAATTAATTTAATTCTGTAATTGAATTTATTTGAAGGTGGAGGTTCAGTTAAGCATCATACATGACTTATGGTTTTTTATGTCATCCTAGCTGTGAGATAAGGTGGAATTTAATCAAAGATCTAAGTGCATGTGCATTGCAACTCCATCCAAACAAAATAAATCTACAGCTTTCAAAGAGAAGAGCTAAAATTCAAATCGTTTAAGACAATTCAACAAAATTCTTCACACAAGAAGAAGATCTCAAATTGCCTGTTTGCCAGAAAAATACAGTGAATTCTACAGTAAGAAGGGGCTGAAGATCTGGAGCTCTGAAATATATAGTATGCAGGCATTAATATTAACAGGGTATTTTGTGCATGGCATGCAAATTGTATGTATTTCTTCATTTTTGTTATACTTTGGAAAGATTCAAGCCCTGACAGACAGCATGCATTGATCACATGAAATATTTTTTTTAGATTGTGTGAAATGTAAATTGAAGAGTCATTACAAATGCATATTTCTGCAGTGTGTATTTATGAGTACAGGGCAAATTTAATGGATTACTTTTTTTTTTCTAGACTTTCAATCTGAGAACAGCTAAAGTTTTGAGAGAAATGAATAGCTGCAAGTGTTGGAAAACTGTGTAAACACAAGAATCCATGTTCTTGATGGATGGATCATTTAAATTGTTTTTGCATGGACCGTACTTCATTTTGATTAACTTCATTCAACTCTTACCAGTGTTTTTTGGCTGGAGTGCTAAAGGTCAAAGTAGTTTGTCTAAACGAATCCAGAGGCACTTCTACACATTCAGAGCAACAGTGAGCATTAAAAACTGCTCGGTTGCAGATGTAATATTCGATGCCTGAAGCTCTGTGTGATAACGTTTTGCAGGATGGTCATAAGGCTCAATGGGACACAAAAGGATACACTGAATCAAAAGGGAAATATATCTGCAATGCAATGCAATGATAGGTTGCCAGAGAAACACTGTAGACACTGCTGACTCAAACCTAATCAATTTCAATATGGAATTTGCTAGATGTCACCAGATAATACAGTAATACAGTTTTTGTCAGTTTTCTGGTAATACAAAGTTAATTGTGAACTTTTGCATGCTTTGTGGGTCAATACTGACCTTTGTTTATCTTCCATAATTGTGCCCTGATCACAGGAGAGACTAAAACAAAAAGAGAAGAGAGGGATAAGGTAGAAGTGTGTTTGTGTTGGAGTATGTATTTGTTAATGCATGGCTGTTTGTAATTTCTTGTTCCTGCTGGTTTACTATACACATGCTGAACAGAGTCTGTGTGTGATTTACTGTTTCCTTCATTTAACAAAGTACATAGCTGGCATTTAGGGTCTATAAACGTGCAAGATGTGTTTGTGTTTATGTGGGAGTGGATGCATATCATAAAATAAGTAATTAGGAGTCCAAGCTTGCAGGTTTTGTACATCTTTAAGAAACTCTGACACCAAAAATTCAAAAGCATGTTAATTGGGAAAATCATTTGATTGCTAGAGGCAATCAAATATTAGGCCGTGGATCATACTGATGACAGGCTCTATGTTTTTAAAAAAAAAATAGGTTTAATGATCATCAAAAAAATATCTTTGACTGTGAAGAATCTGTCATCGCATCAAATTGCATGGAATTTGAACAAGCAATTTCTCTGATAAAGACCAGCTGATTCTTCATAAATCATGTCTAAACTAGCTGGATGAAATGCCTAAAATTACTTAGCATATTGCAAAATAACATCAGAGATATCATGCGAGCACAGGAAGCAGCAGTGGTTTTTTTTGTCAATAGGTAGCTGTTATTCAAGATCTTGATGTTGCCACTTAGTCAGCTCTTGTGGTTATATTTCTTATTGTTTGTCATATTGTTGGATATCAACCATTAAGTCCTTTAACTTTTTTGTTTCTGCCTCAGGTACCAAATCCACACTGGACTCCAACACTCTATTATTCGACCCACCCAGCCCAACTGCCTTCCCTTAGAGAATATCACCCTCCCCCAAAAGTTGAGGAGTGCAGGATATTCTACTCACATGGTGGGCAAATGGCACCTTGGTTTCTACAAACGTAGCTGCATGCCCACACAGCGCGGCTTCGATACCTTCTTCGGTTGTCTGCTGGGGAGCGGTGATTACTACAACCATTACAAATGTGACAGCCCAGGAATGTGTGGCTATGACCTGCATGAAGGTGAGGAGGCTGCCTGGGAGCAAGACCAAGGCGTCTATTCCACTCACATGTACACTCAGAAAGCTGTGAGCATTTTAGCCAATCACAATCCCAAACAGCCTGTCTTCCTGTACCTGGCGTTCCAGGCAGTACACTCACCCCTCCAGGTTCCTGCTCGTTATGTGGAACGCTATAAATCTATCCCAAATCTACACCGACGCAAATATGCTGCCATGGTCAGCTGCTTAGATGAAGCTATACGCAACATAACACTTGCACTTAAACGATATGGTTACTATGATAACATGGTCATGGTGTATTCTTCTGACAATGGAGGTCAGCCAATGGCAGGAGGCAGCAATTGGCCACTAAGGGGTAGTAAAGGAACATACTGGGAGGGAGGAATAAGGGCAGTTGGGTTTGTGCACAGTCCCCTACTGACAAAGAAGGGCACTCGCTGCAAGGCCCTGATGCACATTACTGATTGGTACCCAACACTGGTAACACTTGCTGAAGGTACCCTGGATGAGAACCAGAGTCTAGATGGCTACGATGTTTGGGAGTCCATCAGTGAAGGGCGTCCCTCTCCACGTCAAGACATACTCCACAATATAGACCCCATCTACACCAAGGCCAAGAATGGCTCATGGAAGGCAGGCTATGGAATCTGGAACACGGCAGTCCAGGCAGCTCTTCGTGTCGGAGACTGGAAGCTCCTGACCGGTATTCCGGGTTACAGTGACTGGATTCCTCCACAGACCTTCTCCACCCTGCTGTTAGTTAATCGCTGGCATAACGAGCGAGTGCGCTGGGATCGAGGAAAGTCTGTCTGGCTCTTCAACATCACAGCAGACCCTTTTGAGCGCGTGGATCTCTCAAGGCGCTACCCACACATAGTGAAAAAGATGCTGTTCAGGCTCCTGCAGTATAGCAGAACGGCCGTGCCTTGCCGCTACCCACCCAAGGACTATCGATCTAATCCTCAGTACAACGGAGGGGTGTGGGGACCTTGGTACTCAGATGAAGATGAAGAGGAAGAAAATGACAATGTTCTTTCAAATTATTTAGGCAGGAGGAGACGGAAGAAGACAGTGAAACGGAGAGGGAAATATAAAAGGAAAGCTTAGTTTCTCCAAAGACTTTTCAAACCTTATAATCTCAGGGTCCGGCAGACAGAGTTGATCTGCTCGCAATGTCATTTCCACTGATGGATATTTAGATAGACTTACCTCTAGTTTGATGTGTAAGCAACCATAATCAGCAGTTGCTGTTGTGCATCTCATTGTGAGAAAGAAACCCACTTGAAAAACTGCTGTTTCCAGCTTAGACTTTGGACAATGTTTGGTCAGAGCTTTAGAAGAATATTTATTTTTGTACACTTTATTGCATGCTTAACCTTCTTTGTCCCTGAAATTGGTTTCTGATATGTAATGCTAGGTTAAGAAGAATGTGTCGACGGTGCTAAATTCTTGGCAAACTACTCAAAGAGAGAGAACTTCTGTTCTATGTATGATGAAAAGTTGTTTAGTTCCCACATTTAAAACTAAATACAATAGACAGTTTAAAAGATAAAATCTATGGTGGTACAACTTGTGATCTCAGTCCTTAGAATTTTGAAATGCCGTGTTTGTCTTTTGTTCGTCCATTTGTTTAGTGTGGTCTAGTACCAGTTACACTTGAATGAAAAACAGTAAAACACAAATGTGAACTCCTCAGTCCTCTCCTTCATTCGCTTTCTGTCCTTGATTTCCCTCCTTAGCCTGTTCTACCCTTCAGGCTATACCATCTGGTTGCAACTTCCTGTATAGAGAAGGGATGTGGAAGTTTACCATTTAAGCATTTCACTGAACAGCCTGATAAAAAGACGGATTATCAACAGACAGTTCAATGGCTTCAGCTGTGCAAGAAATAAGAAACAAAACTTGTGTCTGGTTTCTTTCATTTAACAGCACAGTTTTTATGGTAATGTAACTTAACAGAGCTAATAAGCCTTTCCCTGACAATACCGTTAAGTCTGTACACTGAAAACTGTGAAACGTTTAATAGTCTTTTCTTTTTTGGCTGTGTGTCTTTCCACAAACCTATTTTCCTTCATATAATTAGATCGCAGGACATAGGCAACACCCTAAAGCATATTAACATTAAGGTTTAAGTTGGTTCTATTGCACACAGTGAAATGCATGTAGTGTAGGCTGCAAGAGAGTTAAATGACCATAAAACAAATGCAAGCAGCCGCACGGCCCATTTTTATCCAACAACTTGGCATGCTTTGCGAAATAGCTTAGTTGCCTGGGTGAATTTGTCATTTAATGTACACAGAATATCAGAACGCCTTTCCTGGAGCATGCATTTCTGGCATTCTGCAGATCAGTCATCAAGCCTGATTTAAAACACTGAGCTAACTAATAGATAAAATGTTGTATGCATGCCATCATTTTTATTAGCCTTGAAGCACTATTGCTGCTCTTAGACTGTTTTTGGTCATGATTCCCAACACTATTCGCGTTATAAACCATGTAACACTCCTTAATGGATTTTATTTCCTTCATCTGTGTACAAACACATAAGCTGCTGGCATGCACTTATTCTTCTTTCTTGCAGCAGCAGTTGGTGAGTTGCTCCTCAGAACCTCCCCTTTAAGTGGAAAAATCTATAAAACTTCTCAGGCTTTTGGATCACCGTTAACCCCTCATGAACCTAGGAATGCCACATCTATCATCCGCTGCAAAATTCATGGGAGCTTAAGTTCACAGTGTATGGGGAGAATAATAGTGACAAATGTGGGTGTTGGTTGTAGAATGCAAACCGGAGAAGTGATGTCATTCTCCAGTTGCTGTTGTTGGAATCTATCTATTAACATGCCCACACACCCACATAAAATGTTACCCTTGTTACTAAGGAAAAGTATGCCAACGTTTTACTCTGAATAGAAGGGATTTTTATTGGGTTGTTGTGGCATATACCTGTGCCTAGAAGTTGCATTAAAAAAGGAGTTGTCAGCTCCATGGTGGACTTATCCACAATTTTGCCCTGGAATGAAGACTTTATAAATGACTGTGTTCACAGCCTACATTTCCTCTTTTTCTCACTCATGTTTTGGTTGAATATAGCTGCTTCTTCAGTATGCCATAAATGTGCAGAGAGTGTAGGCAGCACAAGATACAAATACAAGATTTCATCCAAAGGGCTTTTCAGCAGGGGAAAAATGCATGACGCAATTTACAGGCCTGCCTGCCTCTTACTGGTGACATTGTGTCAAATCATGAATTGTAAGTCTATTTGGTAGGCATTCAACAGTATTACTTAATCCTCATTGGGCCAAAGAGGGAAATACTTCGTTGGAAGATGACTCATGGGTTTAAAGAAGAAGGCGTTCTTTTTTTCTATATTAGCAGAGTGAGATATTCACTATAGTTCAAATCCTTGTAAAATACGACTGCTTTTCTTTATAATTAAGGCTCAAATCATGTTTTAGTGCCTATTCGTGGAGAAATCCACCTCATTTCAAAAGGTTAAGAAAGTAGTTTAAACTATACTTTATTAAGTAAAATATTGTTTTTGGCCAAAACCCTTATAAGCTTTCATGCACATGTCCAAACACAACAGATGTTCCCTTGGGTAAGTATGCGCTGACAGCTTTGTTCCAGGAAAAGGGATACATGCTAACTTTTGCCGTAGCAATCAGATCAATTGTCTTCAGCCACAGTACAACTCAACAAGTTTACACAGACGACCTTATGTAATCTAGACCATCTCCCTTAGAACAATCTGATGACCTCATCGTAATGCTCCACAGCTGTCTCTGAAACACAAACCTCATGTGAAGCCAAGCTGGTATGTGTAAAAGCTCTAAGCACTTAGTGCACAACCTGACTTTGAGCCTGACAAGCCATTGACCATGCATGCAAGACGAAGTTTGCAACACCTTTTGATCTCTTAACATTGTCACTGCATTCCACGAGTGTGAGGTAGCTAGTCACTGTTTACAGCGTAATTGCTGACCGCATAATTACTCGTGTTATCATTGGACACTCGGCTCAGGAATTGCCCCGGGGGTGGGTGATTAATGACTGTGGATGTTGCATGTTGTAAGGAGTGGGTTGTTACTTGGCTGAAGTTTAAGTGCCATACCAGTGGTGGAAGAATTGTTAACGGAAATACACTCTTCTGTTATGATTATGGCTCTCGCGGCCAAGTTCGGGTAAAGAATACAAATCAGTGGTGACATTTATGGGCTCCTATAAGAAGATATGGAGGAGTTGTGTGACTGTATGTGGGCGCTTGCTATATTTTCAAGAAATAAAAGTGCATAATTAGGGCTAGTTTACAAAGTCTGGACTAGCAAACTGGTCACCCTGAATAAAGGGTAGCTGGAGTTTTGTGAGTTGTGCAAAATACAGCTCTGTAAAAAAAATAAGAGACCACTTTAAAAATGTTCAACTTCTCAGGTTTTATCTTTTATAGGTGCAAGTGTTGAACTAAACTGTTTTGCCTTAGTTTTAAAGAACTGCTGATATTTCTCTTAATTTCCAAAGAAAAACATTGTTTTGTAAAGCATGATTTTAAAGAAAATGCCAAGACATCAAAATAAGAGAAATGATGCAGTGTTTACAGAACTTCAATAACTCTTAAGTGAAATGGCAATAATTACCTTTGACATACTTCTAGTAGTGTTTTACCATCCATCTGGAGTGTTGATTACAGCAGTGTTTTTATACTTTTCCTCATGAAATAAGATTTGATTCCACTGATCACTAATCATTTATCAGACACTTCTATCCAAAGCGACATTCATTCCTAACGACAGGGGGCAGTCTCCCTGGAGCAACTTGGGGTTAAGGGTCTTGCTCAGGGACCCAGTGGTGGTGCTGAAGGTAGGATTTGAACCCATGACCTCTTGGTCTAGAGGCAAGTATCCTACCCTCTACGCCACCATAATCAGTACCTCATAAAGCAGAATGAGGTGTTTGTGTAGGACTTGTAGGAGTTTGTGTATAATTTATATGGTCTTATGTATAACCCAATCTCCTGACATACAGTAGATGGTAAAAAGTATTGGGACACACCTTCTTAACTATTATGATAGATGTTGCAATCATATCCATTATCACAGCTGTATAAAAGCAAGCACCTAGCCATGCAGTCCCCATTCACAAACATTTGTGAAAACAAAATGGGTTGTTCTGATGAGCTCAGTGACTTCAAGCGTAGTGCTGTGATAGGATTCCACTCTTGCTATAAGATGGTTTGTGAGATTTCATCCCTGCTAGATATTCCAGGGTGAAGTGTAAGTGGTATTATTGGCAAAAGAACGCATCTAGAAACAACAGCAACTCAGCCATGAAGTGGAAGGCCACATAAAAGTCACAGAGTGGGGTCTACAACTGCCAAGATCCATGGTGCGTAAAAGTCGCCAATGCTCCGTTGATTCCATAACTGAAGTCCAAACTTCCACTGGCATTAATGTAAGCTCGAAAACTGCTATGTATTTGAATGCAATGTCATTAAAATAGAGGAATGGTCATGTGTCCCAATAATTTTGTCCATGTAGTGTAGGATAGCAATAAATGTATGTGTGTGAATAAGTCTCTTTGCATCTTTGTGGTCTTATTTAATAAAGCCAGGCAACATTTGGCCAAAGCATTCAGGACGAAATGTATTCCATGATGATTTTGCAGCCTCACCTTTGATACAGCTCCAAAAGCACACGGGGATATCCTGTAATGAGCAATATTACCCGAGCACAACTGGAACCCTTCTTGGCGGATGCTTTATGTTCATTTTTTCCTTCCCTGCCTTCCCCCTCCTTTACAAGCTCTATCTCTCTCTCCCTTGGCCTCTTTTGATTTTGGCCCTTTTTTTCTTCACTGTCCCTGCCCCACCTCTCTCTGTCTCTCTTTAACTGCTTTCCTCTCCTTGACTCTTTCTTCCTCCCTTGCCCTGTTTCTTGCTCATTCTCTCCCACTGTGAGGAACTGTAGATCCCACCCAGCTGCAACACTCATCACACCGGCCCTCCAGATTGTTGGATTCACCCCCGTCTCCCAGCAAGCACATTCATGTCTCAGCAGTATTAAAGCTGTTGAAACTGTTGGCAACTCTCCACAGCTGCCTCAGCACTCACTCTCATTACTCCATCTACATATGCACACATGTATAAGCATCTTACACTGGACAGAGGTCAACAAAACTGTGAAATAACTTTACAGGAAAAGGGAAAAAATGATAAACAAGAATGTAACTTTAAGACCAGGTCTATTTGACCCTTTGATGTGAACTGTTCTCACAATGTAAAGCATTTTTAACTGGAAAATAACAGAAAAGAAAAAGTCATGATTTGTCTATTTGGTAGGCATTCAACAGTATTACATAATTCTCATTGGGTCAACAAGGAGAACACTTCGTAGGAAGCTGACTCAGTGCTAACACACATGGGTTTAAAGAAGAAGGTGTTCTTTTTCTTTATTAGCGAAATGAGAGTTCAAATCCTATAAAGTATGGCTGTCTTTATTTATTAATGAAGATCAGATAATGTTTTAGTGCCTCTTCATGGAGAAATACACCTCACTCTAAAAGGCTTACTCTATATTCATTCATTTTCTTACAAGGGTCGCAGGTACCAAGAGCCTATCCTGGGCTGTACGAGGCAGGGACTCGTTTGTGTATAATTTATACGGTCTTATGTATAACCCAATCTCCTGACATACAGTAGATGGTAAAAAAGTATTGGGACACACCTCTTAACTATTATGATAGATGTTGCAATCATATCCATTATCACAGCTGTATAAAAGCAAGCACCTAGCCATGCAGTCCCCATTCACAAACATTTGTGAAAACAAAATGGGTTGTTCTGATGAGCTCAGTGACTTCAAGCGTAGTGCTGTGATAGGATTCCACCCTTGCTATAAGATGGTTTGTGAGATTTCATCCCTGCTAGATATTCCAGGGTGAACTGTAAGTGGCATTATTGGCAAAAGGATGCATCTAGAAACAACAGCAACTCAGCCATGAAGTGGAACGCCACATAAAAGTCACAGAGTGGGGTCTACAACTGCCAAGATCCATGGTGCGTAAAAGTCGCCAATGCTCTGCTGATTCCATAACAGAGGGTCGCAGGTACCAAGAGCCTATCCTGGGCTGTACGAGGCAGGGACTCACCCTGGGTAGGGCACCATCCCACTGCACGGTACACACACACACCTGACTATTTAGAATCCCCAACTCACCTGATGGGCATGTCTTTGGACTGTGAGAAAAACCAGAGGAAACCTACGCCATTATGAGGAGAACATGCAAACGCCACACACACATAAGGCCAGATTCAAACCCCCAACCCTTAGGGCGTGAGGCAACAGTGCTACCCACTGCACCTCCATGGGGCGGAGGTTTATTAGTCTAGATTATAAAATATTGTTTCTGCCCTAAACCCTTATAAACTTTCATGCATACACTTCCGGTCAAAAGTTTTAGAACACCCCATGTTTCCTGTTTTTTTGTATTGAAATTCAAGCGGTTCAGTGTCTCAATGTTCATTCGGCAGAAATTTCTTCCCAACTCTGCAG
>JBBPCW010000010.1:4716156-4727171 GCA_037974425.1 Phenacogrammus interruptus | reverse complement strand
CCAATCAGAGACGACTTCGAAATTCCTGAAGTGTTTCCAGTTAAGTGTACCATATGCATCAGACGTTTAGCCAACGTGCCGTGGGCGTGACGTCTGAGGCTGAGACTATGGTTGCGTTAACATCCCCCCAAGACACTGAACCCTCAGTGTATCCAGGGGGACTGTCCCTGTAACTAATGATCCAAAGTCGCTCTAGATAAGAGCGTAAGCCAAATGCCCACTTTATCTGTGTAGCACTTCTCTGTTTATGAAGAGAAAATGATTTCTGTACACTCTTCCTGATTAAACACTACTGTTTTTGTTCCTGCTGCTGTACCTCAGGCACTGTTTTCAATTATTGGCCACAGCACCCACTAGTAATTATAAGAATAAGATAAGAAAGAACTGTATTTAGTACTTTTGTCATTAGCATGCTCAGTGTAACAGACGTGTAAAAGATTAGACAATTGAGAGGGAAAAAATATAAATAACAGTGCACCACAATATGTGTGAGGATTTAGTGTGCTGTACCAGCAGATCAGTAGTGCAAAATGTCTTATGAAAGTGCTTTAGTGTTCACCCTCCTATGAAAAAAGCATTAAAATAGCAGAAGATGAGGAAGAGATGAGAATGACATAGAAACTTAAAAAGATCACCTGCAGAACAGGGAGGAGTTATAGAGTCTTACGCCGGTAAGTTTGTGTGTGTGTGTGTGTGTGTCCGCTTCTGTATGACTAGATTACTACCAGCCCAGCATGAGTTCTCCTGAATCATCCTCTTCTGTCCCAGTGTCCTGACTTAACCCCCCTCGGCCTCTTTAATGTGTGTGATCTGGTAGGGCCTCCATCTCGGGTAGAATCTAAGACTGCTAGCAGCTCCTAATTATAAGTCTATATTTTCTTATGGAAATGACACATGTACGTAACTCTATATTTACAGCATTTGTCAGATGCACTCAAATATAAATGTCATTTAAAAGCACTTGGTAAACTTTTCAAGAAATATTCTTTTTCAATTATACCTGTCACAGCTTATTTTTATGTTTCCCTGAACAGAGAACACTTTAAAATACAGGTTTTTGAGTAGTTGCTTATTTCCATGTGTAACCTCTTGAAATATCCTAGAAGTTGACAGTCATTAGAGAAGCTGTTCTCAACACATTACAGATAATTCCGCCATGTGTAAAATTAATTTTGTCTCTACACAATAAAAACCCATGCTTCTCATTAACATCTACCGATTGTATTCAGCAGCTACCCAGTGGCTTCTCTTGTACGTTTTTAGTCAATGAGATCTCCCATCTCTTCTAAATAGGAGGGAGCACATTTGAAATAATTGTTCCTGATAATTGGCCATATGTTACAGATGTAGTTGGTATGAAGTAAGTTGAAAAACACCCCGGATGTTCCTTTTTATGGCCTGCAGCTGTTTCGTATATACTGGGGACAGCTGTTTCTGAATTATATTAATGCTCACCAATAGTCTAGCCTGTCTTATGCCATAAGTGGTGACAATAATAATAAACTACAGTTTAGTCAAGTCGATCAATGTTTTATCTTAAATATGTTCTGTTTATTGTTTTTTCTGCTGAAAACTGAACCCCTCACATCTGTTTTTCAGTGCAGTCAATTGAGCTCTTCACTAATGCTGACTAATACAGCTAAACAGAACCTAATTAGGCTCAAGGAACGAAATCCAGGATCATATTGACTTGTTTATTGACAAGCAACTCTCCTGACTTGCTTCACAGTGTGGAAATCCTAGGAATTTGCCCTTTTCCTGAATCTTTATATCAGTATTCCCCTTTGAGAGGATTCCTTTTCTCTCAGTCCTTCTCTCTACACTCCTCATTCTGCCTGGTTGTTGATTGCATTACAGATCATCTAGACCAGCGGTCACCAACCCTTTTGAAACTGAGAGCTACTTCATGGGGGCGGAGCCATACGAAGGATGTCTTTTTTTAGATATCGTCATTTTCAAATCTATAGAAATGCAATTATAGAAAAATATTAAATGATGGGTGCTGTTACTCATGTGGTCTTTGAGGGCTCCACGTTGGTGAGCCCTGGTCTAGACCCTCTTGTAAGTGTAATTAAGCTAAATGAGCTATTTACAGTTCTGTTTTTGCACGTTTTCAGTACAGTCTCTAAACGTGCTGCTGCCTCTCTGGTTTGGTTGTTCTCACATCTATGTGAGATGAGTAGCACTTCTATGCAGCGATAGCAGTTTGACTAATGAATTTTAAATGACATTAGTTACAGTTCGCATATCTTTCCAACAGGGAGAATGTAAAAGTTTAAATATTTCATATTTTTGAGCATCTATCCGAGCAGTTTATGTCGACTAGAGCTGCTAGGGGAAAGGCATGATATTTTACTATTCCCACATGGAGCCGGTTATCACCATAGCAGTAGGAGGAGAGTGTTTAGAGGGTAACTGAAGCAGAACATCTCCATTTTTTAGTATTCCATATTAAATGAGGAATCATATTTACCAATGACTGTAAGTCATAAAAACAAGCAGGTAAAGATGCTCGCGCTGACACACACTTGAGTGCCACAAGCCATTGTTGAAGGCCAAGTTTGTCTCTGCCAATTTGATTTAACTGTATTCCCTCAATGCTCACTTAGAATGTACACGTACACAATTCTGTACTGTGATAGGTATGATATGCACTTAATATGCCACTTTATTAGGTACACCTGCCACTTTGTATCTACGCTCCTCATGCACTTACCCTCTAGGTGCACTTCATAGTTTATAATTATAGACTAGTCCATCTGTTTCTCTGCATCTTTTGTTAGCCCCATTCATTAGTGGTCAGGGCCCCCACAGGACCACCAGTAAGCAGGTATTATGTGGGTGGTGGATCACTCTTAGCACAGCAGAGGCACTGGTTCTATCGAATACTTTTATGCACATATTCCTAAAGATTGGAAGCACCACCACATGCTGCAGCACTAACAGTCCAGAGCTATGCTGGGTAAAGTGGGCAGTGGACATTTAAAGATGGCTGGGGTGTCTGTCCTCAACTTATCATCACTTATCATCATTTTCATTTCATTTCACCGGGTGGAACAGAAACATGTTACTTTCATTCCCAATCCATGATTACTTATTCAAAATGTTTGTATTTCTCCATTAAACCAACTTAAACCTGAACCTTATCCAAGCAGAAAATGTTCGTTTTGGATTTCTGACCTCTCCATCCCCTTTTAAAATTCACATTTTAAATTCACATTAAAGAAGTGGATGGAAAAACCAACCAAAACTATCTGACCCACTGTGTCCTATGGCCAGAAATTGCCTACTGGTGGAAGGCAAGAAGACTAACACAAACTGTGCAGCATCAGAGGAACGGTCATGGCCAACTTTACTTGTACAATGTGGATCAAGAGGTTAAATACGTTTGCCTGTACATTACGTGTGTAAAAAAACCCTGATGTTTTTGATCCTCAACACACACACACACACACACACACACACACACACACACACACACACACTAGTGTCACTCCTGTGCTGCAAATGATCAACCACTCAGATAATCACAGGTGGTCCTGTGGGGTCCCTGGCCATTTCTAAACGGTGTAAAGGGGGCTAACAAACGATGCAGACAAATTGATGGACTGCAGTCTGTAAATGTAAACTACACTTAAACACTTACAGGGTAAGTGGACCTGATAAAATGGACAATCAGTGTGGTCCCCTATGGACCCAGTGTGCTACAGCTTCATTGGGGGGCTTGTTAATTAGTGGAGGTGTTTCCTGGTTTAATTTAGCCCATAGCGCATCCTTTGTTTGCCTTCAAAAAGAGTCCATGCTCATGTTACGTCAACAGTATCTCAGCATCTTACGTGTTCAGTATTTGCACGGCAAATCTGTAAATACTTACTGCAAAGGCCAACACATCGGCCATAGCTAACATTTTAAAGCTCAGTCAGGAAATGCCAAAAAGGTTTTAAGAGAATCACAGAAAAACTGGTAAGTTTTTTTTTTTGTAAGTTTTGGTGGTATCTAGGATGCAGCATTGTTCTTCAAAACACTGTGGGGAAGTCATTTCTATGTCACAGTCAACTAACTTACATTTTTTCATTAGAATATTTCAAATTTACTTCAAAGGGAAAAACTTGTGTTTTTTTAGTGAGGCTTTGCAACACTGTTGTGAAAAGAAATTGAATCTTCAAATTTGTCACTTTTAGCAAAACAACAGCAGTCAAACACTTCTTATACCTGGAGATCAGCCTTTCACAGCGCTGTGAAGAATTTTGGCCCACTCTTCTTCCCTGAATTGCTTTAGTGCAGCCACATTTGAGAGCTTTTACGCAGTAAACACCTCCCCAATGGAGTTCAAGTCAGGACCCAACCACTCTCTTCTTTTTTTTTTCAGTGACTCAGAAGTGAACTTGTGCTTGGGATTAATGTCTTGCTTGGTCACCCATTTCAGCTGCACATCATGAACTGATTTTCTGGTAGAAAGCGGAATGATGGTTCTGTCAATTACAGCACAGTCACCCAGATCCTGAAGCAGCGAAGGTTCCAACACAGTCACACTACCACCACCATGTTTGACTGTTTGTTCTTATTGTGGGATGGTGTGTTATCTTTCCCCCAGATGTAACAGAACCCTTGTCTTCCAGCAGATGTGCACACAGTTATCTTTTCAACAAATAATTTCTAGCTTTATGACAAATTTAACTTTCTCATTCTGCTGCTTTCAGAGTCACAGGAGGGGAACTGTTTGAAGATATTGTTGCCAGAGAATACTACAGTGAAGCTGATGCCAGGTTAGTACACCTCCAACATGCAAATGCTTTTAGTTCCTGTTACTATGAAATGCACTACTGTATAATAGTATTAATAATAATTACCAATATAATTATTTTAATATGTTATTGTTTGTGTTTAGGTTGCACCATTAAGTTAAGTGTAAGAAACTGATAGAATTCATGCATTATTACATATGAATGAATAGAAATGATAGAAATGAACGTGTACTTGCAAATCACATCAGTGCTATACACAAAATGTAAGCAATGACTGTTGCCAGTAGCCTTTTTTGTTGTGCCTTTTTGTGTCCTGATGCACTTATATCCTTTCATATTTCCCTGTGATGTGAGCTCTAGCCTTATGCTTTAGCTGTGAGGTGTGGGTTATTTTTGTTATTGATTTGAATTCAATTTTGCTGTCCATGATGTCTAAAGGCTTTAATACAACCAGTTTTAAATGCATTAAATGTTTGGTATTCACTGTGTAATGTCAGTAGTGCAGTATGAGGGCTGTTTCATGGTTTGCAAGCTGAGTTTCCATTCGGTTACGGCTGAATTTCAATCACTTGCCAACATGGCAGCAGCGCTGACATATTTCATTCAGCTTCAACCAGTCCTCATATGTAACTTTTTAGGAGGTTTTGTGTAGGAAATCTGCTTTGTTTTCTCATCTGTTTGTGGGTTCATTCTGTCATTTATTTCTTATTGTGCTTGCTGAATTGTACTTCTCTTCTTTTGCTTCCCTGCTATGTCTTTCTCTCCCTCTCCCCACAGTCATTGCATACAGCAGATTCTAGAGAGTGTAAATCATTGTCACCTTAATGGCATTGTCCATCGAGACTTGAAGGTTAGTATGGTAGGCCAAAATGTCTGAAAACACTGGCGCCGAATCTTTGGACAAGCATTTAACGGGCAGTCGCTACGGCGAAGGCTCTCCTTTCTCAACCCCCCCACCAAAGCAACCCTAACTCCCTCTGCACACCGAGCCGTTCACATTCGGGGGCCCTAACACGCTGGCCGATAGCTGAGGCATTGTGCATGTAGCGTCAGAGAGACATGCTCTAACCAGCGCCTGTGTGGTTTGACTCAATGCAATGTTGTTTTCAGGTGGTTTTAATTCATTGAAATGTTTAGGTCAAACTTATTAACTGGAAAGTAACTGCTGTCAACCACCCTGTCAACATCTCTATTTGGGTCAAGCCCACAGCTGCCCCTTGCGCAAACACCACTTCTGCTTTGAGATCAGAGGAGGCATCATGGGAAAGATGCTGTTGATGATGATTGGAAATCATCTTGGTCCGGTGCTTAGCACCTTACTGTATTGCATTAATGAGATTTGTTATTTCAATTGCTTTGTTAAGTTTTACATTTTAGAAATATTTTTATTCAGGACCTTCTGTCAAGGTTATATTATATGGAGCTTTTTTAGAGGTTCTTCATACCTATTTTTCAAAAATTGCCCACTTTGACACATTTCCCTGTACTTAGAAAAGAATGGACCTCCTACTGAATCAGAACACATTTATAATAAAAGCCATTGGGCAGATTCTGAAGAGTCTTCCTTTTGGCTTGGATTATACTTGTGTTTTTGCCTCCACAAGTCTCCCGTTCATCCATGGTACCTGACCATATTCTCCAGAAGTGACAGATGAGAGATGCAGTTTTCTTATCATGAGCCTAAAGTATAATAAATGATAAATGCCCCCCTGTGTCTTTACCTACGTTTACCTAATGTCAGGATCAACAGCAAAAACTTCCCTGCTTCCTCTGGTCTCACTGCGACTGCAGACAGTGAGTGGATGCTTGTCACTAACCCACACCCCCTGGTGTTTGCATGCAGTCATTGCATTCAGCAGATCCTTGAGGCCGTTCTCCACTGCCACCAGATGGGAGTGGTCCATCGTGACCTGAAGGTGAGTATAGCCATGGGGGAAGGGGTCTTGAACACATAACACATAGGTCTTTGTCCTCTCCTTCACTCTTATTCCTTTCTATTGCCCTGGAGAAACTGATCTTGGTGAGATGTAGTTCAATCCCCAGAATACGTTGAGGTCATAGGCAGTTTATATACAACTGAATTATATATCAGCATAGTACAGCATTTACTCTTGAGCAAGTTTTCACAGGATCAGCCTTTCAGTTCCCTGCGACTTCAAGATAACAATTCTAATAGAACAGTCATGCTCTGTCAGCATGTGCAGTAATATCCAGTGTGATATTATGGTTTTGTATTTGTAAGTTTTAAAAGATTTGTAAAATAGAATAATAACTGAATAAAACGGTTTATCTGTTAATTCACTGTCCGGTTTCTGTCTGCAGTGTTGGCCCTTTGAGGTCTCTGCATTCTTTAGGTTACATCTACAGCGCAGCTAGCACTGCACCCTTGCATAAAAAAATCTCGTAAATAGAACTAGTCACTACTAAATCTGATTAATGCCGTACACCAAGAGAAATCCTTGCTGTGTGGAGTTCATTGTTATCTTATCTGAAGACCCTGCTTCCTCCATCCCCCCCACCACAGTGCAGTGCCAAGGCTCAACGCTGCAAGCTTTAATTTGCTAATCAAATGAGCCAGGTGCAGCTAGGAGCTCGTTTTCTGTCCTGGAATAATCCTCCCCCAACACTTATAGTCCGATTCAGCTCCATGGTTGGTGTTGCTACGGTGTTACCATGGCAAACTGCAGGGGTAAAAATAAGACTACAAGATGAACACTGCAAATCAGGGTACCCAGGCTACCTATTCCCTTTTAGAGATACATATGTGTCTGTAATGCGTGTCCAGACTTCGTGTTAGCATTAACTGGATAAAGTATACACAAGGTCATCAAAGGATAGGTAGCAGTTCAGACGCTTTCAGCCTGTCTGAGCTCGTCATTTTCCATCTTTCTGTCTGTCATCTTGGCTGGAGAGAGTTTTTTCTGTTAGATTTGAACTTTTTGAAATAGATTTTCCTTTTCTAGGTCGTTCTCTTCTCTTTCTTAGCCTCTGTAACTGCAGCCCCTGCTCGTTCAAGATTGTTGGTGTAGTATGGTTTTCTTGCTGGTTGTAAAAGGCCGTGCTTGTCATAACTGTAAGGATAATCTGTGATAATGTGATAATTGATTTCAACACTTTGCCACTCTGCCATATAGGCTATTTCCATATATTGGGGAAGCTGGTGGTCTGGTGGTTAGGGAGTTGCCTCTGTGATTAGTGCTTAGAAGGATGTGGGTTTGAATCCCAGGACTGCTAGTGTCACTGAGGTTCTCTCAGGTACCCCACACACTGCTCCACAGGTGCCCCCAGTTGGTGGCGCCCCCCTGCTTCACATGGTGAATGGATTGAATGCAGAGAAAGAATTTCACACTGTTCACACTGTGGTGTGAAGGAGCCACTGTACTGTACTTTATAAAATCATATAAACATATATCAAAGCCAGGATGTCTGGAATTTTTGTGAAAGTGTCCCTGATCTTGAGGTCTGGTTTGACACTCGATAGTCTAGTTGCAGCGAAAAGGACTTTAGCTTGGCTTGTGCTGACATATCTGTTTTTTTACCTCAGCAAAAGAATGTGAGGAATGAGTTGTAGACGGCCTGCCTTTCAGATAATGATCAGCTCGAGCATCCTTATTTTTCTCATTGTTATTTTTTTTATTCTTTCTTCACTTTTTTTTTTCTCAGATTCCTTTGGCACCCTCCTTTTAATTTATTTTTCAGCCCCCTTTCTGATAAAATGCTATTCTTCCATGCTATTCTTCTCTTATTCTTCTTCTCTCAGACTTTGTAGTCTTCTTCCCTTCTGCCATGAGAACTATTTCACTGCAGGTTTAGCCTGGGGTTGGGGTTATTTATGAGGTATGCAAAAGCAATGGCTGCATGGTAACACTGACTGCACTCCCCGTAGCATGTTGGCACCTTGATAGCATCGTGTTCTAGTGCGGCAAACAACTGAATTAACCGCACCTGGATGAACTGACCCAATTTAATCAACCTCTGTCAACATTCCTGTGGCAATATCAGTAGCCTCTCAGCTTACTGGTGCCATGCAATGTACTGTAGATGATTTATGAAGGTACCATTTGGCTCCATTTGAACCGAGAGCTGAGTAATACATTCCTAAACATGCATCACATTCACTGGCCAAACACCGATGTTCATGTTTACAGAAGTGTTGTAATGTGTGATTTGTCATCCCAAAACACTGACGCGTGGGTTGTATTTATAGATCCATGTATAGGTATTTGGATGTGAAGAATGCATGTGCACATTGTGTGCACCCTAGGAATGTGTTACAAGGTTCATATGGAAAAAATGGTCAAATCAAAGAAACTGACTGACTAATCCTCGCTCCAATTAACCTGAATTTAACACGTCTGTATCGCAGTGCTGTGCATTATTGTTTTTTGTTTCTGCCACAGGCATTTTAATTTATTGTCTCAATATAAAATGAAATGTCTAGCTAATCACAAAAACTGTTGTCAGTTCCAATGTCTTAGTGGGTTATGCATGAGTTCTTATGACACTCTGTCTATGTGACATCACCGCTGTTATATCAAAACATTCCTCTGTGTTAATATATATATATTTTTTTTAACAATTTGGAAATACCAACTGTTCTTTACATTACATTGTGTGTCCATCTCCAATCAAATGGACCACGATAAAAAGTAAAGCTATTAACCCAAATAAGAACTAGGATTTTGTTATGGCATCGGGGGTGTGTGGGTATGTTTATGTGCAGTCATTTTGCCTGGCATAATTTTCCAGAAGTAATCAGTGTTATTTTTTTCATTAACAGCTTCAGTTCAGAGTCTTTTGAATGGAGCTGTTCTTTACTTTCTGCTTGCAAAGTTACTCAGTGGTCCTGTTGTCTCTTTTGTCAATTGTGTTGGGAATTAAATGTGAACTTTGTTAATAATGTTGTTTGTACTTGTTCAGCTTCATTTGCAGTAAGTGTGCATAACCCCGAGGACATAACTGACTGTTGTTAAGAATGGCCTGGGTCAAAAAAATGCAGTGTTTTCTTATGCACAAGAAAATATCATTTCATGGCTCATTTGTTTTGTACTGCTAAAGATGGGTTGGCTATGAGGTGTATTTCCCTTTTTAATATATCTATTAGATATTGTTTCAAATATTGTTTTCATTATTGACCCAGGTCCTGTATTATTTATACATATACTATGATGATAAGAATCAGTCTGGTCCACATCTTATGTTATATTCATATTGTGTCTTCAAAGCCAGAGAATCTGCTTTTAGCCAGCAAACTGAAGGGAGCTGCAGTGAAACTGGCTGACTTCGGCTTGGCCATTGAGGTGCAAGGAGACCAGCAAGCATGGTTTGGTGTGTATCTGTCATCCACCGATTCATGAACATCTTTAAATTGAATCTAATCTAATCTGAATCTGTTTAACTCTAGAATACGTGAGCGACTACAAGTGCACAAATGGGGATAGATGATTTGTAAATAATGCTTTTCTTCCAAGAACATTTTTTTTTTTGCATTTGCCTCGGAATAGTTTAAGGATTTGAGGATAGGAAACTGTTTTTATTTGATCTCTCAATCCATTCATCCTTTACTCTATAACATTTGTAACAGAAATACAGCAGCAGTCCTGATGACTGCTGTCTGAGATGTATAGAAGAGGCATATGAAGTGATGACATATTTTTAGAAAGATAAACAATAATGAGAACATTTTTGGATCCAACTTCTGTAGTAAATGATACGGATCCTTTCCAAAGACTAGACATGATATGAAAATGCCCTTTTTAACACAAACAAATAATGAATTGCCATAGTCACAACCAAAGTATATGAATTATATTATACATAATAACCAGACAGAAAGAATGTTATTGATGAAATAATTTTAAAAAACTCATAGAAACTACATAGGGATCGTTCCAACCACTTTGCACCTGGTAATTTATTGTGCCCTGGATTTTACATACTCTGGTTGAGTTAGTGGAGAGCTGATACACTGTTCATGACGGCGATGAAACAGGAGGCTGTTTATATTTAACAGCCTTTTTCTTGAAAACACTGACTTCCAGTGAAAAGGAACAAACAGTGTGGTGCAAAATAGTGTTTTTCATTTGACTAGAACATAAAAACAAGACCGTTGGTGGTGGTTTGTGGCATATGGTGGCCTAGTGGTTAAGGCATTCGCCCTGTGATCAAAAAGTCCCGGTTTGATTCCCAAGGTACCGCTAGGCACCACTGAGGTACCCTGAGCAAGGTACCGTCCCCACACACTGCTCCCCGGGCGCCGTGTTCCTGGCT
>JBBPCW010000010.1:4700498-4713540 GCA_037974425.1 Phenacogrammus interruptus | reverse complement strand
GTGTGTGTGTGTGTGTGTGTGTGTGTGTGTGTGTGTGTGTGTGTGTGTGTGTGTGTGTGTGTGTGTGTGTGCCCTGCAGTAGACAGGTGCCCCAACCAGTGTGAGTTCCTGCCTCACACTCATAGACCCTGGGATAGGCTCTGGAGACCCACAACACTAGTGAGGATTTAGCAGTTACAGAAAATGAATAAGTGTTTTCCTCCAAGCGTGTTGAGCTGTGTTGTGTTAACAAGAGTTTGAAATGATGCAGGGCACTACACGGGTGGAACTAAATACAACAAAATTACGCCAGACTATTCCTTTAAGTAGTTAATTACAGTTATTGTCTGTAAGTTATTGTCGTAATTCTGCAATCTAGTTAAATATGAACAAAATCAGTATTCATGTGAAGGCATTTATATGTGACGCATATATTGTTTTTCTTATTGCAGTTAACGAGGCCTCAAAAGAAGAAACTTCACGTTAGACGAGCTTTGGCCCTGCCCTCCAAGTGTGTTTCACCGGTCTCATTCTCTCTACCTTATAAGTCTTGTTTACATATCGTCTCTGCTGGGCTATAGCCCACATGGAGGTGGAGAATATCATTTTGTATCAGGATGTGTGTATGCGTGCCTGTGTGTGTGTGTGCGTGTGCGTGCGAGTACTATTGGCAAGTTCCTCTTGTACGACATTAAGTATGCTTTTATCTTTTTTAAATGTTCAGATTTTCTATGGTGAGAAAATAGGGTGTCAGTTTAGTCTATATCAGGAAATATCATGTTTGATCTCTAGACACACAATTGCAGCAAAAAGAATTACCAAGTCTGTAGTGTTGCACACATGCAGTTGAATGTGCATGTCTGAAAAAGATCATATTACAGTAATCTAAGTACGCTATCTGTCAATGGCAACTCAAGGATATGGCCATCAGCATATCTCAGTCACTTCAGTTTCATGTCTGTGCTTTTCTAGATTTCTAGCTCAAGTGCAATATGCCACTCAAAAAAAAACAAGAATTCTGATCAGACAAACGAGCTTGCTTCTGTTTCTGGTGATGTGTAAGCATATTGTGAAGTTGTGGAGTGCTCTTCCTGCTTTATCCTTTAGAGTGTTGACAGTTTGCCGTGATCTTAGTTTACGAGCTTCGTTCTGTTCCGTTTTGCTAGGTCCTGCTGGGTTCAGCATCAGTAATGTGTAAAACTGACAAAGGGAGATGCATTAGCACATAGTTTACTATTTTATTCTGTGTGTGTTTGCCAATACCTTATCACACAAGCACGGTATAAAAACCAAAACGGATTTGTAATAAAAGAATGTAACAGACCTGTGTACTATACCAATGAACACGAATAACTGTTAAATCAGAAGATTTTAATTCCATTCACTTCTTGTGACTTTTATGGGTTTCTTTTTATATTGTGTACTATCACTCGATGGGGTATTCTTGAAAAGTCTCCTCTGTAATTTTTGCTCCTTCCTTAATTAGATCTGGTATCGTGTAGCGCATGAATCCTCTTTCAGCTCATAATCATTTCTTCTTCTGCTGGCTGTTCCTTCTTAGTATCATCTTGTGATGTTATTTTTTTTTTCTATTTTTTGATCTAAGGTCTAATGGTATAAAAATGCTCATGCTTGATATTCCAGATTCGTCCATTTAAAACTGTTATTAGTTTTTACACTGAACTGGTGTCAAAAATACTCCGATTGTAAAGATTCTCTCGAAGTTGCAGTTCTGATCAGAATGAAAGGGAACGGTTACCAGTGCTGAGATGTGCATTATTTAGGAATATGTACAGAAATATTTCATAGATTTAAACTGTTTGGCCTGCGTATGGCCTCTGAATAGTGTTTTTGTTTATTTTGCTTGGTCTACCTTCTTATGGACTTCCAAACCTAAAGAGGAAAACCAAACAGTGAACTCAAGGCATTGTTGGAATCCATATACGGTTTAAAACGTTGTTGAATTATTACTTTTCATTACTATTTATTAGTCGGGAATTCTTGTTTAATTTCCAGTGTTGTCATGGATGCAGTTTTCTGATATACTGATGGAATTATAGGTGAGCTGAAAATAAGACTTTGTATATTCTTTTCTTTAGGCGCCTTTTCTTTGTAAACCCTCCCAGCCAGATTTCCTCTGTATTTATCTTTCATTGCTGTGATTTCAGACTAAGAAAAAAAAAGACACTTGTACACTAAGAGATGAAAATGTGAGACCTATTCTGACAGTAAAAAATGACATATCAATAAAAATATCGGTAAAATATGTGTGATCATTTTTTTCCCCACGTATGTTAAGATGCCTCCAAATCGCTCTCTAGCTTCAAAAACCTCCTGAAGACTCATCTCCTCTCTCCTGATGATCTTCTTGCACCACTCCTACTTATAGATTTTAGTACTTAGATCTCACACTGTCCTGAAACTTGAGTGTTTCCTCGTATTGTGTGTGTGTGTGTGTGTGTGTGTGTGTGTACTATTGGCAAGTTCTTGTACGACGTATGCTTTTATCTTTTTTAAATGTTCAGATATTCTACGGTGAGAAAATACACACCATTACAACAAAACTATGCCAGGCCTGTTGTAGAACACACACATGAGTGTGCATGTTTAACAAAGATCATATTACAACAATGGGGGCAGTTGGTAGCCTAGTGGTTAGGGCGTTCGCCCTGCGACCAGAAAGTCCAGGTTCGATTCCCAAGACCGCTAGGCACCGCTAAGGTACCCTGAGCAAGGTACCGTCCCACACACTGCTCCCCGGGCGCCGTGTTCCTGACTGCCCCCTGCTTCACTTGGTGAATGGGTTAAATGCAGAGGATGTATTTTGTGCTGTTCACACTGTGTGCTCTGGTGTGTTCACGTATGACAAACAGTCACTTTCACATCACATTACAACAATCTAAGTATGTTATCTGTCAATGGCGAGGATATTACATAAATATTTTAGCACTAAAAGCTCTCCTCTGGTTCCCTGACTGTCCCGAAACTTGAATGTTTCCTCGTATTGTAAGCTTCTTGGATAAAAAAAAAAGTCAAGTTTGTGCAAATACTTGTGTTGTGCACCTAAAACAGACCTAATTTTATAACTAATATAAAATCAGATCTGTTCGCATGGTTTACAGAGGCCCCAGGACTGGTGCATTTCTATTAAGACCAAAGTAAATAAATGAACTAGGTTTGACCTCACTAATAAAAAATTAAATGCATCGACATGGACAGGCGCAGAAGTAAAACTCCAGAATCACTGCAGTAACTACAAGTTCAATTTATTATCTGTCATTTACACACTGCAGCTGCTAGAAGAGTTGATTATTCATTTGGTCATTAATGCATGCCTCCATAGATGGTTGTGTGTGTATATAGTTGTCACCAACATGGAAACAAAATGCATATATTTTGAATTGCCTTGATTTCATTTTTTGGATTATAAGAGAACATTTTCATATCGAACGTCATCAAACAGTAAATGCTGTCACTAATCAAGGAGTGTCTTTAGCTTCTTGATTTCATAACTGACACTCAAGTAGCAGGATTTCAAATCAATTTCAAGAACAGCTTTACAGTGCGCATGCTACTCGCCCATTATAAAAAGATAGCTTGATACTTGCGTTATGAAAACTACCGAGAACGTCACAGACACACACATACACACATTCTCTGCAGGCAAGACCAAATGAACAAAAAAGGGAACAGAAATGTTGCGTAAATGTATGTTTTCCCATTTAAAAAAAAGGCATATTCTTTCTACATCACTGCTATTATTTGTACATTTTTGGACATTAGAGCCACGGGTGTTAAATGAACACTGCGGATATGGAACATTTACATCATTGCTACTCCATTCACTACTATCATTATCCATAAAGGCATAAATGGGTAGAGCACATTAGGTCAAAAGGACTTCATTTAAGTGTGCAGCTCTTTTGTTTTATGTCGAGAAAGTCTATCATGCAAGTGCCACTGAAGTCATACAATCAGAAGTGACATTTAAACCGCTGGATCAAAGACTGTCCATAGAAAGACGCAGATATTTGTCTCAAGACAAATATGAAGCCAGAAAATGCACCACGTCTTCGCCAGTTAAGGTTAAAAAAAAAAAAAAACAATTGTTTTTGTCTGTATTCTAGTCCCATATTCTGTCCTGATATCTTGTGAAACTGCATATTTCCGATACTCGCTTTACACAGATTTACACTTTTTTTTTGTCTTGACCCATTCATTTATGCTTCATCCTGGACTACCTTTTACTTTTACTGAAACATCTCCATTCCAATAGTTTGTGGCAAACCAATCTGTAATCTGTCATTTGTGTCATGATATGTAACCCCAGTAAAATACTTGGCATTAATGTGAGATTACCACTGTTTTTTATTTTACACCATTTGCAACATCAGAACTAAAAAGTAAATAAAGCCAAAACCAACTCCACATTCTCTTCTCCTGCATACAATCTGATGAGTGCTCCCAAACCCTTGATATTGTAAGTGTGCCGCTAATATGGAGGGAATTAAGACCAAGCTCACAAGCACAAAGAGTCTTTCAGGAAGTTATTCGTTAATAACATCCAGCCTTTAAATAAAGGTGACGCTCTTAAAATTGGACAGCACAAAAAAAATATGTGGATTAAATTAAGTACAATTGTAATGAAAGCTACTTTCCTATATGCAGTCAAGGTGGTAGCAGTGTTGTGACTGGAGGTTAGCATACGTTGGAGGTTAACATACACACACATACACACACACACACACACACACACACTCTGTACATAGATAGGGTGGATCAAGTCCACCGTGCAAAGCTGTTGTGGCCTATATACGACGGGCCAACAAAAATAAAACAAAGAGCATGAGTTGGGAATAACTGGCTATGCTTTCATTCAGTACGACTTTCTAAATGCACAGTAAAGGCAGGCAGGTCAAAATCTAGCATTCGAACCACCATGACAGTGGACCAGTGATAGTGATTTCACCCTCATACTGATTACAAATGACTCAAACTACCCAAAGACATTCATTCTAGTTTTATCTCAATACTGTCCACGTTTATACCTGCATTTGTGGTATGTGGTAAACATGCCCCAGTAACAGACGGTCAGTTATCCAAAGTCGCTGGACAGAATTTCGGGCAAATGATTTGCAATGTGTTTAATTGCAGTGCATCGGTGCAGTTGTACAGCAGTTATGCAGACAGTGCAGCCCCCCCTCCCCCATTATCCATTCCAAGTGGATACATTTTCACTAATATTTACACGCGTCCCATTATTTTCAGCTCACTAGCAGAAAGAGGCCGGTGAAAAGGTTCATGTCCCAAGTTTTTTTTTCTCTTTTTTTACAATTTATATTTCATTTTCTACCACAATAGTCAACAAAAGGATAAAATATTAAATCTATGTTTGCCAGCCAGATCAAGGTAAAGCTATCTTTGGTCACAAAAAAGGAAAATGTGAGAACTACAATAATATCCAAAAAAAACACACACACACACACATTCAAAACCATTACAAACCATAACAAAGTGTAGCTGTTTGCAACAGAGAATAAAACGTTTAAATAAAACCCAAAAAGCCAGTGTTCCTAAACAGTGGTGAGATCTGGGGGATGGTGGAGTAAGGGGCTGAGGAGAATATAGGTCATGATTTGATATTGTACCAAGGTTTAGGGATGTGTGCCACACAGCGAAAAAAAAAGAAACAAAGAATAATTCGAATTGGACTACGCAGTAGAAAATGTGTCGTTTGTGTCCCGCTTTTCCTCCCTCTTCCCGTCTTCCTCTGCCCCCGTTTCCGGCTCCTCTGTCACTTCAGGAGTGCAGTAGCGTTGGAGCAGCTGGTGAAGATGCTGCTGAAGGGCATCAGGTCGCAGCGCCTCCGGGGTGTCTTCCAGCTGCTCCAGATGTGTGTGTTTGCTCTGGCCGTCCCTCACCACCGTCTTCTTCTGAGTGCGCGACTTTCGTAAGCAGGCTCTATAAACATCAACAGGAAGAAGCGTTAGAATGAAGCAATGTACAGTAAACTGTGCCCCGGCGTCAACCTCATTCCTTTACTCTCCTTTTCACTCCTGGATTTCAGGAAACATGCAGAGGGAAGATGTTATTAATGTTAATGCTGACACACACCTTACAGATATGTTTCACTCCACAACAAGTTCACTTCACACACAAAGGCTGGTTTAAAGCAATACACACTCCAGGTTTGTTCTCTTACATATTTTAATTGACCACCATGATATTAGCTTATTGCCAGAGCCTCCCTTTTAGTATTATAACCTTAATAGTCAAGAGAATACTTTCTTGCTATATGACTCTGTACTGTTAATGTACTGTTAAAGAATTTTAATAATATCAAAAAGATTAAACTTGTAAATATGCATTCTGTTGCAGTGAGTTATTTCTCACAAGGAGGTGGCTATGCCTTAGAGCCCATCTGCAACTTCCCTCCTACCATAGTTTAACATTTAAATTTAGAGCTGTTGGGCTATGGCTGTGTTGACTGTGGCTTTTAAAAGAGCGTTTATTGAAAAGCTCATTGAAATTCAGCAGATAGAAGTTTCTTCACAAGAGGGTGCTATTAATTATCATAGGTTTGTGGTATTAATTCTCATGCTTGCTTATCAGGTGTTAATGGGCTACGTGTTAAAAGAACAATGTTTGTCCTAAATGAATGTTTTGATTTATGCTGTGCTCCTACACCACAGCAAATCAAGCCATTATCCAGACCTTCTGACCACAGATCCATCTTCCTTCACCATCTCTTTTTCCACTAAATGAGGCAAGTGCATTTTCTCAAAGCCCCCAGCATAACTCAAAGCCTGCACATCACAAAACAAATACGAAGCAAAGCACTTTAGACAAAACATGACGATGATAAGAATAATTCTGGCATTAAGACCAAGCTCACACACTTCACACAACGAACCTTTTCAAAGTCATCTTTTGCCGAGGGGAGATCTGCGGACAACAAGGGGTCGCCGATTTGTTTTTCCATCCGCTCACCCTGAACTACCATTGTTTTGATGACCTTGCTGACTTTTCGCCCATGGACAGGCTCTACTTCAAACCCAGAGGCTCTTACCCCACCAACAGGTAGGGGTTCAGAAAAGGTCACCTGTAATTTTTTTTTACATTAACATGGCAGACTGTATTACATGTAACACAGAGCTCTTAACACATGAAAGGGAAATGAATGCTTAAATGACACACACTCACCTCGGTCTGATCTCCCCCACTCTTCACTACTGTCCTCTTCACCACTTTCGAGAAGCTATCAGCCTCGTCTACAGTAACAGCTTCTTGCTGACCTCCCTCCACCATCACCTCCTCTCGTTCCACACCATCTGCTGACACATACTTGCGGATAATTCTCCTCGTGACCTGTGCAGACACGAGAAAAGACATGGTGGTACCAATTTAGACAAAACTACAAGGACTGCAGAAATGTTTTGCAACATCTTGCAACATCTCCACAATGTTCTGCCATCAAAGAAAAACCAACATGTTAATGGCACCAGAAGTTTAGTGTGTAAATATCATTAAACCTTCGAAATGTACTGACCACTCCCCAGTCCATACAGTCCTTCAAGATAAAGTAAGTTGCAAGACCAACCTGTTTTCTTGAAGTCTTAAAAACCAGTGCATGCATATATATCCTCCTATTTAATCTATAGCATTCTAACCTTGACAAGTCTTGATAAAGTTTTTTATTTTTTTCTTTCACCTTATCTGTTATATGAACAAGACAATACAAGCCAGCTTGGAAATAGGATTTATTTTATAATTATTTACAAACAGCCTTTTAATAGCTAGAAAAGCTAGAAATGGTCCTGTAAAAACAAACATTCTATTAAGCCATGTAAACATCTAAAGTGGACAATGGGGTGGGGGGTACAAGAAAGGTATAGGACATGGGAATCATGATTAACAAGAATTTTAATTAGAATTGTTCTTCCTAAGAAATGAAGGATGTCTGCAGTATTAAGCATCTCTGAGTTAGGGCTGCTTACCTTTTTAACCACTATGTTTCCATGCTCATCGGTGTATTGCTCCTCTGTGACTTTCTGAGGGGAAATCTCAGGAATGTCATCTCCCTAGATCAAAAGAAAAGGCCAACATCAACTCATGCCATACAGTAGAGACAAAGACTGCAGCACACGATTAATCACTCACAGAGTGCAAAGTATACAGTTTGTCTTTGGATGCTAACAGTAGGATATCATACAATTAAAACAAATAAACCAGGCGTGTCAAACTTGGAGGGCTGTGATTCAACACGTTTTGGTGATTTCCCTGTTCAGAAACACCTGCTTCAGCTCGCCAGTGAACTGTCAGGTTTAATAAATGTGATTGAGGAGGAGAACCATCAAACTGTGCTGGATCGGAGTTTGACACCCCTGAAGTAATCCATTCAAATGTAATTGTGCACGAGATTAAACATGTATAGCCAGCATTCCGCAGAACCAGGTATTGCTTAAACATCAAGTCAGGATTCTGTTTACTAATGAACAGACTTTCTAATGATTAAATAACAAAAATGACATCAGGAAGGATTCTTAGGGCTTATATCAGTGCATTTTTTTAAAACTACAAAATAAAATTGGTCTTTAGCACCCGTGCACCCGTTTGTTTGTATGAGCGATGTACTGCTTGGAGGGAATAACATAGAAAATGTAATTAAGTATGAATCCTACTAACGATTAACAATTCACACCAAAAGGTCCACCACAGATACATTTAGGAAAACTGTCCATTTTTCCAACATGCACGCCTGAACAAATACCTGGATTATAACTCTGCGTCGTACCACTCGGGTAGTCAACACCTCTTCCTCAGAACTATCAGACAGCAAGCCTAGCTCCTCTGCTATTTCCTGAGAGTTGGAGATGCATTATCGGTATGGAATAGACTCAAGGCAAATTCTTAAATATTTGCAACTCACACCATGCAAAGCCAATGCGCTGCTAAGTTTTCTATTTTTTCTCTTTTAGTCCAAAGTGTCCCGCAATTTATTCACATGTATTGTTTTTTCTCCAAGGAATCATCTTTTCGGCTTTAAAACAAGTGACGTACTATGTAGGTACTGTTTAGGTGAAAATGTTCATGTTTGGAGTTAATAAAGAAGTAGTTTTTAATGGATTGTTAAGCAGAAAACAAGTGAGAGGGAATCCAAAAGTTAGCTACAATAATTCCAATCTTCTTCAAGTCAGTGATATATCAATAAATGAGTGTCTTCAAATGCTCTACCACTTTGTATAATGTAGTTAAATTAGTGTGCATGCAGACAAACTTAAAAAAAAAAAGTTTTGCACAGATCAAGATATTAGCCTTGGCTAAGGGGTTGCTGCATTCTCTCTGGGAAACAAGCAGCTGGGCAACAAGCCATGATAGCACTCATGCTCAAGGCTTACCCTTCCTAGAGAATCATCGTCATCATCATATTGGGCTCCCTCCCTTGGAGGTAGCTCTTCTGCAAAGGAGTGTTCATCTGCATACCTATAAGGGTATGCTATGTCTTCACCATGCTCACCTACATATTCATCCTCTGGCTCAAGAACAATGGGTACATCAAGTTCCTCACTGCCCCAAGATATGGGACGTTGTCTATTCTCTCTTCCTATGTCTGATGTTTTTAGTTTGCCAGTCAAATAGTCAACATCTGGGGTACTTGGCAAAGATGGAGGTTCCTCAACTTGGTAAATGGTACCAGGTATAGCTAACAGGTCTCCTGGTCTAATCTCCTGATCTGGCTCAGATGTATCTGAAAATGTTTGTCTGCAATCAAAGAAATCAGGATCTGACTCTAAGCTCTCTGCATGAACAAGTCCTGCCTTAACCTTTAAATCAGCATCCATCAGTCTAAAGTCATCCGTGATGTCTGTGGATTGTTCAGACACCTTGAGCTCATGAGTCGCTTCTTTGGAGACTAGTCCTGGTGTGTCTCTATCAAGTGTTGCTAATGTTTTCTCAAATTCGGAAAGTACATGCTCAAAGTCAGGGGACAGTTGAAAAGAGGCAGTTGCCCCTGCAGGCACATTTCCAATAGAAGTTTGTGAATCTGTCGATTGCGCAGAAGAGGATTCGATAAAGACAGGTGAAAGGGGACTCATATCTGTGAGCGACACCTCACTGCCGGGAGACTTTGACACCACATCTTTGTAATCAGGAGGGGCATCATCAAACCTTAAAATGCTTGAGCTAGAGCTGCTTAAATTAGGAGTCACGGTCCTGTGAGATCCTTCCTTGTTGAACTGAAAAGGAGTTGTAATTTTTGGAAATAATCCAGAGGATTCCTTGGGCTGCTCGAGGGATTTCTTGACAGACGTAGGATGTGCATTTTCCAAATTGGAACTAAGAGATGTGCTTCTCTCCGATAAACTGAGCGGAGACTTTGGGTCACTAGCACCCGACTCTATGGATGGGTCTCCAGTCAAAGAAGATGCAATTAATTTTAGCTTGTGCTCTAAAACGGCCACTTTACCACATTCTTGGACTGTTGATGAGCTGTCCTCACTGACTATGGCATCTTTGTGCAAAGTGGCAGAATACTCTTCTCCTTGACTGAGAGTTACCCCTTTAATGTTTTGTGCTTTGAAATGAATATCCTTTTCTGAAACTTTGTCTTGTAGAGCCTGAAAGGAAATTGAGGATGAGCATGAATTAAATCTGTTTTGTTTCACTATTCACTTCAGTGGGCATGCAAAGATATTTACTGCACACTGTTTTCCCTCCTGGGATCAGTTACATTTCTTGAAAAATCTAATTCACACAAAAGGTAGTGAGAACTCTTTGCTGCTGTACAACAAATCATGCATTTCTCAGAAGCTCTAAAAACCTTTCTGAAGACGTGTTAAATAGCATTCACATAATCCACACTGATTATGGGTTCTTCGATCAAGATTGATGGGTTAGTGGATCCAGAACAACAAAAGGCAATCCTTCCAGCATGTTACAAATGTTACAGCATTCCTCCAGGGTGGCACACAGGGGTTGAAGTACAGTGACATGCTAAGCTTCTTACCCTGGCCTTGATTTGCTGACAGGCTAGTGTGGAAGTAGCATAGTCACATTTTTCTTCAAGCTCCTGATTGTCCTGGAGCAGCAGTTGCTGTTTAGCCACCGTGACTTCGTCACTGCTTCCTTGGCTGCTTATTGGACCTCGACCATCGTCAACTGCAGAAGACTGTTTCGTTTTCTTCTCTCTAGAATGTGTTACCTGTCTTGTTTCAGTATAATTATTTCCTTGTTTTGATTCTGAGTTCAATTCGAGACAAGCAGGTGGCGTGTTCCTGCCACTACTGAAGTCTTCACTGACAGGTTGCTGGGAATCCACCGGAGGCTCTGATTTCATGTCCTCTGATTCACAGACGGTCTCAGTTTGTGACCTAAATTGTTCAGCATGAAGCAATGCAACATCGCTTGCACAGTGAGATGTGTTGTCTTGTCTTCTTTCATGATCTGAAAACACTGACATGGATGGATATATTGTTTCAACTAAATCCTTGCCCTGTGTTTCAGATGTTATTGACTCAGGGGATTCTGGGCGGAAATCGCAATCTAATATTAGTGACTCAGGTGTAATACTTCGGGTGAATTCTATTTCTAATCTTAATGCTTCAGGAGATGAGCACCTAAATGTAGAGTCAAATGGTACTGCGAGGGGAGACACCGATCTAGACTCATATTCTAATATGTCAGAACCAGGGGAACATGGTCTTTGCTCAGTGTCTGTGCATTCCTGTGGTACAGAAGTAGAAAGAAATGTCTGGATATCATACATTACAGATGGTATGTGTGGTACAGTAGATTCATTTGTCACTGACAATGGCCTAAATTGAATTTCATGTTTGACTGGAACTGGCGAAGAGGCAAAAAAATCTGGTATGGGAGAGTCAGGAGACAGTCTCTTGACCTCATTTATAGAAGACACTGAGTCTGGGGAAGAGGGACGACTTTCAGGCTGAAACAGCATTACATATGGTAATGAAGGCGTATGCTCGGGTACGGGTGACTCTGGTGTGAGTGGCCGAAATTCATTTACCGAAATAAAAGACTCTGGTGAAGAAAGCCTTGGGTCTGACATTTCTTTCTGGTACCCCTGCCCCCCTCCAAATAAGGAATCAGGGGACAATGCATAGATTTCATCTGTGAACTGGAGAGATTCCCTATCAGTTTGGTTTGACTGTAAAGATCTCTCGTTTGCATTCTCAGCCTTGTCCATAGTGCATATCGGAACAACTTCCATTCTGCATCCCGTATACTCAAACACACCTGCTTTAAAAGAGAAGGTTTCACCCTTATATTGGGGATCACATACGTGAGATCTTAAAGTCAAAGGTACAGCTTTGTACACAAGTTTATACTCGGGCACTATTCTGACCGTCTCTTGGTACAAAGGAATAGGCATATCTTCAGATACAGCCTGATTGTCCCTTTTTGACAAGTCTATGTCCTTTTCACTGTTTGGTCTAACATTTGAAATTAGTGTCTGTGATACCAATCTGTCCTCCAGTGATGCTGCTGCATCCTGTTTCATTTGATCGTGCATAAGTACATGTTCATTACTAAATTCTGTGAATTCAGAGGATGATAATTCAAAAATGTCACATTCATCTGACATGACAGATTGTGGTGAGCATGATCTATATCCAGAAACTGGAAGTGTATACTCAGGGAAAGATACTGTAAATTCTGGAATAGGTGAGTCAGGTGAAAATGGTCTGCTCTCATCTACTGATTCAGGTGATGATGGCCTATGACAAGAAACATCATCTATAAGAGCATATAACCCATCATCTGTATCTGATGACAGAGACTCTAGAGAGGATGATCTGTGTCCTACCATTGGAACTAACTCAACCAACAGTGGAGAATATTGTGGTACTGGTGAATCGGGAGATAGAGGTCTACGGTCAACTTCTGATACAAATGAATCTGGTGACTCTGGTCTCTGCTCAGTGGTGAACAAGTCTCCAAGAAAACATTCATATTCTGTAGATTCTGAACACACTGATTCAGGAGAGCATGATCTATAGCCGGAGACAGGAAGGATATTCTCAGTGAAACATGAATTAAA
>JBBPCW010000010.1:4678770-4689541 GCA_037974425.1 Phenacogrammus interruptus | reverse complement strand
CTTTCCGGTTTCTTTAATGTAATTGTGTTTCTCAATTTGTTGTTGTGATTCTTCTTTTGTGTTTGTGATTCTTCTTTTGTGTTTGTGATTCTTCTTTTGTTTTTGTGCTTCTTAATTTGATTTTGTGCTTTTCAATTTGTTTTTGTGTTTCTCAATTTGTTGTTGTGGTTTGCACTTCAGGGCCACCGTACCATCCAGATTATTTTTGCCTTAGCCCAATTGTGTTAGTTATTAGATATTGTGCTTGTGCCATTATAGCTATTACAGTCTTTATTCATCTCACAATGAAAATCCTTTCAAACGAGTTCTGCTAACCCGTTTAAAGGGCTAAACATGTTAGGGGGCTGTTAACCTGAATATCTTTCAGCCATACATGAACTAATCATGAATGACCACACATAGTACTGATCACTCGATATTAAAATTCCTGTAAACAAAGTAACCACAAAAAATACAGATACACGGTCCTACCTGTAGCACTTGTCCCCTCTCTTTCCATCCATAGTCTTAAGAGGGCATGACTTTGGTCCTGAAGCGAGTTAGGATTCTCCACTCTTATTTGATTGATCTGTTCTTCACTAAATTCAAGTTCACCAGCCAGTTCTACAAGAAGATTAGATGGGATATTTGTGCCACATAACAGAACTCTGAAAAAAATGACTTGCAATTTTCAAAAATATGTTGTCAACCTTAAAAAATACAGTGAATCTGAATTACTTGCTGCTTATAAAAACCTCTTTACTTACTCAACGCAAGTAGAAACACCATTATAGCAGTGATATACTGAGATTTCAGTGTGGAAATTTGGTGGTGACATATCAGGTGATTTCCTAACTAGCCCACTAACAGCAAGTCTCATAGCCCACCTTGCAATATGAGGTTTCGCTTATGTGATATATTTCTGAATTTAGTACTTCAGCTACATTTATATAGCACTTGGGAAGTGTGTGTAGTCTTGTACACCAAGAAAATCAATTTGACTACCTATCCAAATGCATACAGACTAAAATGAAAGCAAACCAAACCGTAAGTGTGAACTTCCGAAGAGTAATACTGCGTTACCTGTCCAGCTAAAACCAAGGTGGTCAGCTATTACAGCTAATCGTCCTTCTTTCCTGTCAGCTTCCTCCTGTGGGTCCACTGTAAATACCATTATCAAAACATATAAGAAAAAGCACCACCAAAACATCAATTATGACAGAAATATATATATATATTCAAGGAAGTAACACTACAGGGAAAGATCATATCTTCTAATATTGTACACTAAACACAAATACTTAATCACTGGCTTTCTCTTGAATTTAAATAACATTTTCCGTTTCAAGCTTTTGATTTCTGCATGAAATCCAACCCAATATATACAGATAAATGACATTACTTTATTTGTGTTATTTTAGAGGATTCCACTCTATATTATTTACATTCTCTTACATCAAATATTACAAAGCTATAACTAATTATTTGTGCAGCATAGTGCAAAATATAATGCAATACAGCAAATGTCCAGAGAAAACTATCTGCAATTCACTAGAAAACTTATGGAATGATGTGGCAGCGTATAAAATGGCCATACAGATGTCAGCAGTAATTGCAGCATGCTTTGCAGCTTAACTCCTGAATACAAATCAAATGATACTATGACATATACAAGGAAAAGAGACAGGCACAAACACAGTTCAAACATCACAGAAGCACCACAAAGAGTTGAAGCTTTAGCTACAAGACAGAGAGGCAGCACCTTCATCGCTAATGTGCTGAGGCAGATGAGAGAGAGAGAATGGGCCCCTTGTGATGGGGATACCTTGACTTCGGACTTGGCCTTTATCGGCAGGGATTCTTTCCATCTGCGTCTCAACAGGGTCGTCCCACCGAGGCCTAATGACCAAAGGGTCCTCAGGAAGAGGCATCTGCATGTCAGGGAAAGGCTCATTCTCTATTACTGAGACATCTATGGTGCTGCTTTCATCATCCGACATGGCAGCTGCCTCCTCTTTTTCTTTCTCTGCTTGAGCCAACCTCTCCACTAGCTTAGCTGCCTCATCACTAATCTCTTCAGAAAAACCAACAGACTGCTTGTGCCTCTCTGGGTGCTGCTCTTTTTTTCCAGATGTAGAAGAGTGTGGTAGTTGACCAGGCTTTCCCCTGACAGGTAGCTTTGATGGTAAAGTCTTAGATTTGCTGGACAACTCAGCACTTGCTGGATGGCCCTGGTCCTTTTTAGCTGGTTTCTTGGTAGAATCACATTCATTGTAGCTCTTGGCTTTGTTAGACCTTGTCACTCTGGAGCTTACAGAGGGACCTGTGTCTGTCTCAGATTTTCTCCTTGTTTCAGGCTTAACCGGCAACTTGGGCTTTTTGTCTTTAAGAGATTCGGCCCGTTTCATAGACAGGTCATGTGCTGTCTCAGATTTAGGGGAAATAGCTTTAACAGGTATTCTTGATTTTGGTTTCTCTTCTTCCTTAGAGGAGGAAGATTTTTTTGGAGTAGATGTAGTATGACTTTTAGAAACAGGCTTGGTTTTTGATTTCGATATTCCATCAGAAGTGGGGGAAGTCTTTTCAGGAGTTTTGGGTAGTTCTTTTACTGAGTGCTGATCCTCTGGAGAAGAATCTGATGACTCTTGGTCCTGTTGGGAATAAACTGATCTAGTAACAGTCGACACTGCTGTCTGGACGTCAGTTATGACAGTGTCTGGAGAACCTAAATCAGTCCCTGAGGGGCTATTTTCTGATAATTTTTCTATTTTAATTTCTGCCATTTCTGTTGTCTCTTGGTTTTTCTTTATGGGTTTGGCAGAAGCAGAAACACCCATCTTTATAGGGATTCTAGACTTTGAGCCATCTGACTTGCTCAACTGGTCATCCTCAGGTGGAGAGTGGAGTGATGCATCTGCAGCCTCTTTAGAAGATGGACCAGATTCTTCTGGTTTAATCTGTAATGTTAGGTTAAGGCCAACCTCTTTGACATTACCTCCAGGTTCTTCTCTAACATCTTCTGCAAGTGCCTCTTCAATTGGTTGCTCTCCTACTTGAAAGAAGGCAAAACCTTCCTCTTCATAGCCTCTTTTGGTCATATCTATTGCACCACTTCTGGTCATTTCAAACAGTTTACCTTCTTGGAAAAGGAAAGGGTTTTGTTCACTTGTTGGCGTACCTTCCTCAGTAGGCGTTCTTCCAGGTGTGGTGTCTGGAGTTGCCCCTTGGGATTGACGATCTACCATCAAACCCAAAATCTTTTGTTCTTCTTCTCTGACTCTTGCTGCGAACGCATCATCATCTTCTCGCATAGCAGTCCAGGTGTCTGCATCTGCTCTTGCAGTTACACCTCTAGATTTTGTTTTAGGCGTTTCCTCCTCTTCATCATCCTCTTCAGTATCATCATAAATACATATTTCTGGTTTAAATGTTTCCATTGCTTTTCCAGTAACAGTGGGCACAGAACCAACTTCATTCCTTAAGCGTTCCCTGTCTGAATTTATTTCAGACGCCCCTGTATGCCTCATATGATCACCTTTAACCTCATCTGTTACATTCCATTCTCTCTGACTATGTGATTTGCTATCAACTGGCTGGAAACCCTCTTTTTGTTTTATACCCTTGTCATTATCTTTGCTACCCCTTAACTTTCTTAGACTTTCCTCTTTTTGTTCATCAGTTATGTTTGCTGCCCCTTCGTTGCTGGATGGTGTATTGGTGGTCTGTTCTAACTGTTTGTGACCAACTGATTCCTTTTCTTTTTGTTCCTGAGAAATCTGATGGGCTTTTGTGGCAGGCTTTTCTGAGACAGACTGAGGTCCCTCCATTGCTGATTCATCTGTTGACGCTGCAGTGTGGACCATGGTTTGGTGAATGTCCTCAGTTGTTTGAGGGCTCTCATGTACACCTGCTGGAAAAGGAGAGGGAGGTTGTACTTTAATAGTAGTTTCTACAGATTGTGCTACCTCTGACCCTTGTTTGGACTCAGTTAGCCCAAGGCCATCCACTGAGGATGTTTCATCTTTGGATGCAAGCCCAATCAGTTTGGTGTTTTCCTGTCCTTCCTCAGACTCAATCATGGTCTGAGAGGACCACATATCTTTTTTATTGTCCTTTCTGCCTTTTGCATCTTGTTCCATCTCATCAAATGTTTTTATTTTGGCAGCCATTTTAAACATCTCTTCCTCTGGGGTGAATTTCCTCTGAGTCAAGTCACACTTGGACTCATCATCTTCCTCTGCATCCTCAGGTATGACTGATGGTTTAAGGGACATGGACAGGACCATAAGGTCTGGGGTTTTAGGATTGACCTCATAACTTACCTCTTCAGAACTTGGGGTGTCAGGGGAAAGAGGACTCTTACCCGAACTCGTCAGCTGAGACGTCTGCTCACAACTGTCATCGTCGGCACTACCCTCCTGGTCCCTGAGGAGCCTACTACGCAAATTTTCTGGGGGGAATTCGGGAGCTTTGGAGGATGTCAGGTGCCCTGCAGTCACACTGAGTTGTTCTACCGTAGCAGGAAAGGTCAAGAAAGTTTTCTGCTCTACAGGGCTGCTTTCTAGAGAGTCACAGCATGGGGATTCCTTAGTTGGACTAGGTTCAATGGAGTCTGGGGTTTTATGGGAGGAGTTGTCATCCATAAGGGGACTACCTTCTAATGAGTCTTTGTGACTAATTGTAATCGAGTCTTCAGCTACTGGACTAAGGGTCTCTGAATCTTCATGTCTAAGAGGCAGAACTAAACCACTATGACCCTGGGTGTCTGCCCTTGAGACCACAGGGTCAGCAGAGGTTGATGCTGGCTGGCCATCAGAGGTTTCTTCGTCACTTAAAAAACTCTCTATAGTTTCAGAACCCCTTTTTGTTAGTTTCCGAGCCTTAGGTGGTTTAGATGATGCCAAAAGAATGTCCTTATCAACAGGGGCCTTTTCATCAAATTTAACAGTTTTGCCCCGAGATGCAGTCGGACACTCACTTTTTGAAGGATCTTCAGCTGCTTTTTTCACAGATGAACGCCGTAGAGTTGATGCAGATGTCTGCTCATCAGCTGTCCTTGCACCAGCAGAAGGGGAGTCAAGCAGACAGCTGTTCTTGTCCTTGGTAGCAACTTTTGCTCCTGTTGATGCTTTTCCAAGTATAGATTGACTTGGTTGCTTGGGTGATGATGAGAGGCTTTCAGGACTTGTTTCTGGAGCCTCTGCCATGCCTTCATGTTTGTCACTCTCCTCAGAACTCACGTGCACTTCACCTTCACCTATGCTGGCACAAGATGAATCTGCCAGCCCTTCAATTCTGAGACTCTCAGAACTACTTTCAGGCCCACTATCAAGTCGAGGCTCTCTGTGTTTAGATAGATCTGATTTAACTATAGATTGTGTTGAGATCAAATCAGAAATACTACCTTCATACCGTACTTCTGACTTTTTAAACTGTTGGTATTGAGCATTGTCTTCGAGTTCTGCTCTTATGTCTGCACTAAAGTCTTTGGAATGCCTTATCTCTGGGCTAATCTGGAGTTCTTTTTCGCTCTCTGGTTCCACAACATCTAAGGACACTTCTTGCCCAAGTGTAGGTGCTGTAGATAAGGACTGTGAGGACTGAGTATCTTTTGTTTTTGTTTGTGAGTGCTTTTGTCCAGATGCTACTTTGTGTTCGAAGAGTCCAGATTTTCTCTTTGAAGGGTCTTCTCCTGTCTGAAAAGCTCTCATGAGGTCTCTCACTGACATAGTCTCTTCTAGTCTCTCTGATTCACTTTTTGAGGGTTTGGCTGGACCTTGTGCTTTTTTTGGGCCTGACATTTTTTTATCTTTGCTGACTGGCGATTTTTTTTCTGAAGTTCCAATTGAAGGTTTGCTGCCAGTCAGCTTTCTGCCCTTTTGCTCCTCTTCTACTTTCTTTTGAAGGGCTTTAACTTTGTCCTTGATTGAACCAATTGGTGTTTCCTCAACTACTGGTGAGACAGGTGACTTTTTTGGGTGTGATGGGGCAGTTAGAAGGGAATCTTCACCTTGTGGCTTTCCTTTGCTTTCAGTTACAGAGCCTGCTTTTGAGCGAGGTATGTGGGAATCATCTGTGTGTCCTTGAGGCCCTTTCTTTCGGGCAGGTTTTTTGACCTCAGCAGCATGTGTTTTATTATCTTTAAGCACAGTTGGTATAATTTTTTTGCCACCTCGACGCAAAACAACTTCAGTGAACTTCTCCTGCCCCACAGTCTCATGTGATGCAGCTCCAGAAGTCACAGGCACATCTAAAAGATACTCTTTATGGTCTTCATTGGCACCCTTTTGCCTCTGTGTCCCTCGGCTACTTCGAACATCCTTAAGGAGGGGTTTCTGACTCTCAAAGGCTGCCATCATTTTGGCTTCCTCAATCTCACAGTCTGAAAGAAGAACCCACTCCTCGTCCTTTTTATATGGCCGGCTTTCTGCTTTTGCAGCAGCCTCATCCTCATATGTTCCACTCCTTAGAATCTCACTAACTTTCTCCAAATCCTCTTTGACCTTTTCCATTATTTCAAAAGGCTCCCCTGACATCTCCTCCACCCCTTTTTCTAGAACACCCCGCTGCATAGGGCCTGACTTCTCAGATGGATCAGTGGTCAGAATGGCACTCATTTTCATCAGATCTTGTTTCATCTCTGACACCTCAGATAGTAAATCTGGGCTTCCGAGGGCAGGAGTCTCTCGAATCAAGTGCGTTTTCAGGATGGACGTTTCAGTATCTTCATCGTCTTCCATTTAGAAAGAGGACAATTAAGGAGCAAATTAACCAAAATTTAAATTAAAGGGAAAAGAGATTTGAAAACGACATCAGGATAGGAACAGTACAAAGTTTCAAGGATCAGCACAGGACTGATTGAGGGGAGGGACTGAATATAGGAGGGCAGATAATGGACCTACAGGAATGATCAAACAACAACTGCAAAGCAAACACTAATCAGACCTTAAAGATACTAGGGAAACAAGCAGGAAATAACTTGCTTATCCACAGTCTGTACAGGACATTCACGCATGAGAAACCAAAAACAAAAATCAAGCTGAAATGACAATTTAATTGAAGCATTACAAAAAACAAAAAACAAACACATGTTAACATACTGTGGAGGAGCAACACAGACAGACAAGAGTGCTCAAAAGAGTTCAAGATGTAAAACTCATGTCTACATAAAAAGGGAATGAGAGAGAGAAAGAGAGAAAAAAAACATTGTTTTTAAAAACACTTTTCCAAAAGAAAGCCAGTGACACTATTTTTTTTTATTACTTTTTTGATTTTCAGGAATGCAAATGATGGTATGTAATTGTATCTCATGTCCGTGGAAAGTTCTGCTTAAAAAAATGATCCATCCCTGATTGACTGAATAAAGTTACTCATAATGGTAAAAATGGTTATATAATATAGAACAATATCACTGAGTGGATATAAACAGAAAACAACATAATGGGTGATAAAAGCAAATTGAGCTAATGAACAATGGAGAGGAGCAAGTCAAACTGAAAGACACACCCAGACCCGCACACACACACACACACACACACACACACGCATACACTACGTAAGCCAAGTTATTTCCATGCAAATTCAGGGTATTATTAACATGCAGTTGTAAGTGGAAGGCAAGTGTCATAGCCTTATAAACACCTTACATCCTGTTGTTATGTGGTGTTTTATTAAGTATTGTATTATCCTATTTTATTTTTAATCAATTATCTATGCACATATATAATTCAGTCTACCAAACTGAATGGTAATGAATGGTAATGCTTTTCATATGCTTTCATTTACTATCTTACTTAAACAGGTAAATTACACTATATGGCTGCATGTGGGAATGCATATATATATGTATACATGTATATATATATATCCAAAAGTATCAAGACACCCGGTCAAATTATTGAATCTTTAAGACTGTGTTATTGTTTCTTTAAGATTTCCTCATTGCAGTGGAACTACTCTGTTTGGAGTGATGAATCTCCATCCTGTACCTTTGACCTGAATTGGTGTTAAATTTGTGATCCAGAAATAACTACCCAGCACCATCCAACCACAGTCTATCCTGTAATGATCTGACCTGACCCCACTAATGATTTTGTTGCTGATTTCAATTAAATCCCCAGCAATGTTCCAACATGTGTGACAACATGTAGCTGTCTTGTCCTAATTTTCTGTAATTGCACTTTTCCTTTTGGTGAAAGCTGGTGTCTACACAACTTTTGGAAACACAGACACGCATATATACATATATACATGTGTATATATGTGTGTGTGTGTATGTGTGTGTGTGTGTGTGTGTGTGTGTGTGTGTGTGTGTGTGTGTGTGTGTGTGTGTGTTTGTATGTGTGTGTGTGTATGTACGAAAGGGAATACTAGTTTGCTTTGCAGATTGTTATGTAACATTTCATAGAGGACGGGAAGTCACACACATGCATCACCATGACACAAATGAAATTTTATTTTTGTTCATTCACAGACAGTATCCCCTTTAAAGCTTTACTCTCTTTACTGACCAGCAAACCAGGAAGAGAAAGCTGAGAGAAAGCTTCACAAGATTATACTGTCTTGCAAGTAGTGACAAGCTGGAGTTGGACATAACAATTAGGCATAAGGTAATCTCTTAGTGTGTCTGAAATCACGCACTTGCGCACTTTTAGTGCATGATTTTAGGGCGTAGTGCACTCACACTGATAACTAAACTTAAATTCAGTGCATTGAAAGTACCCGGATGGTGAACTGAAATTGGCCAGAAAACGCAGTGCAGGACGATGGACACTATGCACACTAAACAGGTGCCATTTTGACAACGTATCGGAGGGGGAAGGACTTTTAACAAGTTTTCGAGTTGAATAATAGCGGCCAACTGTGAAATGCAAGCCCAATCGGAGGCAACTGGTTCGTATAAATGTAAGTAACGTTAATAAAGTTATTTTACTGATGTACACTGCGGCGCACCAGCAGATAGTCACTTCCGCTAAGTGCAAAACGTTAGTGTTAGTGTTACTACTGAAGGAAGTGCTCAGTGTGCACTACTGAAGGAATTGCTCAGTGTGCACTACTGAAGGAAGTGCTCAGTGCGCACTACGTACTGCATTTTAGTGCACTCATGTAAGTGCTTGATTTCGGACACACCCTCTGTTTTAGTACATGATGTGTTTTGGACAGGGAAGGGAGGGGAACACTTAAAGAACAAAATTACACATTCCACATCTCTAAAACTATTCTTATTCTTATTATTATTATCAATGTTAATTAATGCCAAAGTATGTTAGGCTTTCAATCTGTAAATTAGTGGGTTAAAGCTATCATGTGAATGAAGTGCAATAATGCAAGAAAAGTGAAAAGCCTTACATTTCCCAAGTGTTCGGCTAGTCTGAAAAGAGAAGCGAGTGAAACAGTTTCAGTTAGTCGTAAACCACTGACTGAACTGGCACAACAGTAGTAGGGTTTGTGAACAATCATCCTTTTGTCTTAATGCATGGCCATCTTAAAAACCTCATATTGTATACATATTTATTATGGTATGCAAGAGGACCCAAATAAACAACTACAGTCCAAATTTTTAAATAAAAAGAGCCTCAGAACGTCTATTATCACACGTTATCTCTGAGTTGCACCAGTGGCCTACACATGCAACATTTATGGAAAATATCATTCCTACTGGAGCCTGTTGTGTTTGATTCAGGCTCAGTATAGACATGAGTGAAAAGTGAGGACAGGGACCTGTTTCTAGTGAAACTGCTTGAGTGTTCTTGCTACGGTGGGTTTTATTACTAGATATTTTACACTGAAAGACCTTTTCTGTGAATAATGCTGTGTAATAACATGGCCTAATATTAAAGTTGTTTCTGCACAATGTGCAGGAATCACCCTGAAATAGCAAGCTGAGCAAAACTTCATTGCCAAAACACCAGCACATTTTTGAAAACTACAGAATAAAGAGGACGAATCAAACAGAACCATTACTATAATAGAGGAAAATATCTCCACAGTTACCTCCTCATCAGGCTCTTGATCTGAATCTGATTCCTTTGAGGAGCAAGAAGCGGTAAAAGGAAAGGAGAGCACAGAGAAAGAGAAAGAGGGACAGAGGGATACAGGACAGAGAGAAGGGAAAAGAGAAAGCAGGCAAAGCAGTTACCATAGCAACAGAATTCTTCAGCCAGCCAATGTGGCACGGCATGAGAACGGGTGTGTGGAGGACAGACACAGCTGGCAAATGTGTCTAATTTGATTTAAAAAATGAGCTCTAAATATTGTGAAAACTAAGGATAAGTTTCCATGTTTTGTTCAGGTTCAATCAAACCTGATTGATTTGTCTAATTCTTTTCAACTACTAAATAACCATAATGCCAACCCATGCCTATGATATTACCTTACTTTAACAGAAACATCTGAACATAACCACAGCCCTAATAGCAATAATTCGCTCAAGGGAGCTTCATCATTATTGGCACTCTTGGTCTAAGAAGACTAATATTTCAATCCATATGTTACAGTTAGTGGCACTGTATCCCTCCAGATCCCCCAGGGTTCTAGGTCCTCCTTTGAGACGCTCTTCTTTATCTCTTCAAAGAGGTTTCTAGTCTTTCGGTCTCATTTCGTGTATGTATTCACCAATCTACCTGATAAGTGATTAAGGGAATTTGGCCTCAGACTCACCTAATATGTATAATACAGTGTGACAAGAAGTCATGGGTGAACATTTGATACCGAGATTTTCATTTACAAATCAGCAGCACACCATTCTCAGTCTTCAAACAGCTGATCTGATGTGCTCCTGCTTGTTTAGAAT
>JBBPCW010000010.1:4662931-4673502 GCA_037974425.1 Phenacogrammus interruptus | reverse complement strand
TGATTTCACAGGTGTGTGATTGACTTGAAGTTACATTGTGTCGTTTAAGTGTTCCCTTTATTTTTTTGAGCAGTATAGTTTGTCGCTATAGAGATGATGTCTAAGTAGTTTTGGAGACAAGGTAACAACAGACCTTCAGTATTCTTTTTTATGTATTCTTTGATCTTACCCAATGTAATCAGGGATTTGCCCTCATTATCACCTGATAATGTAGTAGTCACAAATGACGTCTACTGACTTCTTATAGTCTCATAGGGGTTATATATGAATAAGATAATTCTGCAGATGCAAGGCTGGCATTTATTGTATTTTTTAGATTTTCTATGTTTACCTTTTAATAATTTTACTTCACTGACAGTTTTTTCTCATTTTCTCATGTAAGATAAAACTGACAAACAACAGATGTTTCCATAGCCTTTTTGCTCATCTTCAAGGTGGCAATAATTCCTAATGGCACTGAATCTTGTCTTCATGATTTGTCCAAACATGTCAAAACTACAAAAGTGCAATGCTGCTCGATTCTAGACATTCTGAATTCGTTGTCAGCAATTTATCACAAAGCATCTGGCGTCCTTTATACTGTGTTAAAATTTTTGTGATGAATGGAAATGAAGTCTTTTTACATTAATTTACATTCAGTGTAGACATTACTCTTAATCCTGTGAAGTATTTCTTTTGGAGATACAAAGTTTTGTTCCAACAGTGACTATACAGCCATGGAAAAAATAAGAGACCGCATCATTTTCTTTCCAGTTATTGCTTATGTAATTTGTGGGAGTGCGTCTGTGTAAAATGTGCATGTGACTATTATTTTATACTGACCACATTTGATTCAAAATTCCAAACAAAAATGTTTGGAGAAAATGTATAAATAATGCATATAAATAATCTATTCTAGCTTGGAAATGTTAAACTTCACAACAATTACATTAATTTATAACTGCTACAATTAAAATAGTGATGTTAAGTTCATCAATCAGAAACTGAATCAGGAGTGAAGCTGCTGGAAAACAGCACGTAGAAAAGCTGCTATACAAACACTACTGCACTCATGACACATATGGAGGCACAGCTCACACTGCAGTAGTTCAGAAAAGAATAGCAACCTGTGCATTTTACACACACATTGCTGCAAACTGTACAAACAGTGAAAAGGAAAAAAGAGAAAAGTTATTTTTTCCATGGCTGCATGCCTGAGACGAATGATGGACTCTATGAATAGAAAATTGTGTTGGGCGGTGTTTAAGCCCAGATACACCGACTTCAAAACCCATCAGCTAAAGTCTATCCAGGTATAAACTCTGTATGCAGAGGTAGAATGACTGTAGACCTACAGCAACATTAACTGAAGATAACACAATATCTGATTTCAATGCACGACTGAAAAGTTGGCCATGCTTTTCACACGCTCCCGTAGCTTTGTAACAGGTTTAGACACAACTCATGATGCAAGGGCAAAATGTAAAACAGAAAAAGACCAAAGTGAACCTAAAAAGTATACACAAAAGCACAATACACTAAGACAGTCTCACTAACACACACATTGAATTATGGAATAAAAAACAGAAGGGTAAAAGAAGGACAGAAGGAGAAGAAAGGGTATGGGACCAGCATCCATGGATTGTTTCATATGCGTCACTCCTACCCCAGGAATTTGGTCCCTGGTGGCCCCAGTTGAAGAATGCGGCTAACCAAACTCTCACCCTCATTCAGAGGGGGCGGGGCAGTGGGGAGATGAAGCTTACTGTCATCCAATAGAAGCAGTGGAAAAAAAGAGCACAGATGACAAACAGTTTGGGGGTGGAGTCCTCATCTTCATCAATGCCTGTTTTGTGGTTTAATTTCTCTGACCGCCTGCAGTCCAGATACTTACATGTTTAGAAAAAGGTTTTTCGAATTTCTTTGTACTTATTTTTTTTTAAAAATAGTATTAAATAAATACTCCAGCTTTTCTAAAACTGATCTCTATCATCTGTAGCTGATTACTGTGAACAATATTAGGAGCCCACTGGCTTCTGTTGAGTTTTTTTTTTTTTTACTAGGCACTTGCTTTGCAAGGTAACTGACTGTGTGTTATGGATACAGCAGAAAAAGATTTGTCTGAAAAATGTTGAAGTAGTCATTTAAAGCAGAATATCAATTTGAATTCATACAAGGACTAGAAAGAATTTATTCAAAGGTTTCCTCAATTACAGTTAACATATCAAACCAATCATGGAGCGTTCTCGTAAGTGGGGAGTTTTGCTTTGCAAAATGGTTAATCAAGCCTCAGAAATTTCCTTAGTGAAAGCTGTGAAGCAAATGAAAATCGTATGTGTTACTGCAGAAGTGTTTAGTTCAGCATAAGAAAAGCAAGAAAAGCAATTTTTTCCAAGAGGGAAAATAAGAGGTGAATATTGAGATTTTAGGCAAAGCAGCAAAAGCATTCCCACACAAACAATTTTATCTCTCGTACTGCAGTTCAGTAACAGTAACAGTTTAAATGATACAATAGGAAAGTAGACTATATATTCTGCTTTTCATACCAAGATTACTGCAACATCAGAAGCGCTTACCCAAGGAACTGGGCACCAGAGGGTCCAACCTCAATAAGTCGACTAGCCAAACCCTCTCCTTCCACCATAGGTGGCATAGTAGCCAGGCGATGGCGCTTGACCAGTCGACAGGTCACTCGTGTCGGGGCACTGCAGTTCTTGGGTGGGATGATGATCCGCAGGCCATTGTGGCGGCAGCCTCGCATGGCACCACCCCGGGCATCCACCATGAAGCTGACGAGGAAGCTGAAATCGAGAGAAAAAAACACTGCGTCTTTACTCCTAATAGGACAGCAGGACATGCTCTGTTGTGGCTAATTTTGGAAAAATAAATTGTCGCTTGTATCTCAAAAATGACCACTTTTATAAAGTTCTTAACCTCTTAAACTCCTCAAAACCACCAGACTGGAATTCATTCCTTTAACTTAACAACAGCTAGAGTTTGAATTTCTAAGTGAAAACACAGAATGTAATAAAAGTCTTGGAATTTAAGAAGCTACCTTTACCACATGCTGATGTGAGCTAGTAGAGTTTGATGTTGTTCTTAAATAGAAGATGAACCTACTAAACTTCATAAAGTAATAATAACGGCATTTCTGATTTCACAGATTTGGGGCTTTTTTGCATCTACATGCAAACACACACACACACACACAGAGCAGATTGAGCATGAATGAGAGGCAGGGTAAATCACACAGCACACACCCGGACATGTATTGATGTTGATGTTACAAAGAAACAGCACACACAACAGTGAAAACAGTCCCAAACATGCTTGAGTTGTCTTGTAATGGCACACCACAAGATTAAGTCCACTAGAATTAAACCTGATATTCGGCAAACAGAAGAATAATGACATCAGTGGGTAAATATCCTTACCAAAGAAAGGGAAAATAAACGTTTTTTATGAGAAATGAAAAAGGCCATTCCACGCCAATACATCCTAAGGCCTGAAAATCCACTTTAACTGCTTACATTTGATTTATATATACAATACAAGTAATACCAATTCACTATTTCAAAACAAAAAACAGCTAATTGAAGAGAACACTAGTCTTAGAGTTATATTTGTACCATGTTCAAATCTCAATTAAGTAATTTAGAATGAGATGGATGGGATGAGCTTAAAAAGAAGGTATTTCTTGTATTTTTGTTTCATTTTTATAGAAGTCCATGTCCTGACATGCAATGCCTCATAACATACCGAAGACATACATACAGTCTTATGCAAAAATTGAAAAGATGTTAACACAGTCCCTCTAATAAATGGACAAATACACAATAATTTCAGCAAACATTGATGTATAGTCACTTTTTATGCCATAAATGGCACGAAAATAAAAAATAAAAACATTATTATGGCACTATGCAAACCTTTGGGCACCCTTAGTTCCAAAATGTCAGATTCTTTTTACAAGGTTTCAGACCTCAATCAGCTCGTTAGATCTGATGCATGGCAACAGCTGTCATTAGAAAATGTCAGCTGGTGCCAATTTCAAAGCTTTACAAATACTCTGACTCTTCAAACCCTGTGCGCCCACTTGTGGACACTCAACAGCCATGGATTCCTCTAAGCAGCTGCGTAAGTGCAGGAGAAGACTGCAAGAAGATAGCACAGCGTTGTCAGCTTGCAGTTTAAACAGTGAGAAATGTAATTAAGAAATGGCAGTTCAGTGGAACAGAGATGAGATCTGGAAGACCAAGAAAATTCTCAGAGAGAACTGCTCGTATGTCAGAAAGACAAATTAAAAACCCATTTGACTGCAAAAAAGCTGCAGGATCATTTAGCAGACTCAGGAGTGGTGGTGCATCGTTCCACAAGACCTTCACGGAAACGTCAGCAGAAGAAAACCTTACCTGTGTCCCCATAATAAAACATCTACAGATGCCTGATGCATTTTGGAAGTAAGTGCTGTGGACTGATGAAGTAAAAATAGAACTAGAACTAATAGCCACAATCAGCAAACGCAGCAAAAAGGGGTAGCATTTCATAAGAGGAACACCTTGCTAGCTATTAAGCATGGGGGTGGATTTATCATGCTTTGGGTTTGTGTTGCAGCCAGTGGAACAGGAAACATTGGAATGGATTCCACTAAACCCCAGCAAATTCTGGAAGCAAACATCACATATCTGTAAAAAACCTGAAGCTGAAAAGAGGATGGCTTTTACAAAATGACAATGATCCTAAACATACCTCGAAATCCACCATGGACTACCTCAAGAGACACAAGCTGAAGGTTTTGGAATGGCCATCACAGTCCCCAGATTTAAACACCATTGAACATTTGTGGGTAGATCTTAAATGAGACGGCCAAAGAATATTACAGAACTACAAGCCTTTTGCAAGTACAAGAATTGAAAGACTTTAGGCAGGCTATAAAAAGTGTTTGCAAGCTGTGATATTTGCCAGAGGAGTACTGATTATGTAGTGTGGCCAAACTTTTGCAGAGTGTCACAATAATGTTTATATCTTTGTTCAATTTCTGATATAAAAAGTAACTATGCATCAATGTTTGCCCAAAAATATTAAGTATTTTTTTCCATTTCCTAGAGAGAGTTTATATCTTTTCAATTAAAAAATGATTGAGGGGTGGCCAAACTTTTGAATAAGACTGTATATACATATGTAAGTATACATATACATGCATTATGAGGCAGGACATGCCAGGACATGTACCTCTCTATATATAGAATTAGTTATTTCACAGTTCACAGTAAACTAAAGTATACGTAAACACTTGACCCAAGTCTGAAGTGGTGACCCAAGTGAAATGACTCTAATTCAGTGGGAAAATAGCAATGTTCATTAGACATAAAGTGACCTTGTATATAATCTGTGATAATACCGAACAACTTCAGCATAACACAGTTTGTTAAATAATAGATTACAAAATAGTCCGTGTTCTGCATCCATAATGACACCCAACAGGGTTTAAATAAGAAATAAAAAATAAAAACAAGCAACAGATTTGTTAGTGGGATTCTTGTGCAAGAGACATGTTGGTGAAATGATTAATTTGTTCAATGTCAAACGCTGTGGCTTTAACCTGCAATGCTTTTGGGCAGCTCAGGGTATAATGCGAAGTTCATTGTAAAAATTTTTTTTGTATCTTTTCAAATTGTTTGAGAGGGCCAAGAGGCAGAGCAGGTGTCACACATATTTCCCCCTTTAATGGAGTGCACACTGAAAGTGGACGAGGGTGTAATAGGTCGAATGTCAAAGTACAGCCAGTCACCTGCTGGTGTCATGGTCATGGCACGGAGACGAGTGGCTGGAGAAAGAACAAAATACCCATCAGAGAGCGAGAGACAGAGAGAAAGAAGAGAACAAAGTAGGGAGAGAGAAAAAGAGTGCAAGAATCCAATGATCAGATTTTTTTAAAGGGGGTCCTTTGATTCATTTAATACAATGCTAAAGATCAAGATCATCTTCATACTGTTCCCGTACTACCTAGAACTACGCTTGAAAGTTGGTTAATCCTTTAAAATATTTAATATTCTCTCATAAATTTGGCAGACGATTGGCCATTTCTTTATTGAGGAAATGATTTAATATTAGATTAATGTGAAATCCTTGGGTAGAATTTACTGCAATTAAAAATTTTGGACACCTGACTCTAATTTACCATTGAAATGAACTATTTCTCATAGATTTACCAAGTATAATGTTGTTGTCTCCTTTGTTTATCTGGTTCTCATTTTCTACATTTAGGACCTAGAGAGGTTTTATCTACACCGCTCTCATGAACAAGAGCAGGTTAACCAGACCAGCACAACTAAATCCCCTAAATCTTTGACACAAGATACCTAGGTATTTTTGCATCTCTGATGCTAAATGCATAGGTATACAGAATAGTGGTCACTATAATGACCACCATTCTGTGAATGAAAATACATTAAAGCCATGAGAAACATCTTTCTAGTGCTCTCTCCCACTTGTTTCATGTGGGAGGACACAAAGAAGTTGCCTAACTTGGCATGACTAAACACGTTAGACTCTCTGTGAGCTAGCACCAACTGCACTTGCAGAATAATTAACCCTTATAGTATTTTTTGACTGAAAACATTTTCAGTCATTAAAGTGGACATGATTGTGTGTGAGGGTGTATTTTCCATACCCAGAATGGACAGGACTTGAGGAAAGTGCTACATTGTCCAGGTTTTCTGTTCCCCAGCTCAGTCTGTATGAGTCCCTCTCATTAGCCAGAGAAGTCACCTACAAACAGTAAGCAGCCGCAGTTCACACACTATAATAGTGTCAAAATACATGAGAACTATCCGGGCAGCTGGTGGCCTAGTGGTTAGTGAGTTGCTGCTGCAATCAGAAGGTTGTGGGTTCAACTGCTAGTGTCATCACTGAGGTCCCCTTGAGCAAACAACTTTCCACACACACTGATCCCCAGGCGCCCCTCACTGATGGCAGGCCACTGTTTTACTGGGTTAAATGCAGAGAAAGGGCAGCCCTTAAGGGTTATACCCTTGAGCTGCAGGTCTGATAATATTCAAGAAAGCGCAACACGATGAGATGTTGGCACTAGTGTGTTCCAGTCAAAGGGACAGTCTAGAGATCCTACAGAACAGGACAACTGTAGGTATATTATTGAAATTATATCACATGTTATACTATGCAAAATGCTAACTAACTTTATGCTTGGCACCATTTTTAATTGTATGCTGGCAACAATCATCTTCTTTAGGGACTGAAGCAAAGCAACATTCAAAGCGTATCCACAGAAATGCTCAACTCTACCTGGTAGTTGCGGATTGTCTCATCTCCGTCATGCTTGGGAGAGTAATAGCCATGGTGAGTGGGTGTGTAGGACCTGTCCGTACTGAAACAACAAACAGAAAAAAAACAGAATTAATTTCATTTATTTAAAAAATTTAACAGAAGAAGACAGCAATAACGGCAATTCTATACACACTCAGGTCAAAGCTAATATTAAAAAAAAAATACCCTCATACCTGTGTAAGTGTGTAATATATATATATATATATATATATGTGTGTGTGTGTGTGTGTGTGTGTGTGTGTGTATTCATATAGGGTCCTAAATTTTGCATGCTACGAAGAGGTACCTGTCAGACCGTCCACCCTCCAGACTGAAACGCAGGTAATTCATGCCATCCAGGTACTGGCCAGGCAATGAGTCATCTCCCAGTTCCCTCAGGTCCTCTGCTCTCAGATACTCTCCACCGTCACCTGTCATGGTGTCATCACCTAGAGCACCAGCAGAGTACGGTATTACCTGACAATCTTACATACAGTGTCCTCATAAAACAGCATACAGAACAGTGTTCTGTTATTCAATATGCCCCATGAAGTGCGCAGGAAACACACATACACACAAAAAGGGGGTTGGTGACTTTAAAGCTTTAAAACAAGGGTTTTCTGCCGGGCAGATACATTTACACGAATGTGCATACACATACATACACACAGCAATGGACTATCCTGAAAGCACACACTCTCTCTTTTGAGCCAGTAAAGAAAGCTTGCATAGAATAGCAAAGCTTCTACAACCACTGCACTCTATATGGCTTACAGGGTCAGCAGCTGGGTGCTGAAACATTCGAGACACACTTCAGTAAAGCACCACTGCTGCTGTTGCCAAGTGTGACCAGCAAAGACAGGGACTGGCAAAAAGCAGCAGAGAATACTGAAAGTAAATACCAAACATACTGTAGCCCGACAGTGGAGTTCTGCCGTCAATAGCATACTGGCTACCTAGAGAGTGGAACAATGATGGATATTTGTCAAAGAAAATGAAATACTCTAGTATGGCACCTACGAGGAATATTAATGTCCAAATTAGTAGAAAGCTTTGGTTAGTAGATGCTCAGTCTGTCCTTAATATAAAATTACCTTAAGGTTTCCTTAACCCTAAACACTAACACTCACTCTAACCACCTTAATCACAACCAAAAACTCAGCCATAGACCTCGTCCTAATCCTAATGTCGTTACTGGGTTTGTAAAGAATTGCCAAGAACATGGCAACAATTCAAATACACTTTCTACATCCTGATCTCCAGTTTCATTAACTAACAGACAACACATTTTAACAGATACGTAAAGTAACGTATATAATGAATAATGGCATAAACCTTTTTTGCATCATTAACACATCACTCAAACATACAAAACAATACTCACATAACTCACATGAGAGTAAAGCATATTCAACATGGACTGTTAGTGTTATCAAACACAGCACTAATTTGATTCAAATCTTGTTGCTCTTAATTTGAGGAATAGTTAATTTGTCATGCAGCCAAACAAATAAGGAACAGAAAGTGAAGGTGCAAAATATTCAAACCACTGATAAAATGGTTTAATTTTCTTAAAAAAACGATTCTAGTCCATTCCTGAGAGGATGTGAAAAATTGTGACAACAGGTCAAAAACTCCATCACAGGCTTTAGAGCATCAGACTAAATTAGGAAAGGTATTTCAGTAAAACACTACTGGCTAAAATGCTTTTTTAGTTTGTTCATCTGAACTTTCAAGGTAAACTAAAAAGACAAAAATAGGTTCAAATTAAAAATAAAATAAAAATTACTATAGTATTCATATCTGTAATAATATTTAACTGATTTTTATTGATTTAAATTAAATGTATCTCTTTCTGGTCTGCAAGCTGTGAATAACAAGAAAACAAGGCAAAACTGAATGTAAGAAGCGGTCCAGTTGCTGGACTGAAAACCTTCAAGCTATCCTGTTTTTCACATTTAAAAAAATGCTGGAAGCCAATAGCAGAATTTAAACAAGATACTTTTGCACATTTGCTGATTCACATGAGTTATTTGTGCTAAACGCTCTGTGATTGGTCAGTTTGCAGCTAGGAAATGTGTACTTTCCTGTTAAAGCGAGCAGTTCTCAGGACCTATTTGTTCTTGTCTCTTATTTTAAAGTGGTCTTACCCAACTACTTTTCTACACCAATACATTTCTTAGGATTTTGTGCTTCGCAGAATACAAACTGCTTCCTGAATTTCAAGCACTGATTACTATTACTGACAGTCAACTAGTTGGCAGTATTGTACATATACATAATCAGGATCAGGTTCTGTACTGAATATTGTGTTTTTACCAATATGTCATAAATATATGAATATATAATAATAACTATAATAATAAACATGCTGCCCTCTAGTGGTATTTTAGGTAACAGGGAATAGGTTTAAAGCATCCCACTGTTGATTTTTATATCTTCAAATCTAACACGATAAAAAGAAACACACCAGGATAATCAGTGCATACCACATTGCTTGTGAATTTATGTTATATTTAATAGAAAATGCTTTCAAACGCCATGCATTGCATGCTTAGTATATGATAACACAGTGCTTAGACAAAAAAATAACTCCAATTGACTAGTTGTGTTATTCATTTATGAATTCACCTGGTGAATTTAGCAAGACAACACAGCACACCAGTCAAGTATCAAAACATCTGTGCTGTGTACCTTCATCTAAGGAGTCATCAGACATAGCGCCATCAGTCTGCTTCAGCACTATGTGATATTTCACATAAGGCATTCTTAGTATGGACTTGTAGAAATGTGGAAAAGTAGCTGTTTTGCGTGAACTTGGAGAAAAAGTGAGTGTGGAGTTACAGCTTGACTGCAAACTCACCTTCCTCATCAGACACGTCGAGAATTTCAGTCATGGTTTCGGGCACGTTCAGCTTGTGTTTCTCTGTCACCGTCTGCGCAGACACAATCATTCCATTACTACAATGTAATATGGCAAAGACACACTTCCTGAAAAGATTATAAAGTCAAAGTGAACTCCATATACAGCATACAGAGATGAAATGGTGAAGCTTAGGTTTGACAGTATACATATAGAGCAAACAGGCATAAGACATTGTGAAACAAACAAAACAGTAGGGCTGAGCGATTCATCGAAAAGTAATCGAAATCGACATTCAGAACCTATAGTGGATAAAATGTTTCCAAGTCGATTATTTCGATTACTTTCCCTTTAAAAACACTACCGCGTGTGGAGTCACGTGACCCCGCTCTGTTATGTTACG
>JBBPCW010000010.1:4622245-4636294 GCA_037974425.1 Phenacogrammus interruptus | reverse complement strand
AGAAAGGTAAGATTTGTACACATACCAGAGACTAGCCCAGCATGTTTTAATGACTTCACTACTCAACACACCTGATTCTGTAAATCACAGTTACTTAATGTAAGACGTTTCACACGTTCATAGATTTAGTAAACAGCAACTGTGGTACTCACAAGTACACAGTTTACAGCAAATAAGAACTAACCCCCAGGCACACAGGGATCCGGAGTTATTTGCCCAAAACCTTCCCCAATTGATCTCTACGAAGGGAAAAGAGTCGGCTAATAATAATAATAATAATAATAATAATAATAATAATAATAATAATAATAATAATTTATAAAGCAAACTGAAAGTAAACTGAGCATTTATTTTTTTACTCAAACCTAGCGCCGCAAAACTTTATAGGGACTCTCACCTCTCCTCCGCAGAAAACTGGTACAACAGCCCCTGAGCACACTTAAATTTTTTATTAAAAATATCCTGTGTTTGTTTTTTCTCCCCCTGTAATATCGAAAATAGTATTGAGTATCGAGTACCATCCTTAGGATCGGTATCGAGTTTGAAATTTCAGTATTGTGACAAGCCTAGTACATCTAGCCTAGCATCTGAATGTGTGTGTATGGCATGTGAAGGACTTGTGACTTGTCCAGGTTGCTTTACCATCTATTACCCTATGACTGATGGGATAGAGATCACCGCCTGCCACTCTGGTTATGGACAAGCGGTTTAAATGAGGCATGGATTATTGGAAAGTTATTATTTATTAAGTTTATTTCTTGATTAGACACTTAAAACAATTCATTTTTGTTATCTATTGTTACCAGCAATGACTGTTTATCTGCTTTAACACAAAAATGTAAGTAGTAGTGAGGCACTCAGTCTTTAAGACAGTAATATAATAATAACATTAATGTACTCTACAGTCTCTTACGTACTAGAGCCCGACCGATAAAGGATTTTGAAGGCCGATACCGATACAAATATTTGTTCGTTTTAAAATCCGATATTCCGATTTTTTTTTTTTTTATTATTTTTTTTTTTACATTTTTTACATTTCAGAAATGCGCAACAAAACATTAACAGATTTCCCTAACATTAGTTATTGAACACACTTCACCGATGATCTCACTCGCAGATAACTGGTTCTCTCTGCCCGACTCTGGCTGGATCAGCAGGTTGCAGGATGTGTGGCGCGTTATACACAAGTTTTGCCAACAGGGACGGTGTAGAGTGCCCTCTGGTGGACAAACTATACAACGCCAACACACATGACATGGTTGAAGGGTATTTCGTCTGTTTTTATTTTATTTTTTAAATATTCATTATAAATGCCGATACCGATAGTTTGGAAAATGCCCAATATCGGCCAATAATATCGGCCTGCCGATAAATCGGTCGGGCTCTATTACGTACTATTTGATTCTTTAAGTAAGACAATATTGCACTGTAGTCTTACGCAGATATAATTATATCATTTTAAGGTGAACACATGCCTGAGGCTAAATACACTTTGCAAGGAGAGATGAATCAATAAAACCTTTTAAATATTTTACTTATAGGGGCATTCAGACAAAAGGAAGTACCTGGAACGTATTTAATTAAGTATGTCAAACCGCAGCCTGATCTTGTTAATAGAAGTCCATTTTATACCATTTAGAGTGACTGGGAGGACAGCCAGTTCATTAATGCAGGTGTTTCGCAGCCATTGAAATTGCATGACTGATCATTAACGATGCAGAAGACATCTGTTTATGGGGGTCCAAGAGAGCACAACTGGCACCACTTTTCTGAGTGGGTATGACAGCAGTCTGCACACCCACATCCATCCCAGTCCCATAAACCTTCCTCACAATGCTATGCGTGCTCATAAGTGACGTAACAGACAGTTCTCTGACGAGGGTGTGGAGATGTCCGCTCATGATAAGTTGCAGCAGGTTGAATAGATAAAGTGGTTGAAGTCATGTGTCTCTCCCAGCTTAGAAGTATTGTTATATAACTTGGAAGCATCTTATATGACCAAGCTGGAGGGTGGGATCTGGCCACAGGGAAAGAAAGAAATTGTGTTCACTAATTGCAGTTCAGCTGTAACCCACATAAGCTATTCGAAATAAACACAATCACAAATCCACAATAAGAAACAGAAAAGAAAATGTGAAATGTGTGAAATGTGTCATCGTTTGTTTTGCCTCAGGTCTAATCTCAGGACGGACCCACGTTAGGGTCCACAAGTGTCCAATAGGTTTACTAAATTGACTGTTTAGAAAGGATCTATACTCATAAACATCCACATTAAGTAGCTTAGACATCCAGTTCTAAAAAAATGTACATGTTTTGGTATTTACTTACGTGAAGGTCCTTTACATTTCAAAAATCGTCTTATTTGTGAAAATAGCTTTAAATAAACATTAATTGAACGTTTTTGGGGGGAGTTGAAAGCAGTTCTTTCATGCCATTGCTTCAATGAACCTGTCTTGGGATTCTTTTCTGTTTAAGAGTGAAGATTTGCTTGTAGTCACATGTCTGGTTCAGCAGGGTTTCCAAAAATGATGCGTGACAACTTGTCAAGATCAAGGAAGATCTATCAAACCTCCCTGTCCTCAGACACTGACATTTGTGACAGTGCTGTCTACACTAAAAAGAAATAATAAAAGTAAAGATCAGAGAGAGATCATGTTGATATGTACTAAAGTTAAATACACATGGGTGAAATTATACAAACACTAAGTTACATATAAATAATAGTACTACACCGTACGGGTACATTACTATATTATGAATTATCAGTGGCCAAAAATTAACACATTTTGTTGATCTCTTCTCTAAAGGCTAATGCATTTTCATTGAAACTCTCTAGAGAGCACATGTAATGACAAGCCTTCATAAGAAAACAAGTCAGGTCCTCTTCCATTCCAGAGGCGAGACAGATCACCATACGTTTTCATCCCTGCAAATTAGCATTAGGTTTTCATAAATATGAACACATCTGTGTAACAGCAGTCAGCTGAGTGACATTTGCTCTAGTGGCTCAAGTTCATTTGCCATTCCAGTTGTCAGACAAAAGTAGCACTCCATGGGTCCCCTAAATGAATAATGTATTATTCTATGAGTAGGGGGTGTAGCAAATTATCCGGGATAGCCCAGGGCTCTGGAAAGGGTGAGCAGCAAGGCAGGGCTCATTAAGACTGCATTTTATATATATTTTTTTTTTTCAATTTTGGGAGGAGACCCTCAAACCCTACTTTATACAGTGCAAGCAGAGAAAAGCGCCTGGATATAACAGTGTTATGTGACCATATAAAAATGCCTTCAGTGTTTGAAATTACATACTGAGGTTAAAGATCAAGTGACTAAGAAGAGCAGACTCGTTTGACCCAAACCTTCACAAAACTGCTAGGAAACTCTGACACTAGGGAACCCAGAAATGTCAAGGAGGAAAAGCCTTTGTGGTGTGTTTTAGTAAATTTCGTTAAAGCAATATGGCAAAGTTGAACGCGAGTGGAGCGGACTGTGGAGTCATTGTGTGGGCTGAAGAAAACAATGCGAGAAGACAGTCCCAGGCCTCCAGAAGCAGAAAGGACTCACAGTGATGTACCCGCAGCATTTGGAAGAACACTGCCAGGACGTCAACAAAGATTTTAAAATGAGAAATGACAATATGCCCAATGTTTCAGCCTTCTGTCATTTCCAGGAAGAGAGGCCAGACCTCAACTCAATGAGTCTCTATTTTGCAGTGAATGGACACCACACTTTATACACTCAGACACACACAAACTCAACAGATTTCTTGTTCCTCTGGAACCTTCTGGTCATGCCTCTCACATTCTCACCCTGTCTCAAATAAACATAAGTAAAAAAAATACATATACTACTGATAAGCAGAGGATCATAATTAACCAATCTTTAAAGCTCTAAATAGTGCAGAATTACAGGAGATACCAAGATTCTTCAAATGTGTGATATTTTAAAACATTCTTAGAACACAGAGTCTAATTACAATAAGACCCGATAAACCTTGATTAGTCCCTCAAGTCCCACAACCGTTAAGGCAGAAAGTGGATATACAAAGGTAAGTTCAGCAAAAACAAAACAAAACAAAATAAACACAACAGTACATTATAAAAAGTACACTATACAAAACTGTAAACTGTAAAATTCACTGTTTACAGTCACTGTAAAACCTTGAACATCACAACAGTCCACCATTACGCGCCATAGCACGTTCCAGCACAAACTGCTTAGTAAGTGAATTCTGAATTACAATGTTTCAAACTGCATTTCAGGCTAATTTGAACCATTTTCTAGGGTATCTGGGATCCCACCATATGCATACTCCAAGCTATTTCAATTCCAAATGGTCATTAATCACAATTAGACAGCAATAGGCCATGCTGACAAGCCTTTTGTTTCCTAGGGTGATGTATGCTCTGTGCCGTATGAGCCAAAATACTGTTCCATATTATGTTACCATTAATATTAATTGTCATGTGAACAGTACATGTATTATCCAACATCAGGCATTCATTTAGGGTTGTTCAATATGTTACTTATTAATTGTTATCACAATACTGAAATGTGCTTCAATGCTTCAATATAGCCCTCAAACCTTTCAGCTGGACTGCAGCCAAAATTGCACTCTTTTTGCACTTTAGGGCACTATTACATACAACAACCTATTTTTTCTTCTTTTCTGAACCATTAAATGGAATTTCAGAGTGATTTTGAGGGTGCTGCAATCTCACACAACACTCTCGCAATTTCTAGTGCACACTGCACATTGATTACATCAGCTGAAAACACACTTACCCAAAAGTGTTTGTACACACTCTTGAGTTTTCTACAGTTGCATGTTACTCACTTAATATTTACTAAAATGTGCTCAATATTCTTTGCTAACAATTACATTAACAGTATGTTCGCCATATATTTCTGGCTAATAAAGTATGAGTACTTTATTAGCCAGAAAATGCCAAGTTTTTATTAATTGCTACAGATGCATAAAAAGCCAAATATTATAATGTGGCTCCCCAGACAACTGTTACACATTAAATGAGCTCCTAAGTGTCAGTCAATGAGATGAAACAGTGAACTAGTGTCATGGCTCGGCCAGTGGCCGTTAGGGGTCACTGGTTTTTGGTTTTGGTTTGTTATGGTTTTTGGGACTTTTATTTTGATATTCGGGTCTGTTTTGTGTTTCCAGCTGTCTTGTGTTTGTGCATTGATTATGCCTGTATTTAAGTTCAGTTCAGTGGGACATCGGTCCATCGCCTTATACGCCTTAATGCGTCCCACATCATCCCATTTAGTCCTGTTTCCTGATTCCTGTTTATGTCTGTATCAGCCCTTGAGCCAGGTTTCTTTTCCTGTTTCTGTTTTCACGTTCCTGTTAATAAACAGCCTGAGTTCATGGATGCCTACCTGCCTGCCTGTCTGTTTCAAGGTAAATCACGGAAGCGGGTTCCCCCCGTCTCCCGTGACAACTAGTGCACTTAAGAATTTGACTCTAGAATTTGCATCACCACACAACCAGTTAACATGATGCCAGACATGCCCTGAAAAATAGTTATTAATGAAACATTAATGAGACAAATTTTCATTTATAATTGATCACTCAACAACTTCCCAATCAATGGATAAGTGGTAAAAATCTGTGGTGTGCCAACATTTCTGACTGCGAATGTTTTCTTTTTAAGTGACAGACTGAAGAAAGACTCTGAGCAGGTTTCTGCAGCCATGGGACATGAATAAAATGCGCAGTCTGGTCAAGGTTTGGGCTTTCTTGTCCTCATCTCCTGCACTTGTTGTATTCTCGTTAAGATTTTTACCCAGCTTTGCTTAAGCTATCGATATTTGTTGGTTTCTCCTTTATAGAACAATAATAATGTGGGCGCAGGGCTCAACTGTGATGCTTCCTGTCTGTTTTACTGTGTAAAACTGTGCACCAATCTTCAGCCACAACAAGCATTAGGCTTGCCAATGCAATTATAATATAAAGCAAGGCGAATGATCATCAAAGTAAGTCATCAGATCTTGTCATCTGTATACATTACGCAGGCCTAGGAATTAATTGAAGAGGAAAGAGCGGAATGGAGTATGCTAACAACTGGCATTTGATTAGGGTGGTGTTCCATAAGAACTGGTCAACAAGCCGCCTTATCGAGCCGTGCACATGTTACCCTACCATCCTTTAGAGAATTCCATCTGACACGCAACCTATAACTGCCTGTTATCGCACCGGTCTAAAGGTACTGCTCTAAGCTCCATTCTTGTGTCATCTGGGTGGAGGCAAAGGGAAAGAATTTGGGGAAAAATGCAGGACGAAAAACCGCATCAATCGGATTACGGGAACAAAAGGTTTCGCCTGCTGCTGAAACAGGGCGGGGTGGAGAACGGGCTGTGTAACTGGATTACCTCTTACAATGCTGAGATTTTGTTATAAAAGTGGGAGACCACAGAGGCTTCATCCATATTAAGACAATAACAGAAAGAAACGGATTGTCTAGAGACTAAGACACTAAAACAAGTCTGTTAATACATAGACGCATGTTATGAACATGCACATAATGGAGTCAAAAGATGAAAGAGGAGCTGAAGCTAAAGCAAACAAATTCAACCTGCAAAAAAGGAGAGGAGGGAGAGAAAGCAAAAGGAGAGAGCACAAAGAGAAACTAGGCCCAGTAGGATGATGTATGAAAGAGTCAGAGTAATTAAACCTAAGAAGGGGGAAGAGAAAGAAAAAGACCCACTGAGAACTTTCCGGATATGAGCTTTATAATCACCCCATTTAGGTACAAGAGCTCATTTCCCAGCCGTCTTTATCTGATGAAATAGTTCAGTGTGGCAGCAACGCGAGGATTTTTTCTCTTACTTTCGTGTCCTACACTAACAAGTCAGCTGGACTGAGAACAGAATTTAGCAAAATCGAAAATCTGTTTCCCAGTGCAACCAAAATAGGTGAGAATGTACTCTTGTGTCTAAGCGAAGGGGTTTGTAGGGTCTGAGGAGATTCATCGCTGTAGATTCTTACAGGCCTGACACCGCCTTAAACATGAAATATTGCGAATGGTATCTGACGGAATGCATGTAATTGGGAATGTCACTATCTATTCCGTCAAAGACAAAAATGTTTAAACAAATCAAGTCCCATCAAGCACAACTGTCAGGATTTTCTCTCGCAGTTACCCTTAGTGTCAGTTAAACAAATTCTCAATGTGGCTCTGTTCCAACAGGACTTTCCACATTCTAAACTTTGACAAAGAAAAGCTCACATTCATTTTTACACTACTTTTTGAATTTGACTGAATATACATTTTAAAATAATCAGTGAAGGTCACGTTTGGTAGCCCTCATGCTCTCTATTGTGGATTGTTATGTGCCCTGGCACGCAGTGTCCTGTTTTGTTTCTTTTTTCCCCAGACAGCAGCTGTTCGCCCTAATGGACACTGACTCCCACCTTAAAGTCTCACTGGTTGGATGATCAACTTCCACAAAGTGGATTGGACGTTGGTGCTGGATGTCCCGCCTTCCCCCACTTCAAAAAGGAGCTGGACGTTGTTGGGTTGTCGGTGGAGAGCTGGAGACTTGGATTAGCGTTGACTTTGTGTGTGTAAAGAAAGCAGTTTGTGTTCTAGAGAGCTTCGGGTGTGTAACAGCCAGTGAGCTTTGTGTATCTGTTTTGTCTTCCACCTTGTCTGGATTATTGTAGAGTCGCACTTTAGGTTGCGACAGGTTTAGGGTTTTCTAGTGTGGGTGTTAGTTTTTTTCTGTTAGGGTGTTTTGTTCTGTTCATTTCTTTGGGGTCATTGTCAGTCCCAGTCCTATAAGTGTTGTCTCTTGGTTATGTAAATATTGTAAATACTTGTAAATATCCCTCTTGTAATTATTGTAAAGTTGTGTCAATATATTCTGTAAATAGCTTCCTATCACTGCCTCTTGTCCGTACTTTCAGCATTACCATAATACCTGGTACTTTTTTTTCTCTTTTTCATTCATCTACATATAAATCAGCTGCAAGCCAGTCCCGGGTCGTAAGATGGATTTTTGTGGAATTTTTCTGGGTTTAATTTGCCACAGCAAAGGCAAATTAAACATGAGACTGACTAGTGATGATGTGTGCATCTTCATTAGAATTAGACCTTAAGCAATCGCCCTTATTGGTCCTCACTCCCTCGCAACAACAACAACAATAGCAGTGATTTAGCTGCAGGCATAAGTTGAAAGTGAGCCCCATACGTCATTACTGGCATTATGTTTCTCGCAATAAAACAGGATTGTGATGGTTCTGTTGCGTTTTGTCAAAGTAAAGAAATAAGTAAAGACGTCTTTACTTACGTCATTGTTCCATCTATAAAAGCTTAATACTGGATGCTGCAAAAAAAAGTTAAATAAGCTCATAGTAAAGTGACCACTGTTTAACCAGTGGTCCAGAGAACGATATGGCTATTGATAAAACAACATGGACACGGACTGTGTGTTACATACACAGATAAATAGATATATTAATGTGGTGTGTGACACTTTGGCTATTATTAATTTATGTGCAATCCAGCCTGAGGTACTTCACAGATGTAGATAATGAGGCAACTTTTTAATGAGCCTCTTAATTACTGTTCATCTCTTTATTTCTGTTCCGCATCCACCAACACTCGACCCAATGGAATAAAAGAGCACAGACTGGTTAAAGCTAGAAGTGAATAATGGAGCGGTACAATGGGATAGCATTTCATTTGACTTATTCCCTAAGCTTCATGGGTTTGAATATTGATTTATATCCTCTTGCTCTAGGAGAGAAGGTCTAATAGCCCAGGTTGAGCAGTGCTTTGAGGCAGTGGGTATGTTTAGCATGGATGTCTCAGTGTCAGCGCTATAGACTGATGAAGGCCCTACAGGGCAAAGAAACCAGGCACTACATCCACACACATTTATGTACAGAGAGAGACGAAAGTCATGCCAGGGGATGATGCATAAAGACCACGGTCAAGAATTTCCATCAGTTTATATCATTTAGGAGGCCCATAGCATGCAAAACCAGGACAGAGTCAAATTATTCAAATATTTCAAAATTGGTTCATTACATTGGCATTAAATTATAGTGTTTGGAAGTGCTTTTGGTGTTTGCTTCACATTTTTTCAAGCTACAAAGTACTATTGTCTAAAGCTGAGGAAGTTGATGAGGAATGGAACATTGAATGCTGCCATCAACTTTCCTGCCACTAGCTAAAATTCCAATGTTGATACAAAAAAATATGAAATAAAAATATTTTAATGGGGCTACATGGCTTACAAGGAACAGCAGAATATGCAGTGTTTATCACATGTCCTTAGTTCCACCTGCCTATGTTTAGCCTTGATTGTCCTGTGTATTTAAGCCTTGCGGCCGGCACTCTGACATTCCATGTCATGCATCTTTACATTTTAAGGTTGATTTTGAGAACAGGTATCCAAGCACTTGTCAAAAACTTTCCCCACATTTTTAAAAAAATGAATATAAACATTTAAAATGTAACATCCACTCCCCAGCCAATGCTTAAGTGAAGTGAAGTGAAGTGAAGTGAAATGAAAGTGAAAGTGACCATTCTGTCATATGTGAACACACCACAGCACACAGTGTAAACATCACAAAATGTATGTCTTTATTTAAACCCATTCACCAAGTGAAGCAGCGGGCAGCCAGGAACACAGCGCCCAGGGAGCAGTGTGTGGGGATGGTACCTTACTCAAGGGTGACAAAGAGATGCTTAGCAATATTGGGATGAAGACAAAGCTGGAAAACCAGCTAGTTTTGAATGAAGTATTTTTATGATATATGCATAACACAAATGTGACCAGTGAAAAATATCAGCATGTATCTGAAAGCCATTGTTGCTACAATTACTACTGAAAACTGGTCACTTGTTCATGAAGATCAGATAAATACGAAGATCAGATCAAATGAGATGAAAGCATCCGAGTAAGAACAGTGAAGAATGATGGCGGTTGTGCATCAAATGAGTGCACCATCAAAGTAAAAGTAATAAGAACACATTTAATTATCGTTGTTTAATGCTATAATATCTGATTGCACCTTGCCTAGGTTCTCTCTCACAATTTTGTAAAATCGTGTAAGCCGTGTTATTCTGTAGGCCTATTTCTTTCATGATACTAAACGTGCTACTATCTATACTATATATAACTACCTCCTTTAATATTTTAGCAGATGACCTGTCTTTAAAATCATACACATATGTCCCACAGTATTTCAGTATGTGTAGTAGGGGAGGATGGGGGGGTAATACTATATGTAACATTGATATTTTATGCATTTAAATTGGTCCCAGTAGGAAGTGATTTTACTCTGTATGATAAACTATCTGTGCAGCTTCCTCAGTAAATGACCCCAGTGCAAATTACCCCAGATATTCCATAAAGAAAATCAAAATCTGGATGTTTACGTGAGTATTAGGCCAAAGAAGATGCGAACCTTTAATAACAATAACAACACAGCATACGGTCCTGTTTATAAAAAGTCCTACACTTACCACACTCACTTATCTTACTTATAGAGTTGCATACAGAAACAATATCACTGAGCATGACCGTACATAAGGAAAAACACTATTACTGCAAATCATGCCACTCATACTCTACCCCACTGGATCACTATGCTGCATGCTGTATTACAGCAATTTGACTGAGACTGACTGGGTCTAAATCTAGAGCAGAACTGTAGAAAACTGAATTGCTAGGCAGCAAATATGTCCGAGACTGCTGCGCTCCAGGGAACGCAGCACTGCTTCCAAAAGTTCTTTCCACAATGTCATAAAAATGGCAGAGAGGGATTTATATGAGGAAAAGTAAAAGAATAAGCAGACAATAGCCTGGTTGTAAGAAACTAAAATGAATGTGTCATGGTATGAACATGCATGAATCTAACTTTTAACTAGTACTAACACAGGCTACGGACTGAATCAGGTTTAAACACACGAAGAGAGACACCATCCACCTTCTTAGAAATGTGGCTTGTTTTCTACAGAGTTCAGCAAGTTTCACTGCTCTGCCTTCATCTTTCATAATAGCCGATTTCATATCGAGGCTTTAGAATATAGTGCCCCCTTTGGTGACACAGCAGTAAGTCAATCTGATGAATGTCTCCACAGCCACAAACACACACACACACACACACACACACACACACACACACACGTACAGAAAGTTGTCCTCAGCGCTAGGCTGGCAAACAATATCATCTGTCATTTTAATGGCTGAATTTTGCCGTGTATTGGAAACCATCCAACAACACTGGCCTGTCAGCCCAGAAAGAAGACACTGACAGAAAGCACTAAGCAAATGCAGCCATTTACATTTGCTGGCTAATACGTTTCAAAGATGTGTATGTGAGAGAGAGACAGAGATTTTTTCATCTGCACGGATAAATAACCAGCATGCAACCAACAAAGATGCAATAACAGCTGAGATTTTGCACACACCACTGCCAAAATTTGGTTTCCAGTGCACAACAAAAGAATCTCAATTGCAATTTCAAGCTACGGCACGACTGGGCCTCAGGGGAAGCGGCGAATTATACTACACTCATTTCACCTGCCAACAATTCTGTGCTTTCTGCTTCATGGGGTTTTTGTAATTAATTTAAAAGACCAAATTTTTCAGTCTCAAGTGGCAAAAATGTAGAGCTGACAGAAGTAGTATAACAGCTAAAATTAGCTCTCCACTGGAGGCTTGGACAGATAGAGATACTTTCACATTTCCTCAAGCTACAGGAGCTTCTCCAGCTGGAGAGCGCCGGAATGTGGGGAGAGGCTGGGAGCCACAGGTACCATGGAAACAAGATGGAGTGAAGCAAAAGCCAGTGGATAGAGTTTCAGAACTAAAACCTGGAAAAAAGAGAGCACGTTTGGCTGTACTTTGAAAAAGATATAAATGGAGATACACCAGAAAAAGAATTACCATTTCTAATTCAAAGCACTGTGATGGGGCCCAAATTACCCTAAACCAAAGTGCCCCTATTGTTTGTTTTTTTTAAATAAGAATAAATGAATAAATGAAAGATATGAATTCATCATGATCATCACAACCTTTTACATATTCTGCCTAGAGTGATTGAGTCCATTCATGCTGAAGTGATAAGGAGTGTTGGAGGCAGTCTGGAGCACAGTCACTGAAGTGGAAGATATGGAAGATGACAACAGAAGGCGATGCTTTTTCTGAATGTTGGGAAGAAATTGTATCATTGCAGCCGCAGATCTAAAGATCTAAAAGAAGAAATGATTAAAGTTTATTTTTTTCATGTAACAGCAGAAATCTTTTCCATATGAAAGACATAACAGTCACTACATTCTTTTCCACAATAAAGTCAATCCCAACACAGTTTTATAATGGTTCCCCTCTCTCACATGGCATTGAAGACAGACTTCCATTTTATGATACTCTTTATTTTACAAAACTGAATTAAACAGGCACGAGGGCCTAATAGAATGCACAGCCAAGACTTGGGAACTGGAATATAAATCACACCAGCAAGATGGTTGACCCACACCTGAACATTGAAACACAAACCCCTTTAAATACATATAACATAACCCCGACCAATAATAAAACACAAGCACTTAACTGCCGTTCATACTGAGTAAAACCCATCACCACTTCATAATAAAAGTTCCAAAACCCAAAACAGAGAACAGAAAATAACGGCCTCTAGTGGCTGCCAACCGTTATAAATGTATTAGTTCTAAAAGCACAGCAAGAAAACAAAAAGGCACATTAAGGTATTTTAACATGACTATATCCTGAGGCACGCAGGAAACAATCTCCAAGGCTGTTGCATGGTTATGGTAACAAAACAGCCACCAGGGGCCACTGCAAAAAGGGTAACTTTACAAAAACGTGTCTGAATGACATGAATTTATTTGTTTCCAGATTGCTCATCTCTTCACCTGGAGATTAGGGGTTGCAATTGATTAGCGAGGCCTTAATGCTCCCCATACAAATACCATCCCCCAAGACATCATTAATGGATAAATACCACCATCAATAATTCATGGTGTACTGTCACTCAGAGCTCCTCAAAGGGAAGGCGGAGTAGTTATTGTCGAGTAAGCGAGCGCTCTTTACCCATTCATCTCTAACTCTTGTCTCCAGTTATATTTATGTGCACAAAGTTCCCCAATTGAGAGAAGGTATACAATGTAAACCAGTAGAGCAAGCACAAAAATATGAACTGCTCTAATTACTTTGGCTGATGATTTAAAATTCTATTGGTATGTAATAACTGATTATTTATTACAGTTTCTTTGAATGATTTTTCATTTTTATGCTATGATTCACAAAATTCCTTCACAGAATCACATGCTTAATGAATTTAGTTGCTTATGTAATGAATAGCATTTCCATTTCCAATAGCATGTCAGATTGTAATCAGTTTGTTTCAATGAACAACCATCACAAGAAAAATTTAAAGTTTGTTTAATGCTACATCTAAACATATCCGTGCCCCATGAGTGAACTCATATGAGACACAGCAACAGCAGAAAGCGCAATGGGGCACCTGCTTATTAATAGCATTCATATAATGTTTGTCATAAAAGGAGGTCCAATTAATAGAGTGCCTCTATGAAAACACTGCTGGCCTACTTTACCTCAGATGGTCGGGCAGGTTCCTCATCAGCGAGTGCTTTATGAGGCGCTGGTAGATTTATGGTGTTACATGCATTCATTCATTTTGTGTGTTGCTTACTCTGAACAGGGTCGGGCGGGGGGTGCCGGAGCCTAGCCCTCATAGGATGAAAGAATGGACTAACATCCTGGATACATCTGATGTTATATTAGGTTAGGGCTAGACATTTTATACACAAACAAAGGGTTCTTCTATAGACCTCAGATACTGTAGTCTTTCCCTCACATCTATCGCTGTTTCTCTTCTCGCTTCAGACAAAGGCATCGTTCTCCACAGATATGAGTAGAGCATGAAATAGGGCGGGGTTACACACTCTCTCTCTCTCTCTCTCTCTCTCTCTCCCTCTCTCTCTCTCTCTCTCTCTTTCTCTCTCCCTCTCTTTCTCTCTCTCTCTCTCTCTC
>JBBPCW010000010.1:4597115-4612316 GCA_037974425.1 Phenacogrammus interruptus | reverse complement strand
CACACACACACACACACACACACACACACACACACACACACACACACACACACACACACACACACACACACAAAAATGTATTTTTTGATGCTTTTCATTAATACACTGCCTGCAATAGACAGGTGTCAATCTTTGAATTTATAATGTCTGGATTTATCTTTGTTTCTTTAGGAAACAATTCAAATAGTCAAGGAATTTTGAATGTAACCACATTTTGATTCATCACATTTGGATATATTTCTGAATTAATATTAAAAATACACTAAATATATAAATGATATAAATGAACTATTTACATAGTTGAACAAGATAGACCCTGAAGACAATATACCTGTTCATCATTTGAATGCTGTCTGAATATTCTGTCACCCAAAAACTACATTTATTATAATTACAGTTAATTTTGACATTCAGTTCAATGGTGGTGAGTCACCATCATCAAATCAATGTTTCTCAAAGCATCATCGAATATGTATAAGAAGTCTATGAATTAGACTTCTTATACCAATAACTAACATCAATCTGCAAAAGTTTCACCGCATTGCTCATTCCAGCAAACTGGCTCTATAAGTGCTATACAACATCTTTATAAAAGTGATTCTTTATTAAAAGTAGCTATTAAAATGAATAAGCAGCACAAAGAGCAAGAAGTGGTGCTGGGTTGGCTACATAACTGTTTCGTTTTGAGAAACACAAGTGTGTCATTAGTGAAGTCTCAAATATGAACAGAGAAGTTTCTGTAAAGTATTTACTACACCATCGCAATACTGCACACATTTCTTTGCAAGGGAATTTACTGGCGGGGTGGAGTTATTGATCTTTAAAGAACTGCACTGAAAGACACAAGCTAATGTGTTTGACATGGAAAAGTGATGTAAAAGCTCCCTACATCCATTCAGGAACAGGAAGGAACAGAAATTACTAGAAAATATATGGTGAACTGAAATATTAACTCTGGTCACTGGAATCCCCATTCAACATTCAAACTGCTCCAAATCATCTCATATTTGATAGAATCAAACAGGTTGATGTGTTTTTTTGTCATTCTTACCAGTAGTCTTTCCAATCTTTCTGCGTTTAAAGCACCCACAGGTTTACTAAGATCCCGAAATGAAGCAGGATTCAAAAAATCTAGCAGAAAGAAACACAGACGCACCTTTCATCAATTAACATCTGGGGTCTTTACTCTGACTGACATAGCATCACCGTCTTGCCCTGGTTGGGGAATTAAACCCTCTTAGAATGTGTTTATTTATCAGGGATTTGTGTAGTGATATGTAGACTGAAATAAGAATTTACTTAAACACTAAAACCTAAAATAAGGTCCATTTTCTAGATTTGTCTGCTTTCGTTTTGCAACTGCTCTTTATTTCTTAGAATTAAACAGGTTTATAGATATGCAGTTATACAGGTTATCGTACAGTACGTCAGGCCGTCTAAGCTTATAAAGACGATGGCTTTTCGTGACAACAAATTCAAAATGGGCTTTGAACAGCTTAGATACAGTATGTGGACAATCGAATTTCAACATTTAACAATGTTTGAACGTTACTTTATTTTAATAAAAAAACCAACAAACAAAGGAAATATCTTTTTGCATTATATTGGTTCCTTAAAAATATAGATATTTAGCTAGCAAAGGTGGTTAAAATGTCAGTCACTTAAATGTGTTTGTTCATGTGTGTTTGGCTCACCCAGTTGTGGGCTGCTGTAGTCACTGATGACCCAGGGAAACACGGGGTACTGAGAGAGGTCATTAACACTGCGGTCTGCCAGGTTGTTGAGGTGTAGCAGGTACTGATAGTTAGAGATGTGACCTCTTTGCCACTGCAGCATGTAACTCTCAGCTGTATGCTCAGTCATATGGTTCTCTGTCACCGAAAAAACAAACACACATCAAATATACGGATTTCATCTTTAATTGAAATGTTTATCTTTTGGAAGTGTTCAGTAGTCATGTGAGCTTCATTTTTCAATATTAAATTTATACTATGAGAATGAACAGAAAAAAGATTATTTATAGGCTGATGACTTTTAAGTGAAACTGTACCATCTGCCATGTGTGAACACACCATAACACACAATGTCAATAGTGCAAAATTATTCTCTGCATTTCACCCATTCACCAAGTGAAGTAGTGGACAGCCGACAACAGCAGCTAGGGAGAAGTATGTGGGAATGGTAGTTTGCTCAAGGGTACCTCAGTGATGCCACTGGCAGTCCTGGGTTTCAAACCCATGACCTTCAGAATGCAGGGGCAACTCCCAGGCGACCAGCTCAATTTGAATGTATTCTTGTTTTGTTTTTATGAGCTATTTTATATTTTCTCTCTGGAGCACAAATAGGGTTCTGATGATATGAGTGGTCATGTAAACAGCATCCTGTTTAGACTAGATTAAAGTCATTATAAAGAGACCTGGAATTTGGCTCAGTAATCAGGTTTTTCAGCGCATGTTTGCCATTTAGCTGACATGTTGAAAACTGCTGCAAGCAGTCAGAACTGAACGTCACATCACATCAAGTAAGTTCACTGGCAAGTCACTAAGCATCAGCAAACTTGTGCTTCTTGCCTATAGACAGAAATCTGATTACGGAGTTTTCTTATTATCAGAAATCTGAAGTAAACATGTTCGCTGTAGAACTACTGCAACATTTTTAGTGGTTCAGTTGAAGATTAACACATGTTCATTAAAATTCATGATTTCAAGGGTGTTACTGGCATCATCATGGGAGACCAGAGAGCACTGAGAAGCTGATGCCTCACCCAATAGTGCTGTTGAGCAACCCAGATGGTCCAAAATCCAAGTCAACAGCTGAGTGGCACATAGAACAAATTCAATTGAGAGTCCTATGCATTAAATTAAATGTGATCGCTCTGTCTGGAACAAGTTAACTGTAGTGCAGCGTAACCAAATGTACTGAATTAAAAGTTAAAAATCTGTATTAGACTCCATATGTCAATGCAGCTGAGCTACTGACAGTGCAATTGCTCCTGCCCAAAGTATGTGTGTTTGTGTGTGTGTGTGGCTATGAGAGTGCGAGTGTGAGAGAGAAAGACAATGCGTGCGACATACCAAGGAAAGTGGCGATGTAGTAGTACAGCTCATCCCTGTCTTTGCTATTGTAGAACTTGAGGTAAATATCTGAACACAGATCATTCTCAGTACAAAATACCTCCAGACCCTATTGAATACAAGCACGCACCATTACAAACACAATAAAACACAAACAATAACAAATAACAGTCTGTCAGTAGTGTTGCTTTTGTCAACAAAAATGATCACTAAATATTGTCGTCAACAAACATTTATCACATGACAATAATGAAACGAGACGCAAAATAAATGCTGGTCATGTGCCGTTAACTATAACGAAATATATTGTGTAATGTTAAGGAATAAGAACGAGACTAAATGTGGTCTACAAAATAAAAACTACGCTAAAATGGCTCTTCATTTTCGCTGACTAAAATGAGACGAGACATTACATCCTGAAAAAAGTATCGGGGCACTCAACCTTAGAGGTGAATGGCGTGACGTCCCAATACTTTTGTCCATTGAGGGGCACTGTGAATTAAATCTATCTAGAGTGGACAAAAGTTTTGGGACGCAGGGCCATTTATTGAGGAATTTAAAAAACATGTTCTGGTAAGTTCAGGCCAACACACTGAAGGTGAAGACTTTAACCAGTTTTAAAAGTGGGGACACACATTTCCATTTTATTTGCACTTTTTATTTAAATTTAGGTGTGTGTACTAACAGTTCTAACATGTTTGGTTGGCAAAATAAATGTCGTAAATTCAAATCAGAGTGTCTTCCTTGTCTGGAATGGATGTACAGTATTCTTGAGTCTATACGGTAACAATAGTATAATAAAAAGATAACATTGTTTAAATTGTGAAATATAATGTTTAGATTTTGTCTATTCTACTATGTACTTATACTATATTGACTGGGTTAAATACAATTGCATTACTAAGAAAGAGACTGAAATACAACATTCATTGTCTAAAACTAGACTAAAATGTAATCAGTTGCCATTGACTAAAACTAGATAATTCTGACTAAAATGCTCAGACTTTTAGTCAACTGAAACTTGACTAGACTAAAAAAAATAAGGATCTGACTAAGACTAATAAAAACTAAATGACAGCTTGACGCAAAGACTTGACAAACGAAAATTAAGACAGGCCGCCTAAAACAACAGTATCTGTTAGTATACAAACAATGACACTCACCAATGGTCTCAGACCATGTCTTCTTTTGTAGATGCGGCGAACGCTATGGAGGCCGATCTGCACCACTGAATCCTGTCTCACACACGCAAATACTAAACATAATTATCATCCGTTCGCTTAAAAATCTGAGAAACACAAGCAAACAGTGGAGTGTTCATAACTCACAGGGTAACTGTTGAGGGGCTGAAAGTAGAGGTTGTGGTCAGTGATGCAAACATGTCCAGGGTTGGTCACCAACGGGGACACCATCTCAGCCTCACACTCCATATGTGGACGTTCGGACACACTCTGAAAGCTACACACACAAACAACCCTTTATTTAGGAAAGCAAAATATCAGACTTTTGACCTGTAAAACCAGAAAATACTAATGGCACAGGCAGGAATGAGAAGGTGGGTAACATTTAATGTGGCTTATTTTGCTGTGGATCTACCAGGCTAATGTGGCTAACAGGTAATGGAAGATTATAGAAACAAACTTGCATTGTACTAACTGCATGTCTAAATCATCAAACTGCCTTTTACCATGTGGAGTTGTTTAGTAATCTCCAATATATTTGTTCATGTGGTTCCTGACATTGTACGACATACTGTTCTCTATAATAAATGGACAAAGATTCTGTGCTTACTTTCACACATTATGCAGATATTTAGCTTAATCCTTTTTTGTTCTATAGAGGTTTCTGCACCAATGGTTACCAAAACAAAAAGCAAACAAAAAACCCTATTGGGCTATGCAATCCAACTTCCTGTGTTACTTCCCCTGCATCACCACCACACTACCAAAACACACACAAATGGTTTTCAATTTCAGTTATTAGAAAAAAAAACCCCAGATAAAATGGGGTTAATAGCTACTCAGTCATATTTGTGCGATCGACTGAAAGCTGATAAAACAGCGATATATATGTATGTATGTATTTATATATTAGGGCTGGGCAAGTTAACGTTATTATTGCATTAATGTAAATTATTTAACGCCAACAATTATTTTATCACACACTCAAGCAGATTTTTTTTATCCTTTTATCTTGAAAGTTTGCTGCTTTTGTGTTTTTGTGCTTGTGAGTGTGCGCAGCACGCAGTTCTAAGTTTTTGCAGGTGATAAAATATTGGGATGCCTGACCATTACACAGACAGGGTCTTTAATGTCACTGCATTCAGATATATAGACTTTCATATGGAGTTGGTCCGTCTCTGCTATACAGGTTCATGCTCTGGACTCTGACGGGAACTTGCCTTGCAGTGGCAAATAGCTTTGGTTTTATATTTGATTACATTAATGTTTAAGTTGAGATTTAGAAGAAATATTTAAGCTGTGTAACTGATGTTAAAAATCACCTTATTAGTTTTAAGTGTTTACAAAGCAAATGTCATTGCACTTTTGTTCATGTAGAAATACTTTAAAAACAAAAGTGCACAATACACTACTTATGACACTACTTATTGCTTATAACAATGCGATTAATCACAGAACCCCATTTTATTAATCACAATAAAAATGTTAATTGTTGCCTAGCATTATACACATACATATATACACAGAACCAATACAACACATACATCACTGAAAACCAAATCTAATCTAAAATGTACTGAAACACGTTTTTACTGTCAACAAATGCATGAGAGTAACAGATTCAGCTTTACTGGTAAGGCACAATCTCTCTAGATCGAGTGACTGCATAAAAGGGAACTGACTTTAAAAAAAAACAAAAACAAAAAAAACCCCAAATATCTGATTTAAATCCACGTTAATATCCACTTTAAAGTGGAAAAAGCAGTTCATTACAAGAAGCTGAATTACCTGTTCTTATCAAAAGATGTTCTTGCCAGCCTGGATTGCAAATTAGCAGCAATCTAAACAAGCAAACAGAATATAATGATGAGTACTGAAATAATGATTAAAGTCTCTAAAATAATAACTGATCATTCAACACACAAACTGTATGTGCTTATTTTACAAACCATGGCTGTCTGGTCACCCAGCTTGTCCAGACACGACGCTCTGTGTAACTACAAAAAAAGATACAGCGAAAATTAAAAAAACACATACGGCCACTATCTTTAATTAGGGGTGTGTCCGAAATCTCGCACTTACATGAGTGCACTGAAGTGCAGCGCGGAACGTTCTGCACTTAGCGGAAGTGACGGACTAACATTTGCTCACGATTCTCCAGCCCAACAAACTATCTGCCAGTTATACCGCAGTGTACATCAGTAAAATAACTGTATTAACGTTATTTACATTCATCCGAACCAGTTGCCTCCGATTGGGATTACATTTCACTGTTGGTTGGCAAAATGGCAGCCGTTTAGTGCACTGCGTTTTCTGGCTAAAAGTGCACAATTTCGGACACACTGTAGGTAAGTGAATTAAAAAGAAAAGCAGCAAAGTAGCAAACCTGCAGCAAGGTCTGGACAACATCATCTGTTTTTCTGGGTATATCCAGCTGGAATATGACATTTCTTTCTCCCTAGAATGTAAGTAAGGATATCAGTTATCAGCAGAAAGTTTGCTGCCAGAGTTTGCAGCAAGAATAGCGGCAAACGGTTACAAGATCACTTCTAGCACCATATCAAAATCAGAGAAGAAAGACAGGGCAAGACAAATATGTCACAGCAATATCTAAAAACATATATGGTCTCACCCTCTCATATCTGTACGGAGCAACAACATCTCCCTCTTTAATAAGATAAACCTGAAAAAGCAAACAGCACACGGTTACAAAAACATCTAGCAAAACCACTGAAAGTGTATCTGCCAGAGGCTCTTAGTTTCTTTAAGTACACGCTCTCAGCCAGGTGCTCACCTGCTTGGTTTCCATAATTATATATGCAGGTTTGGCTCTGCAGAAGAATAAGGAAATGAAAACAGAAAATAGTAAGGGCTGAATGTGCTTGCACTGAACAAGCCATATGAATGATATCAAAGGAGCGACATTCCACACAGAAAGCAACACTTAAATAATGGACTTCATTTAGTAGTTTCCTTTTACCAATAGGGATGAAGTGTGTAAGATGTTTAAAAGCCTCACTCTTTAAAAGGGTTGCTCTCATTCTCCTCCACTGCTTCTATTCGTTTACAGTCCTTCAGGGGAATCTGTAAGAAAAGCAGCACGTCAGCATTTCCTGCCAGTAACGTCCATTAAGACACTGGAGTCGGCACATGATTTTTACCTTTAGGATGGGCTCATTAATCTCATATGGCTCAAAAATGACTGATTTGGAGCAGATCTTCAGCGAGCCTCTGCTATTCCTGTTGACATGCCAGTGAAGATGTGAACAAAAGAGAAAGACATTAGCTATTAAACAATTCCATACAATTGAATGTGCACCACTATAGAATACTACAATAAAACATTCCTGATTACAACATACGCATTACATTTTCCAGGCATTATTAGCATTACGTTTTCTTTGCATCTCTCATACTTTCACATTTTACATGTGTTTCCAGGAAGAAGATGCTACAAATATAATGAAAAATACAACATTTTTAAAATATGTATGTTCTGAAAGCGTTCTTTTAAACATTGGTACTGTTGTATACACACAGGAAAATTGGAGGCATTCAGGAATCCTCTCTCGGTTAATGGATATTAAAGAATTCCCTCCCATTATAAACGTAATATTATTATTATGACACAGGAAAAAACTGAGAGTAGGTCTGTCACGACTGGTTGCAGTAGATCTTGAGTATTTGACTAATTTCTTTAAAGATTTAAAAAGGCCAAACAATACAAACTGACTTAACAGAATGTCAGCACCCCATGCAGAGAAAAATCATCAAAAGATGGACATCAACACTTTGGTCTTCTCTTAATAGGTTCCGAACTGTGAACCAGGTGTTTATAGAAAAGAAAGGTGTGACTATCTTGAGCAAATAATGAATAATGAGGTTAAAAGACAGACACTGCATAACACAGTAGGCCATGTTGTTTAAAATTGAGTTTTACCACTCTTGGACCCCCATGGGCTGCACTGCTGGACTGGATCCTATCTTTAAGCTGTTGTTCCAAAAAAGACTGTTATTGTTAAAACAAGAGTCATTAAAAAGTATCCCAGTGAGTAAGTGTCCAGAGGTGGGTTAGATTTACAAATGAAATGTTGTTATATTTAGACCTTTCTCAACAGGATAGTTTTGTTTTGCATTTGTGAGGAGAGTAATCTGCTTTTCACTACTTGTTCGCATTGAATTGCATGAGGTTTTAATTTCATTATGTAACCTTAGTGAGAGCTTTTGTGCTGTTGCTCACACCTCTCAACCCAAAGGGATCTCAGAGAGATTAAAATTAAATGTAAAGTGTGTAAAGTGTACATTTGAACACACAATAATGAGATTAGAACCTCCAACCTTCCGATTGAGGGCCAATCTCCTTAACCACCAGGCCACCAGCTACTGTTCCTCTGCTGATCAGACATTGGATATACTTAGAGATTTCAATTTAGTTCTGCAAGAACTTCAGGACTAAAAGTAACATCTTACTTGAATAAGGGGTTTATTGTGCTCTACCCTCCTCTGACTGTGTGCTGCTCCCCAGCTGTTTGTAACATAATCATTACACATGGCTTATCATTTATTCAGGACTTTTTGAATAACTTGTGAACTCACCTGTTAGATAAGGGAGCACAGCTGCCACTGCCAATAACATGATAGGCGGTGTGCTGTTCAAAATAATACTCCTCGAGGTCCAACAATAACAGGGAAAACCTGACAGAAACGAGAGAAAGAGAGAGAGAGAGAGAGAGAGAGAGAGAGAGAGAGAGAGAGAGAGAGAGTTCAGAAAGCAGTAAAGAAAAAAAATAAAACCATTTGCAAAAATCTAACAAGAATGTTTCCCAAAGGCTGAGAGGGAAACAGGTCTTAATTGAAGCTGCACTCTTCCATCATCGGACACTGACACTCATCCAGCCAGGAGCTTTAGTTCCTCTGAGGAAAACGCCAGACTCCTCTTACAAACATGGACAATGAAAATAAAAACGTCGCCACTGCAAGAGGTAAAACGTGCTGTTCACTTTCTTTGCAATAATGCAGTTTAAACATACGTCAGCCTCTCTGAACATCCGTGGCCGGCTATACCAGACGAAGCCGCGGCCTCGATTACCAGCGCTAGGCCGAGAATAGCGCGACCAGGCCGAGGGAGGGAGGAATAGGAGCACCGCGGCAGGACAAGGAAAAAAACTATACCTCTCTCGGGACCGCTCCTTCTTCCTAATGAAGGCCATTGCGAATGACTCCCTGCATCAGGACAACACCAGTCTAACTAGAGAGCAGCCCTAAACAAGGAAACCCCCTTAAAATTGCAGAAAAACCGGTATCAGATCATTCAACTCTCTCACAGCCAAAACAAAAGTCTCTCTCTCTCTCTCTCTCTCTCTCTCTCTCTCTCTCTCTCACACACACACACACACACATTGTCACAAGTCAGTCAGTCAGTGTCTCTCTCTCTCTCTCTCTCTCTCTCTCTCACACACACACACACACACACACACACACATAAAACTGTCACACACAAATGAAAATCTGGTAGAACAAAAAAAAAATTTCATTAATGCCAAGAGTTTACAAAAAAAAGTTCTTGACATCTGGCTTGGCAAAATTCTCCCTGGATTTGTATTTTAAATTATTATTAGCATGTAAGAATCTAAATAATTTTTGCTTTTTTTGTACAGATGAGTGCGCGGAGAACGCAGCTTTAAGTCTGGCTGTTGTTTGCGGGGTGCGCGCGATATATGGACAAAAGTTTTGGGACGCCTGCAACATGGACTTGAATGACACTGCATTCAAATAGACTTTCATATGGAGTCAAGAAATTGCTTGTCCTTTACAACTGCTATATGCTCTGGCTTGCATGCTCTGGCTCTGTAGTGGCAGGTAGCTTTGTTTTTATATTTGATTTGATTACATTACTGTTTATGTTGAGATTTAGAAAAATTTGAACTGCAGCTGATAAAAAGCATCTTATTTGTTTAAAACATTTGCAAACTTTTGCAAAGCACTTAAAAAATAAAAGTGTACCATACATTACTTTTGAATTAAATATTTAATTTTGCACATAACAATGCGATTAGTTATAAATTAACATTTTAAATTGTTGCCCAGCATTAAAATTATAAATAATGTTATAATTTATCGCATTCAATTTAACAAATGGAGTCAACTTAATTTCACAGAGAAATTCCAAAAATGATTGATTAAACATTAAAATTAAACGTTTGCGGGGTGAAGTAAAGCTGATAAACTGCACGGTCATTTGTGTATTTATTTGTCCAATAGCTTCTATGTTGTAAATTGTCCAAGAGTTTTAAACGAGAAGGTGTAGTGTAGGACAGTAGTAACCTGGCCAGTCAGAAATACACTATATGCAGGGACCGACATAAAAGGTACGCCCCTACATCTTTATGGCGCTTGCTTTGTGGACTGGGGCACAGTTACGCTGGAATAGAAAAGGGTCTTCCTTTAATTGTACCCACAAAGTTGAAAGCATGGCATTGTCCAAAATCTCTTGGTATGCCGAAGCATTAAGATTGTGCTTCACTGGAAGTAAGGGGCCTAGCCCAAACCCTGAAGAACAGATGTGTCCCAATACTTTCGCTCATACAGTGTAGATTTTTAAAGCCCAGGCAAGTCCCCCACAAAATAATCCCATTTTGAATTAGCCAGTAATGACGCACAAATAAAACACACTTTATTATCATTCATCCTTTAAATTGTGGCATAATTAATGATGCAGTTTCCTCATCAAAACCCAAATAAAAGAATGCAGTTTTCAAATTGCAAGTGCTTGCAATTTGAATGAGATAATTAGCTCTCACTTTATTCAGTTTTTTAACATTTTGTAAGAAACATTGTTGCCTAATGTTTTTTTTTTACTTAGGGCACCGTTCTTAATGTTGTTTTTTACCACTGACGTTTCACCTTTAATGATCCAACACTCACAGGCCCCACCCACGCATGACGTCACGAACACGAAACCGATACACTCGAGTTGACGGGGTCCGACTGTGGCGCTGGAGATATAGTGGTGTGTTTATCGTCTAAAATATCTGTTAGATGGTGAAAATGTAGTTTAGTCGTAGGACACACGTAGTATAAACAACGCGGAATACAAGTCAGCTAGTTTTACACGAATGTGCTCGTTTTTGATAGTAAAAAAAATAGTAAAACAGGCAGTTCACTGATTCACCACCGTGGTCAACCGACTCCTTAAATGTCAGGAGGAACTGGGTCTTTCTGAAGTCAACAAACCCTGTTCATTTCATCCCACGTGTGACAGAGGATGGGACCCATCTACAGAGCTGTATGGTTCTTGTTTTTTCTCCAGACTGTCTCGTCTGCTGTCACCCCAGCAAGAACCAAAAGAAATGACAGTCCCGTAATTGGTAATGTAAACTTTCTGAAGGGTATTTAGTGCAACACACAATACACAAGATAATATTGTGTTATATGTGTTGAATCTCTTTTAGGGAAGTTCTTACAGCTTACTAAGAATCCTGTTTAATTAAACACCCTGCTGCTGTAACGGCTATGTTTCTCCTCTTCCAGGTGTTCTTGCCCAGGACGTTTATGCCCCCCAACCTGGAAAAAATGCCTACATTGCAGCCTCCTATGTGAAATACCTGGAAGCTGCTGGGGCCAGAGTTGTGCCAGTCATGTAAGTTTGAAGACATGTTCACTGAAACATCAAGTTTGCACACTTTCCCCCTTATTTCATGCACTGATCGGGTAAGACATTTGGTGTCTGCCTCTTTAGATCTTCAGGACTAAGGTGAATAAACCTAAAAGTAAAGGTTTTGGGTGATTTTATACACTATTCCGAACTAACGAAGCTTTGGACATCAGATGTATCTTGGCTGCTTGACTGTGTGGCATGAGGGGATTATGTAAAAAGAACATCTGATTTTTCACTGAACTCCTCCTTTACCTCCTGTAATTACTTCTTAAACATGTAGCACAGTAAAACATGTTGAGGATTGATTAGCAGCTGGTGGCCGCACGTATAACAAATGGACACTTTCTTACACAGAAGAAAAGTAAGTGGTCTGGAGTGCACTGTCTAATATTGAGTAATACTGTCTTTTAGGGGCAAAGAAAGGTGTACATGTAATATTTGCCACCACTGGTTACGTACCATAAAAATTCGACTTTGTTCAGTGCTCCAACAGTAAAATGATTTACAGCCTCAGCAAAGATGGTGACTGACTTCTCTTTATGGCCCCAGGATCAACAGGTCTGAGGAGGAGTACACATATCTCTTCAAGTCCATTAATGGGTGAGTATGTGAATATCAGGAGTAATCTCTGCTCACTATGATGACTTTGCAGTGTTCTGTATGTATCCTCAACTTTTCAATTTATTCTGCAGAATCCTTTTTCCTGGAGGTGGCGCCAGCATAGTTTCCTCTGGTTATGCCAAAGCAGCTGCTGTATTCTACAAACTCGCTCTAGAGGTTAGAAACTCTGCATTTTAACAACTGGGCAGCTGGTGGCTTGTGATTAGGAAGTTGCTGCTGCAGTTCCAACTGCTAGTGTCATCACTGAGGTTCCCTTGAGCAAAGTACCGTCCCCCAGTGGTGACAGTCCACTGCTATACTTGGTGAATGGGTTAAAAACAGAGAAAGAATTTCACATTGTTCACACGGTGTGCTGTGTTCACATGTGACTATAAGGGGCCACATTATTTCTGCCTCACATGATATGAGCTTTTGTTCCTATTCATGAGTGTGAATTTAGCTCTCATTGTCAACAGCCATTTCAGAGAACTGTTCAACATCTGCATCCTTTGGTCAAAATGTTCCTTTAGTGCATTTAAGGTCTCAGCTCAAGACCTCTAAATGCTTGCAAAACTCAAAAACTTTCATCTTTAGAAGTTTGTCTGACCAATTTACATTTACATTTATGGCATTTAGCAGACCCTTTTATCCAAAGCGACTTCCATTACCTAACTACAGGGGGCAGTCTCCCTGGAGCAACTTAGGATTAAGGGTCTTGCTCAGGGACCCAGTGGTGTTATGTGGAAGGTAGGGTTCAAACCCATGACCTCTTGGTCTAGAGGCAAGTATCCTACCCACTGAACTACCTCCTACCCCAAAGAATTTTCTGATGAATATTGCATTTTAAATGCAACTATATCAATTAAGTTCCAGGCACTTTTTGCAAAGACCTTCACATGCATTTATTTTAGACTTAATGTCCTGACTGTCAGTTCACAAGCTCTGCTGCATCAGCTTAAAGGTGCAAACTTAAAACACAGGAAATAATTCAAATTGGAGCTCTTGTGATTTGAAAAATATTTGACACGAAAATGATCATTCTTTTTGCCCAAAGTTATATGAGGACCGATAATAGAGTGTGTTTTATTTGTGTCGTTCCAGGCCAATTCAAAAGAGGATTATTTTCCTGTTTGGGGGACTTGCCTGGGCTTTGAGCTGCTAACATTTCTGACTTGTGAGGAGTCTCTGCTGTCCCACACTAATACTAGTGGTGTTGCACTACCCCTGGACTTCACCCAAGGTGCATTAACAGATCCTTCTCACTTGTAAGCTGTTGACCATTAATCAGCTCATAAGAAAGTACTGTAATGAATGTTTTCTTGTGTAAGATACGAACCTATCAAGAGTCTTTGTCAGGGCACACACAACCAAGCAAGTAGTTTGTTTAAAAAAACAAAAAACCCAGGTTGATCTTTAACCATAACAGATCAAAGGTTCACCCATATTTTCAACATCACATTTGTCTTATGTAGGTAGATAAGTGCAATATGGTATTTCGTCCATATTAAACTACCTCAGCCCCTTTCCCATTTTTACAACAATTTGTTCCACATTTCTGTTTTCCAAAAAATATAATTTGCCTAAAATATCATATGGTAGCTTTTTCCCCTTTGGCTCTAACCTGCACTGCATCACATGTAACTTCACTGATGAGTTGGTTATAAAGTAAACTCACCCTTTAAAGTCACACACAAACACACCATAGCACACAGTGTGAACAATGTGATATTCTTTCTTTGTATTTAACTCATTCACCAAGTGAAGCAGTGGGCTGGCAACAATGGTTGGCCCCCGGAGAGCAGTGTGTGGGGACGGTACCTTGCTCAAGGGGACCTCAGTGGTGCCACTAGCAGTCTGAGGATTCGAACCCACTATCATCTGATCACATGAGCAACACTCTATCCACTAGGCCACCAGCTCATTTCATGTTTACATCAAACTGTGCAGTTACAGGGCTCTGATACTGCCCTGCTTTTAGTAAATGTGAAAAAAAAAAAAAAATCGCTGAAGCCAGTAATACACTAGGAGTACAATCATAAAACGCATTTCAATCCACATTAAGTCCAAGGTAGTTCATGGATTTTAACTGTGTGGCTTGTTTTGTTTTGTAGAGTCAAAGGACAGTAGAATGTTCAAGGTCTTTCCAGAAAACCTGATGGCATCACTGAAAAAAGAGCCACTGACAGAGAATTCTCATCAGTGGAGCCTCACCACCAAGGTATTACACTAAACATGATCATCTTGGTTATCACAGTTAATGTGATTCTCATTTATCTTCACTAACAAAATGATTGTGAATATTACAGTGCAAGCACACAATTGGCATCAGTACTACCATTAGTGTTTTTTCCCCTCTGTTACAGAATTTCTATGGGAATGAGAAGCTGAAAAAGTTCTACCGAGTTTTGAGCACCAACACAGATGGGCGAACGGAATTCGTGTCCACAGTGGAGGGTGAGAATGTGCTAATATATTACACATGCTATTGCATGTGGAAAAAGTTATTGTTTAATGTATTTAAAATGTATTTACTGTATGTAATTACACACACTCACTACGTTCATTTTATATTGTATAGGAATAAAATGCATTATGTTCATAAATATATACACTACCAGTCAAAAGTTTTAGAACACCCCAATGTTTCAAGCTTTATTTAATTGAATTTCAAATAGTTCAGGTCCAATGA
>JBBPCW010000010.1:4582414-4597015 GCA_037974425.1 Phenacogrammus interruptus | reverse complement strand
GCTGAGGCTTTGACATAGAGCTGTGTGTCATCGGCGTAACAGTGAAATGAAAAACCATAGCGGCTGATGACCTGACCAAGTGGAGTCAGGTAGAGGATGAAGAGGATGGGGCCAAGAACTGACCCCTGAGGAACACCACAGGAGACTGTGTGTGGATTTGAGGTGGAGAGACCCATAGCTACGTATTCTGTCCGGTTAGTGAGGTAAGATTTGAACCAGGTAAGAGCAGTGTCAGTGAGTCCAAAGGTGAGATGGAGCCGGTTTAGTAAGATGTCATGATCGACTGTATCAAATGCCGCAGATATGTCCAGGAGGATGAGCGGTACACTCTCTAATACAACAGAGCTCTTCTCTCTCATCCATCTTACATTTGTAATGTTTTGTTTACATTTGTAATGTTACAATTGTAATGTTTCTCTGTTTATTTTACATTTTGCTTATAGTTCAAACCATGCATTTACAGGACATCTGTATTTGTTTAATATGTTAATGTCCTTAGTCTGGGGAAAAAGGGTCTAAAGGAACTACAATAATACACAAATTGTTTTTGTTTTGTAGCCTTTTTGAACCGATTGTGCAAATTCAAATACTGCATCGATTAACAAATAAATGTTTGAAAGAGATGCAGGAAAATTCGCACTAAAATGTAAAGACCTAGATAATTTATTAAGATTTAAAAGTACTTTTTACTATTCAACTTAATCTTATCCCTTCTACTGGTCCAAAAGTTGCTTGTAATTCATTTTAAACTGTTAAAACTGTGAAAAACCTTAATTTCACAATGTATTTTGATACACAAATAGATAATATATCTTTGTTATGTAGAACATAGTCACCACTCTCCGGAAGTGACCCAAAGCTTTTGGCAGTATATGCGAGTGAAAACCTCAGTTGGACATCATGGAGACATTGTGGATTAAATTCCTATTAGCATTCGTAAGATAACCTGTGATGGGTTTCTAACATAGCTTTAGCTGGTTCATCTAAAATCCACCCACCTTCAAAACTCAATTTAGAACTTGGGGCCAGCTTATGAAGTTTATAGTTGTTCTCAAATGTACAATGACTTCATTAATTTAAGTTAAATATTTTTACCCATCTATTAAGTATTTGCTTAAATTATTTCATGGAAATGACATGATGTTCAAACCCTAGGCAAGTTGGGGTGGAATAAAACAGTCCTCATATTAAATATATTAGTACAATGAGGTTATTACAAATCTTCCATTACTATAAACAGTACACACTGATCAGCATCCAGACCAGCAGTCAGCGATACAACTACACACCAAACTCCAAGCACAATCATTACCACAGCTCATGCCAAATACCTCTATTTTCCTCTGGTTCTTCTTCTTTATGTTTGGGAGCTGTAGTGAGAGTGGAGCAGATGACATTAGTGACCCTACTTTACACGCACAAAATCACCTAATTATCCTCATGAAGTTATTCCTTGGAATAGAATAGAATATTAATACAATGGTGTATCCACTTAACTGTTACAAACTACAAATACTTAGACATATGAAGATGGTCTTTGGTGGGCATCTCATCCTTACTCAAAACTCAAATGTTTATGCTTGTAAACTCATGCTTTCATGCTTGTAAACTCATTCCAAAGTAAAAGTATTGCGATCTAGAAAAATAATGACTCAACAATAACAGTGTTTTTTCTCCACAAATTCAATACAAGTACTCAAAGCCCAGACACCACACAAATATAGAGTATTTTACAGAGCTGCAGTCTTAGTACATCCAGCAACTATCAGGAACGGAGGGACTAATATTTATTAGGCTTTATTATAAACCTTAACAACTAAACATATAGTACAGACAGTGTCACTAAAGTCTCCTAATAAAATTAAAGGTGAACTCCAATAGCATAAGGAACAGTATCTTTACTTGAAAATACTCTGAAAAGTATAAATACAGGCTTTCAGTTGAGTGCATGTATGTCCATGTTTGCAAATATACACATGGTTGCTAAAGACTAAGAAATAATTTTAAGGTTATGGTGGGTTCACTTTAACTCAAATCTAATCTTTAAACCATTTAAGGCATGAGACACACCAAATCAACTATCACCCACTGTATGGCATTAGGCCACTAAGTGTGAATCAGTGGTCAACCGTCAGGAGCCGTAGTCAGTGTGGTGTATATGGCAACGCTTGCTCTAGTCAGTCCTTATAAACATTTTGGCTGATTGAGCATGTTAAATGCTAATGTGTCTGTAGCCAGTCATTAGAGAAAGTGAATGAGAAGACACACAAAAGCAACACAAGCAAATGACACTCACAAAAGGATGCACACAGAATTCAGTGAAAGTAGCAACATTTTATCAGTAGAAAAAATGTGCCTATTTGATTAAATACTGTTGTTCTTTCACAGTAGACAAGAGGCATGGGCAAGCTGAATCACGTGAGCGAACACATACAAGGAATTTCATTCTGGCCGATGGTGTCTCTCTCAAGCACAACACAACAGTATAAAACAACAAAACAAAAATACGTGTGTACATGTGCCTACACCCCACCCATATGTCTCTTACCGAACATGCTTGCTACTCCAATAGGCCAATAAATGATGAAATTACATTCCCATTCCCAATTAAATTACACCTTTCCAATTCTAGGTGTTAAGTGTATTTTATTTGTATTCATTGATTTTTGATTGTAGTTCAATTGTGTTTGATTGTAGTTTGATTGTGATCTTGTAACATTGAAATACAATGAGTTTATTTTTCGGTGTAATTTTACAGATCTAGATGTTCAAAATGTTCTCTTTGAATAAATAACATTTCACAAGCAACACACTAGCCTAGATTGTATACACAGCATAAAATCCATATATGCAGTGTTCTCTTCATTTAAGTGGTCAAAAAGATTTTGCCGCTCCCAGTGTTTTCTCTTTTGTGGAAACCGGGTCCAAACAGCTTTTGTGTTAAAGGTTCAAAAGATTGGATCTAAGATGTTGCACAAAAGATCTTTGAATGGAACAGTTTCAAACGACGACCATGCTAAAATCCACCTGACCAAAGCAAAGTAACAGGTGACATTGTATTGAGACCACCTGTATCATCATGCACACAAAAACAAAAAACTTTAATCTTTACGTAATCGGCCAGTCAGATAGCTATACAGCCAGGAAACACAAAGATGCATCTGACCAACTTTAAAACACCATGAGGCTACTGGAGACCTTCTCATGCCAACATAACTACACATAGATCACTTGTAGTATCTTGAAGCAGCCTCGCAAAGTTTTTCAAAAATCGCTGAACACCAAAAAGCCAAACAAAATACAGCTGCAAAGAAAGCAAGGTCACTGAAAAGTGCTTTTTCTTAAATACCTTTGCTTGTACCTTTCTTCTTAGTGGTCACATGGTTACTGTTTGATTCTGGAGAAAAATGGTATTTGTTTTGTGAATGAAGAAATCACTCATGAGAACATATACCACACCCACAAACACTGAGGAAAAAAACAACTGGTTTTCAGAAAACAAAAACCATCATCAACAAAAGAAAGCTACATATATTATTTTCAAACATCTAAACCCTCCAATGACAAACTAGCAGCAAACACATGAACATGAACTCTAGCAGGCAAAATTAACACTTGCACACAAAGTCCCTACGAGGCAAACATGCAGCTGGATTCTACACTGATCAGCCATAACCTTAAAAACACTTTCCTTTTAATAATAATACATTTTAATACATTTTATTTATAAGATCCTTTCACCACACTCAAGGTCACTTCACAGAAGTTATTCAGAAATAAATTAACGTTTATAATCCTTTTAAAGATTAAACAATCACAAAGAAATGTTTTAAGTCCTTTTTGCCTGTAGGTGCCTCTTGTGCTCTTTCTTTGGTCTGTCATGGACAGGGCAGGCACACCAGGAACACCTCACAAGACCTGCAGTTTTAAAGATGCTCGTACCCAGTCCTCTAGGCATCACAATTTGGCTGTTTTGAATGTTCCTTAGATCCTTACACTTGTCCATCTGCTTTAAGAACACACTGTTCACATGATGTATTATATATCCCACCAAATGCTATTGTAAAAAGATGATCAGTGTTATTCACTTCACCTGTCAGTTTTTTTAATGTTGTGGCTGATTGTGGTATAACAGTGGTATCAAACAAATAGATTAAAAAGAGAGGTGCCTCACTGTATTAGTCATTATAACTATACTAAGCTATAATAAGCCCAGGTGAAATGTATTTATAAGCATTATGTAATTATAGCAGTTCTAAATAATACTTATATTAATGACCTCTAGTGGATCATAAGAGGTACTGCTTTGGAATTTTTGAAGCCAGGGAAGTCGGTGGACATTATCCATCTCTAAGGCTAACAAATACATCTTCACTCTAGCAATGTATTTAGGCAGTAGCAGATAGTTGTATGTTTAACACCCCTGATCGAAAATTAACTACTCTATGTAAAATCTCTGACTACGGTAGACTACACGTCCAGTTAAATACCTTGAGCAGGGCTTTTATTTCTTTGTATATCCCCTGAGTCTTCAGATTCAAATGGAGAAAATGCTAACAGCAGCAAAAGAAAGCTAGCATAATGAATAACTATTGCTTAAACATTCACGTTTTTAAATAACCTATATCTCTCTCTCATTTGTAGATTAACACAGGATAAATAATAATGTGAAAAAAAGAGCCAGATGTCTAAAGTCTTCATCTCTAAAAGCTAACTCATATAAACGTACTGCATGAAATGGTTACGAATAAGGTGCCTGATTCCTGAGACATTATTTTAAAATATTTTGATAAGAGCTCCAGGCCAAAAGCTTATTTTGTAAAAGTATGGTATTTACTGTTACTCTAACCAATATTACATATTACAACATTACTGTGCAATTCTTTGCATCAGTTCCTCTATTTGCACACAGCTTTGGCACCCATATATTAAGCACTTCTCACATTCTTATTCATCTACGCTTCATGTAGTTCTGTGTAATATTTTCCAACATAGACATAATGAACCCTGGCTCCTATCACCACCAATGTAAAGCAAACTCCATTACCATGTTCACACCCAGACACACTCATGAAAGGAAGTCATATTAACAATCCAGAACATTCCATGCAGTCTTTTACGAGAAACTGATCTAGCAACACAAAGATGTACTTTTTCCACCAAGAAATGTCAAACATCTTAACGCTGAAACAAAGAGCCTAAATGCAACAAACAGTAAGTACATGCAAACACACAAACAGCTACAGAAGTTCTTTACGCATTCCTGCACCCGTGACAAAATGATATCATTCTGTTTAAAGACTCTTTACAAGACGAGCACACATCTGCACAAGACGGGTGTCTTCATTCGAGCTTCTCAGGAGTGAAAAACACTCTAAGCACAGATCTCTGTCCTGCAGCAGTGTAGCTCAAATTACAAGGCCAGTAACCTCATTTCTGGACATACCAGCACCCTTCTCCTCCTCCACCATAACAATCTCTCCATCTTCTCCTTCCTCACACAGCACCAGCGCATCACAGAGAAAAGCCAGGAAGCTTTTTAACCAATCAGAAGGCTCATCCACTAAAGCATCAGCGCTCATATTGTGCACAGAGACATCACCTTTGCAACAGCCAGGCAAACCTATGTAGCATAAAGATAACACAAAAGAGTGAGAAAGACAGCAAAAAAAAAAAAAAAGCAGTGAAGAGCAGAAAGAAGGGAAGCAGTAAAAACTAGGGATGCACCGATTGCAATTTTCTTGGCCGATTCTGATTACCGATTTTTTTGTAAGTGTGATCAGCCGATATCGATTTTTCTGATACCGATTTTTTCCCCAGATCACAGAAAATTAGAGCTGCTGGGTTTCAACTTTTTAAATGCAATGTGGTAGTTACTTTCCCTGTTTACTGGTTACTTTTATAATAGTGACATATGATCGTGGCAACCCTACTGCAAATACAAACAAAAATCTAATTTTCTTTCATATAAAGCTTTTTTTTTCTATAACAAAATTTATTTACAAATTTAAATAAATAAAATGTAATACATAAACAAATAAATAACCCCCCCCAAAAAAGATCGGTTTGAAATCGGCAATACGTGTGAGTGGCCAAAAATTGGCCGTTTCCGATCAATCGGTGCATTGCTAGTAAAATCCAGAACGCAAAATCAGGGCTGTGGTTCAGAACTTTCTTTTTGGAATAAGAGTTTTTTATTGAAATATTGTGCTCCTATATTGGTAACCATTAATTCGGCTATTTTATTAATCAGTCTAGCATAAAAAAAAAGCACATAAACTAATAAAACGTAACCAGAATCAGAAAACCTTATTCAACCCACAGGATACTGCTTAATAATTCTTCATATTTTAAATAACAAATAAATAACAAATAAACCATTATTTAATATTAATCAAGTAAGCAGTCAGTTTGAAAAATGGCAGAGTATAAGGCTTCATTATGAATATGCATAAAAAACTGGATCTAAGTGGGCGTGTCAATCAATTTAATTCTACTGTAAGAGAGTTACAAAGTGTTGGCTAATTGCTACTGATTCATGGAGGAGCTCATTTTAATTGATAATTTTTTAATCGAGTAGCATCGCTTGAATTAAGCAATAATGACAGCCTAGTGTGTAATTACTTTACTTTAGCTACCTACTTTTCTCTACTCACCATGAGCCACGGGGGGTGGGGGAGAGGGGGTGGGGTGTAAATGCCCACCTACAATTGCAGCTCATTTACCGAATTTTATATCAATGCTTGTTTTTATAGTGTAGCTACTGGAGACATATAGTCCAGCAACACATGTTCTTGTCAATGTCGCATTTGTGACCAAGACTGACACAATTATGCGCAGTTAAAGGAAACTTCATGTATGCTACAAGGCTAAAATGTTTTCACAGGAAGACCGTGTGTGCTTTTTTAGTATGAACCACAAAGGACAGAGTGAGAAGATGCTTAGTTTTAAATAGAAGAGGCCATTTAGACTGATTAGTAAATGTAGTGCAGAGTTTTTCAGTGCAGTCAGACCATCTGTTCTTTCTCAGCTACTACTATACTTAAATCCACTAATCATATTTTAATACCACTTTACAATAAGACCACCCTTCGTGAAGCAATTAATCACAAGATGTCTGATTAATAACCATTAAAAACTCATTTTAAACACAGAGTCAGTCCTTGTGCAAGGTGTCTATAGTCAGAGGACTGCACTGAATATGTCTGATATTTTAATAAGTTTATTTAATATTTCTAAAACAAAAGCTTCTGTTCAGTTGCTTGTTTTGTCATAAGCTGAAATAACTCTTCCAGCTGTTTATAATAAAGCACTAGGAATTAAGAGCCCTAGTCAGTCAGGCAGAAAAAACACACTGGGACAGACATACATACATACATACATACATACATACATACATACATACACACACACCAAACTCAAACTCACCCAGCAGAACTTTGGCATCTTCCACATCAAAGTCACCATCGCCATCTGCATCATACACTCCTCCGAGCGTACCTGTAACGGACGGACAGGTTTCATCATGGCCATTATTAGTCCATAGCACAAAGTTAATCTAAACATCACTGTAGTTCTCCTGTAGTTTAGCTTTTACCATACCCAGGTTTCCCTTATGCATAAATATCAAATGACTCAAATGAATCAAATGTGGTTGCTTGCTTAGTTAACATTTATAACATTTTTACACAGTTGAGGATAAAACTGAGAAAAAGACCAGCATCTATGCACAAGCACCAACGTTTCAGCATTTCTTTGCGGTCATCTTTGTTGAAAGCAACCTTCAAGTTAAAAATCACCTATTACATTTAATATGAAAATCTTACTTTCTGATTAAAACTATGTGGATATAACAGTGCATTTCTTATAAGTGGCACTCTGACCTGTTGCACTGTTTTGACATTTTCTGTTTAAGACTCAAAGTCCTATCACATGACAGAATGCAGAACAAAAAGACGTGGCCTACCTACAACATTGCTGTACTCAACCAGGTCAAACCAAACAACAGCCACAGACATCCAGACACCCAGCAGAGCCAGCACAATCACCCAGCTGAAGATAGAGTTTCCCTCAGCCTTCGTAGTGCTCTTATTGACTGCAGGTGCTGCCTGGGGCTCTGCAAGGAAAGACAAATAAAAATGCAATCGTCACACAACAATTAATCACAAACAATCACCAGTGGTCTAATCAGTGTATGAATAAAACAGGCAGCACACTAAGAGGTCTGGGGGTGTAAGAGCTGTATGCAGCAGGCTGTAGAGGATGGGGTTAAAAGAATATGCCAGAAATTTTCAACAGAACATCCATCTGCTGCATCTACAGCATGCAGTCAAAAGGTTGAGACAGCACCTGCCTGTTTTCTGATATTGTGTTTTAACCACGCGTTACAGGGCCTAGGTTAGACAGGCTGTTTCTTGATTGCAACCCAATCCTTGGGATGCATCAGATGGTCCATGTTTTTGCTGTAACCCAGCTTCCAGGACAGCTGCCTTGAATTCCATGTGATATCCTGTATCGCTGGGATTCACATAGCTACTCCTGCGTATTCTACCCCCAACCCTTTTCTCAAAAAATGGCAGGATTCAAATGAATAGACATCTGAATTTAATCAGAGAATAATAGATTCAGTATACAATTGTAAATAGGTACATTCTCTACAGAGAGTACATTTCTGCTAATCTGAATGGACAGTTCAATATTTGAGGTATACTTGCTCAAGGGATGGGCCCTCTGGACAGTCATATAAGCAAGACATTCTGCTGGCAGTCTTCAGAGTGTTATGTGACTGGTCATGATAGGAGCTGCCAGAACCAACCAAGCCATATATTCAATTCTAATGCAAAAATTTCCAGATGATGTGTGGCACTGGGTTAAAAAACACCTGGGTCAAAGTATATGTCTGCTGTGAGCAGCTGTACAGATGTAACAGAGCAGCTGAATACAGTTAGTCAAGATGAACTAAGCAGAGGCTTAGAAAATAACCTCAGGGTCATAAAACACAGTCTTCATTCTGCTGACAAGGTCAGCTGTGTGCAAAAATACACACACAACTGTACATGCATTTTCTATGTTAGCTCAATTACACTGTTCTGACATTGCTGAGGAAACATAATAATACCATGGAAGTGTCTTAAAAGGTTAATCAGGAGCACCATAACTTGGGGAACTAAATGAATGAAGCGGATAGAAGCCAGACAAACATGAAGCAGCATTAGAACCACTTTCAGATGAAAAAAAGCTGGTTAAGAGCTCAAGTTTGCTTGTTATCACCAAAGATGGATAAGTAGGCCGTGACAGGATCTACTATCAGTATCTCAGTATAAATAGTGTTTGCGTCAGTGTGAAAGAAACAGAGAACACAGTTGACTGCTTAACTCAATGATGAAGTCTGTGAATTAGACCTTGACATGCACAATTTCACCAAAATAACTCTCAACAACCGTAACTCACAAGGTCAAGTCACAACACACATATAAATCCAAATAGGGACAAACGGAGAGATGTACAACATGTAGCAAGCAGGTGAGTGCTCACGCACGCCATGCCAGTAAGTTTCATGTCTCTCTGCATTCCCTACATGCCACTCTACCTGTTAGATTTGCCATTTCGGTTCCATCTGCTTTACTTTCTCCCATTCCCGCAGGTTCCTAGACTAACGAGTCTGAAGATAACTGCAAGGGAAAAGCAAGTCTTTTTTTTGCTCATACAAAACAGGGCTCGCTGGCTCAGCTGCAACTCGATACACACTTCTGCCTACTGGGTATTTTTAGGGCCGCTGTCAACACACCACATACTCTTGACTGGGCCTCATATGGAGACGAGCGGCAGAGACACTCTCACACGCACACATTCTCACATACACACACATGCGCGCTTAGGGCTGCACTCGGGGGGTGTGTATGAACGTGAGCAAGTACACTTTCTGCTGAATAAACTGACTGCCTTGCAAATGGACATGTAATGTTCATCCCTGTATCACACAGACAGGAACAAAAAACTTTTTAAAAATCAGCAAACAATGCCATCCGCTTGTCCTTTAGTCTGAAGCTATGAAATTGCTGACATATTATACAATGAAACCACAGGCGAGGAGATTTGAGAGCTCTTGATGGAAACTAAAACATGTTCCTGTTTATTCAGTTTTCAAACACTTCAGTTCAACAGGTTTCCACAAGGAAGACCCATTTCAGTAATCTCCTACTACAGAAAACTGTAATTATATACCTTTTAATTCCTCACAAATAAGAGTTTCAAATGGAATATTATATGGACTCGTGTCAAATATTACAGAAGTAATAAAATTAATCATGAAATTACTGACTAAAAATGTCACAGATCTCACAGACAGGCAGAAAATGTTTAATCAGATATCAGAGGCAAAAAATGTGTTAGCTGTGTTTCTTCCGGTGGGGTAGTAGAGGAAAAGGAGGGCCTAATTTAAATGTTATCTGAAGTGCTTCCAAAAAAAATTGGTAAATTATATCAGACATCTGAAACATATCAGATAAGTATCAACACAAGCATTGATATCAGCATTGATATACCCGTAAAAGTGTTATTGTGTTATTTATAATGGAGGCTTCTGACCAATGTCTACCCAGGAAGGCGTCAAAACCACAAAGTCTGAAACAATTTAACGTCAGATGCATTCGAGGCGAATCTGATTTCTGAACTTGACTGTCCCACACAGAGCCCTGACCTCAACCCCATCCAACACCTTTGGGATGAACTGGAACAGCGATTGTGAGCCAAGACTTCTCGTCCAATATCTGTACCAGACCTCATACAAGTCAGAAGAGAAGTCCTAAAGGAGCAGAAGTGCCGTAGGGCCTTCAGTAAAAGTTCATCCTTCTTTTAGAGGCTGGACAGAAGTGCAGGATTGAGGCTGGAGACTCACATGGCTTTTCACCCAGATCAGTGCCAGAGAAATGAAAAATTGAGAAATGGAGTCGGGTGACTGTCAGACAGCTTAGAGACATTTAGAAACCACTGGCGCCCAGGACTACATCTGTAAGCAGCAGCTTTAAGCATCCTTAAGCAAAAGTAGCCGTCCATGTTTATTATACATCAGCCTGAGAATGGATAAGGACCACTGTCCTGTCACTGCCTGTGTGTAACAACCAAGACTAGACAGTAAGATCAACTCTGATACAAGAGCATGAGAGACGTCAAGTTCCTTTTCCTTTGCATTTATATTATGCGCTCCACGTTGTGCTGAAGACAGAGTGAAAATGGCAAAAACTGCTATTAGTTGAGTGGCTTGGTTATTACAAACACTACGGTGACTAAACTTTAAAAAAACCCAGTATGCAACAGTAATAATCAGTGTGTGTGTCTGTGTGTGTCTTACTTTACTGCCTAAAGGGCAGAAAAGGAGGGGCGAAAACACTGTCTTCACTGATCTGGAGTTTGTGTTTTCAGCTGTTATATCACCAAAACAGACAAACAGACAACAATAGCACAGTGTTTGTAAATGAAAGTGTGGCTGGAAAGTATGAAAAAGGTTCGGAGATACACAGTTACCTTTTCTAGCCTGGTTGCGTGCAGGTTTCTTATGGCCCATCACAACGAATGCGAAATGATGTAAAGTCTAACCATAAACTTGCTTTCCGGCCTAAAGTTACACGTCTCTGCTGTGAAACAGAGAGCAGAGTGCCAAAAAACACAGCAGCAGCTTACTTAGTACAGTTAAAGGAAAACCATTGGAAACATGACAGAAAGGGATTTCGTCCAATCCGCGCGGGCATTCGGTGAGGTAGGCGGGACCCTTGTCTATCGAAGCCAATCATGTTTTAGCTCCTCCTGGGCGTGGATGCCGCCTCGCAGTGGAACGTGCGTAACGTGGCAACCTCTTTTTGTCTCGCGAGAGTTTTAGCCGCCGTGCCCTCTGGTGGAAAGCAAATTTCTAGTCGATTTTTACCATTTATTCCCACTTTTTGTCTTTTTTACCATTTTAAGTCCCCCAGATATACTGTTTTCTAACTGTTTGTGAAGGCCATTGACTTTCACAAGGGAAAACATTTGCAGTAACGAGGGAAAACAAAAAAATGTTATATGAACTAGGACACTGCAGCAGGTCAGGGAATATGTACAGGCACAAGCACAGCCCAGCCAACGTTTGGACGTGTAAGGGCCGTTGAAAAGACGTCCTTCCGACACGTCCCGTCATGGCTGAAAAATAGTTCCAAAATGAAAGTTGAACAGACGACACCGTGTGGACGTCCTCTCACAACTGGTTCACAACAGTGTATTTATCGAACTACACGGAGCTCAAACTTAAAGTAACAATTATATATTCAACCCCAGAGAACTGTAGATATGTAAAAACGTATCTGAATGCATTTTAAGAAGAGTTCTATTTTTACGGATTTATGCCGTCCTACCGCGACTATTTTTGACCAGGGACACGACGTTGCCGTCGGACCAATGTTTGCTGGGAGGCCTCCATTGCATTCCTGTGCAATTTCCCCCCTAATTTTACACACCCGATTTAACTTATCAGCTACTTATTATACCCCATCTTGAGCCTGGTCTAGCCTGATTTAGCAACAAAATGCATGAACACAGCATAGCACACAGTATGAAATTCGATCTCTGCATTTAACTCATTCACCAAGTGAAGCAGTGGGCTGCCACCAACAGGGGGCACCCGGGGAGAAGTGTGTGGGGACAGTACCTTACTCAAGGGAAGCTCAGTTGTGCCACAAGTAGCCCTGGGATTCAAACGCATGTATAAGTTCAAGTATTAGTTCATATTGACCTTATTGTCAATAAGAAAGAAAAACAAGCACAAATATGAATTGTTTTGCATTTATTGGGGTTAAAATATCAAAACACACCAATATTATTTTCATACATCTTTGGACAACATGTAGTGTTTGTATCCTGGGCACAGAACTGAATGAATAGAACATATCTGTTATAGTTCTCTTCATATTACTATTAACATTTGTAAAGCTGTTCAAAATGAGAAACATGTGACAGACGAATGCTTGTGCTTTCTCTGGCTGATCTGGAAAAACAAGATGCCAACACGGTCTTGGAGGATTATTCCTATCCCAAATTCCACATATTGTCATTATGAAGGCAATTGCAACACTAATCTTGATTCAATACCTCAACCTGTCTTAAAGCCACGAAACTGCCTTATTGCCGAACTGTCACATTTAATGTACAAAGAATAAGTTAGGCCTACACATATACAGCTCTGGCCTGACAGCATCATTATAACAAAGTTTCACATTTTATAAACTGTCCTGCTATATTAACTGTAAAGATATTTGCTCAGTTTATTACTGACCTGTTTTGCACTTTTGCCTGTAAAAGTTTCGGCAGCCCTGCATAGCTTTACAATGGTTTTCAAACTGTGCATTGCCTACATTACAAATGTAACATTTCAAAAAATGTTTTTTTAAATATAATACCTATGTGTACAGTAATTTGATGGTATCAGATCATTCAAGAGACCATTTTGATAATTATGTAAATCCATACAGGCAGAAACTAGTCCATAATTTAGAGTAAACAGATGCCCTTTGGACACAGGGTCATTACAAGGGTAAGCAAAGGTTCAACACGGAGGTTTTCTATCAATAAAATAATTTTTAAAAAAAAGGAATAGTACAATACAATTCAGGGAACACCGCCTCTGTGAAACAAGTTTATTTGCATATAGCAAGGGAAACAACTAAAAGACCTATGCTTTCAGCTTAGCCTTGCTATGCACAAATAATAATGACTTTCATTTGACTTAATTGCTGTACATCCCATATAAAGGGGGGAATTAAAGCAACACTTCAGTATTTTTAACCTTTGTCTGCCATATATGCACATGATCAGTTACAATGGACAATAACTGAAAAAAATGGAAGACCCATTCACTCAACACATGCATATCACAGAAGCCAGTAAGCAGTTGCTCTGACTTCACAGGTTTCCTGTTCTTCTGTTCTGCTTGGTCTAAGAGAAAGGAAATAATGTATCCGAATTGTCATCTATGGTAATCAGGCATGTGTGCCGATGTGGCAGACAGAGATCTGTTGAAAAATGCTGGCGTATTTCTTTAATGATGGAAGCAGATAAGAAAAAGAAAGACCTCTCTTGCCCCCACCCCACCCCTTATATTAAAATGTACAAATGCTCACACACTGTGTATGTATGCATAACATCACTCCCCTAAAACAGTAGCGCTGCACACAAAAACAAGCCTGTTCCACGCTGGCTTGGCCCATATCACACCTCAGGAATGGAGTGGTCCATTAGGGACTTCACAATGCTGCTGCACATCCTGCAGAGAGAGAGGAAGTACAGCAATGAAAGAGCATTAATAATAGAAAGAAAGGGGCTCTTTTAAGTATGTGCAGCAAATCAAGGCCCTCATTAGCATCAGAGACTGTTGACTCTCTCAATGCCTGGGCTTTACCTTTTCATCATGTGTTCAAAGATGACCACTGGCATCACAGTCACCGTCACAACGCTGCCACTAGAATTAAGAATGTCTAATATTTGGGAGTCCTGAGAGAGAGAGAGAGAGAGAGAGAGAGAGAGAGAGAGAGAGAGAGAGAGAGAAAGAGAGAGAAAGAGAGAGAGAGACAGAGAGAG
>JBBPCW010000010.1:4512359-4530162 GCA_037974425.1 Phenacogrammus interruptus | reverse complement strand
GGCCTCTCTCATCTTTTTAAGTGGGAGAACTTGCACAATTGGTGGCTGACTAAATACTTTTTTGCCCCACTGTATCTAAAACAGAAAGAGTGTCATGCTCAGGGTGGTGGCTCTTGCTTCAAAACTGAATGATTGTCTTTTAAAAAGAAATGAAAATGGGAATTTGAGCTGAAAACAGAAGTAGGCAGTCTGAAAACAACGGTAGACCTGTAGCCTGAAGAGGCCACCTGAGCAAAATTAGACAAGACATGCATTTTGTCTGCAAGAAAACTGCAAAACATGAATATGATAGAAATAAACGAAGGAAGTCTCACCACAGCCTAAATTCGGTAAAGCTAAAGCAGCAATAAAACTGAATGAAAATCCACGAGTTAAGCTCCTGTGGCTCCTGTGGCTCCAGTGAGCCTGACTGTCAGCCGAACTGGACTCATGATTTTGCATCATTATTTTTGATCAGGTGGTCAGTGTTACTGTAATGTACTCACCTAATCCTGTAACGTTTCCGCAGTGCCCAGATTCCAAACTCCTTTTCCTTATGTCAGCTCAAATTTGATGATATATTGCAGTATATTGCATAGCAGACTCTATAAAAATGGCTGTAACGTTTGGCACAGCATAGTGTGTGCCGTCTGTCAGCTCAGCTCAACTCGATGGGTTTATGTCACTCTATTTGCATACAGTCAATTGCAGAAGAAAAACAGAAGTGGGACGTTTAGACATACAGAGCAGCAGCAAATCTTAGGTGTGTGTGTGTTCATGTGTTTTGAATGTGCATATATGTGTGACAGTGGCTGTTTCCATAAAACTACAGGTGAAACAATGTTTTTCCAAGAAAAACAATTCAAAAAACGTCATAACTATCACTTTTTACTGGTGTGAAACAAAGAATGCTCATAAAAAGGTTGCTCTTGTCACGAGGCTGGCCGCAAGGCCAGCACTCGGAGCTATCTTGGGACGGACAGGCACGAGACCAGGAATCCATGACCAACTGTTTTTATTAATAAATCAAAAGGGCACGCGGGCCGAAAACAAACACAAGAGTATAACCAGGAAAGGGAACACGGGGGCAGCTCAAAACAAATGGCTGAATAACGTGAACTGAAAACACACAAGCATATATACACAAAACACTGATGACACACAGGTGTAGAGTGTTCAGGCGGGGACACTGGACTGGACACAACCAATAGGAACACAGGAGGTCAACTCAGGGAAACATACAACAGGTGACTTGGGCAAGACAGGACAAGGGGGACCCCTAGAGGGTCTGCAGGGAACTGCAGGGAAGACCAGGATCACAGAGGAGGAAGACGGGTCAGACATAGGAACCAGGGGATGGGTCCAGGGCAGGAAGGGCAGACAGGAACAAGCTGAGGGGAATCATGGACTGGGACCTGGAGGGAAGACAGAGGTAGAGAACAGGCAGGGACACAAGGCAGGCAAGGAACATGGAGGGAGGACATGAACACAGAACACAATGAAGGGTACACGAGACAGCCATGACAGCTCTCTGTACGGCTTTGGTCAAAACCGTGAAACAGCGCCACCCCCAACCGTGGTTTCACTGGCATTCCCATTCATTTCAATGTAAATATTCTCAGACCCTGGCGGCTCATTGAATTTCGAGGTTTCAATGGACTGTAGTCCCACCGGTGAAACAAATGACTGCCGACTGTGATAGGGTAGTTCTCCACTTTAAAATGACTGACATAACACTGTGGCCAATCAGCGCCTATGAAATAATTTTTTACTTCGTTCTATTTTTGTGGACTGAGCACAGACTGTGAGAGTGAGACTGAAGCTTCATACATAACAAAACGCATAATATATTATTTACTTGTATTTATTAATAATATTCCTTTTTTATATATATATTTTATTATTCGTCTATGAGCTTGTTAGCTTGACTAGTGATCCCCACCACTAGTCGCACTGGTGAAATCATTGGTATGGCAGAGTGCTTAACAACTTCACCAAGAAGACCAGGAGGGTAGAATAAATTTGGTGAGAAAGAGGTTAGATATGTTTTCTTGGGATTTAGAAATATTGCTAATTATGTACTGTTGAAATAAACAATACTATTATTTTTATTACAATAAAATACTTTGAATATTTTGTAGTGAGTTAACACTAGCTATGAGGAAATTGAGGGAAGAGCAGGAGAGAGAAGATACATCAAAATGTGAGACAGCAAAAGCAGTGTGTGTGTATAACTATGTGTGTACATATACCTCAGACGAATACATATTTACATTATAATTAAATATGTTTTTGTTTAAAAACTGACCATTTTGAAGAAGTTTGTTTTGAAGTTGTTTTGGGGCAGTGATAACAAAAGACTACATTTCCCATGAGCACATCGTGCCTTGTGTTGATGTCGCTTTACACCTCCTGCTGGTGGTATCGAGAGGAGATTTCAGGCACAGGACTCAAACAGGGCAGGGCTGGACGTATTTGTGCAGTGACAACGATGTTTATCCCGTGCTTCTACTTCCGACTGATGCCTATTAGGTGTCGCCACAGCAGATCAACTGTCTCCATTTGCTTCTATCCTCTGGGTATTCCTCTCTCACACCAACTGCCTGCATCCCATTCCTCCTCATAACTGTAAATTACATGACAAAACACTTATCCAGAGCACCCCCACCCCTTTCCCGCCTCTGTCGCCACCATGTGCTCCCTTCACATGTCTGTCTGCCCCCTCATATATGCCTGTCTATAACCGGCCCTGGTGTGAAGTAATGTAGGAAATTGATGGGATGCATCAAATCGAATAGATAACATGATATTTGTAATCAAATTGAATCTTGAGACCAGTTAAGGTTCACAACTATCTACAACTATTCCTCTCTCCTACCAGATTCATCAAGCTCATCAGGCCTTGATTAAGGAGCATCAGAAAACTCAATGTAGGTTATGTTCACACACACCACCCACACAAACCACACACGTGCCTATACTCATAGAGGACTAAATTATGCATCTTTATATGAGTAAACAGTGTTGTTTTGCATAAGTTGTGTTATTGTTTTGTATAGAATGAAAAAGCATTTTGTGAACAGAAATGTAACATTAATTAAACGTTTAGTATGGAACTTCAAATTACATTGTTCAATTAAAAATATTTTTCACAATACAAATTACAGACAGCACCTTTAGTGCATTCTGGAATCATTCTATGAAATTTGTATTTTGCATCCCACGCATCAAAACATGCTGATTTGTGTGATAGTCTATTATAGTCTATTTTTATAATGAACCATTTAGTAAATACATCATATGTTCAAAAGTTTGTAAACATCTGTTTCTTAATTATATTAATAGGTGTGCCTTCCTTCAGCCTAGAGAGCCCAGTTCCTCTGTTCCATCCATCATCCAAGGTTGGAGCTTTATACCCCTCTAGCCAGTATATATCACCGGGCATGGTGACCTTAGGCTAACACAAGGTTGCTCCTTTGCTGTGTAAATAATGTTTGCTGTCTGGGCACAAATGAACAACTGTGTTAGCGCTGGCTGCACCTGAACAAACCTGAGTTTGAAAGTAAAGTGCATTTCAACTTAAACTCAGTATTTCTGGGGTCACTTGTTCGCCTATTAGTTGCCAAGATGCTTGACAAACAAAATCAGGTTCAGTAAAGTTCAGTTTGGTTTTATTTTATACACACTTCTCCATGTTGGGTGGGATGTGAGTTTTCATGTTTTTGGGAGAACAAAAGTCTGTCTTGGTGTGATTGTTTACAAGCTTGCCTCAAGGAGGGAGCTGCTCCTTGTCTTAAAAAATCCCTGAAGAAACTACAACTTGTATAATGGAAATGTACCAACAGTATTTTAGTGTCTAGAGTAGCTGTTAATGTATTTAGCATCACAATATACTGAACCCATGTCTACTGTCCACAAATTAGTTTAATGTACAAAGTTCAGCTTGTGTCTCACAAATTCTGTTAAACTATACAGAGAAATCTTCTGTTAAATGTCAACTAAACGGCTAATTGATTTTAGTTCAAATCCAGTTAATGACAAATGACATTTAACACTGGGTGTAGGAAAATCTCACTCACTACAGCAGAAATTGTGTTTTTATTCTGCCATTTAATGTGTGTATTACTCTCTTCTGTGAAAAGTGAGTATAAAAGTTGTAGAAAAAATTCAGACACAAGGATATATAACAAACTTTTAATTAAACACATTTGTATAACAAGTCACAAAAAGAAACTGAATTGTCAGCTGCCATCGATTTTCAACTTTGGTAATTGGACAACCATTTTGGTTTCTTTTTCCAAAAAAACTGTACACTTCTCTTTTTTTAGGAGCATAGCTTATACACAAATGTACAACGTCTGTGGATAAAAATGTTAAAAACAAATGTACCACCTCATGAAAAGACTCTATACTCAAAGCTAGTTAAATATATACAACAATTATACATACATTTAAAAACAGAAAACAAACACAGTGACAAATGCTGCAATGACATTAATACTTGATTGGCAGATTTACAGCATATGGTTTGTATAGAGCACATGACTTTTGCGTGCGAGTTGAGCATATGCCCCAGTCTCATGCTGGGAGCTTGAGCTGATCGCCCTGATTTCGTCACGCTTTGACCGCTGAGCACTTTAAAGCTTTTGGTCAAAATGAGATTACAGTAATGCACAGGATGGCCTTGAAGTCATCAAACATACCACTTGCTTTAAAAGGTAGTATACTCATGGTGTAAAGAACGCTCCTGTTGTCTCCCCTTATAAATAGCAACCAAACAGAGCAAATAAGTACAGGTGAGAAGGTAGATACTTATTAGGCAGATCTCTAAAATAGTAGTGGGTAGGATACCTGCCTCTGGACCAAGAGGTCATGGGTTTGAATCCTACCCTCAGCACACCACCAATGGTTTTCTGAGCAAGACTCTTAACCAGCGAGACTGTCCCCTGTAGTTAGGAAATGGAAGTCGCTTTGGATAAGCATCTGATAAATGCTGTAAATGTAAATGTATTTTAGCTATGCATAGAATTAATTAAATGACAGCTCCTTTTGCATAAAAAGCACGAGCACTGAATGATTGACAGCTGAGTAGTACGTTGAGAGATTAGGCACTAAATAATTCATGATCTGTCACCTTAAGTGCTAATCAGTAACCAACAGCTGTGCTTCCTAAATCAAGGTGGTTCACATCCTCATCTTCAGCACCTCTAGCAACTGTTTTCCTTCAAAAACCCAAACTTGGTATGTAAGGCAGTGCTGATTATCATGAATATGAGATTTTGTTATTAAGAGTTACTCCTGACAACAGTCTAAGCTTACTGTGCTGTCTAATATACAAGGATAAATCTAAAGTAAGGGACAGTGCTGTCCACAAAATACGAAGAGCATCTCTAGGACATCAGGTTCTGTAGAACGCCTCGCTACCTCTGTTTGTGCACTTTGTCCTCTGGTTGGCTGGGTAACCACAGGAGGTGTAATGGCTTCTGATGATGGGTGCACCTTATTATCTGTCTTTTTGATGACAGGTGGGTTAAAGGCGGGGAGAAAGGTGTTTTTTTCTGCCCAGGACATAATTGACTGTGTTACAGGGGTCACCTTTGGCTCCTTTATTGACGGGGTATCAGCATTTCGTCCTTCTGTCTCTATCTCAGAGTCACTTGCATTTGGAAGTTTGAAATAGATAAACTTTGATCCTGATGAACAGGCCGGCTCTTGAAGCTCAGAAGAAGGTAGAGTACTATGAGGAGAGGCCGGGCAAAATAAGGAATATGGAACATCTTCATTTACAGTGTCTTGCTTAGGGTCAACTAATTTGCTCACATCGTTTTCTGTGTTACTCTGAGATTCCTGTCGTTCTGGGGAGGATTGACAAATCAGTTGGTTTTCCCGAAGCAACCAGCGACCTTTGTCAATGAGGACAGCATCTCCAGGTCCCACTTGGGCATTCAAAGTAACACAGTGAGGTGGTTCATTGTTGACATCAAAAGAGCTTGTGGCATTGTAGTATGATAAGTTGGTATTTATTCGTGTTTGACCTTCATGGAATGAAGCCAGACTGGTGACGTTGGTCCTTCCAGGAGCTTCTCGTTTCCTCCCTTTGGAGGCAGATAGAGGTCTCTTCTCATCTGGCCCTGTACTATTTGGATTACCTCTTCCATAGAGTCTCTCAATAGTTCGTCTGACAAAACCCTTGGCAATGGACAACCGACTACTTTCATCTTCTCCGCTGGATGTCTCTGGAGTTGTTTGAGACTGGTTTGCCCCACTGTCAGAGGATTCAGCCTGGTAATCAGATGTGTCAGAATGTGTACTGTGTATTGGTTGCTGCTGATTCTGGGTTGTAGCATTGCTTTTAGCAAGAAACATCTCCCGAATTGACTTTACTCTGTTAACCTGAACAGTTCCTTCCGGCTCTTGTGCCAGAGAGCTGCTTCTGGAATCATAACTGAATGCTAAAGAAGATGAGATGGGTTCTGAGGTCAAGTCCATGTGTGTCTGCTTAGTTGTTTTCATCATCTTTGGTAATTCTTTTGGTGAAACTAGCTGGATGTGCTTCTTACTCTCACCTTTGATTTGTGTTTGGACCTCAGAGAGACCCTTTACAAACTCCTCAATCCTGTCTTGCTCACTGGAAAGGTGAGAAACTTCAGTTAAGTCATCGATGTCTGATATGTCTTGTACCTCAGTGTGGGCCAATATTCTGTTGACTTTATTGCTGTCCACTGCTGCAACTGACTCCATGGTGTTGATGAGCTCTGCAACTGAATTTTTCTTTTTTCCATTAAAACAGTCTGTTTTTTCTTCATGCTCTATTGCTTCTCCAGGACCATATTCATTGTTCTCCACAAAATGTTCTTGATAAATTGTATAGCATTCTGGTGCTCCCAAGACCACTTGCTCCTCCTCAGAAGGAATCATTCTCTGGTCATAGCTAATTTGTGGCTGCTTTGTGTCATGGTGTGTCATATCCTCTTTCATATGAGGTTCTACATGAATGGCAGCTTGTATTTTAGATTGTCCAGTTTCCTTATCCGTTTTACCGTCTGAGTGTAGTGTTGGACTCACCTGGTCTTCACTTTGCCAACTAGAGAGGAAGGCCGTCATGGTATGTTTTTGGTCTATACTACTTACTGCTGTTGGAGTGGTTTGAATATTTTCTTCTTTATCACTAACACGGTCTTCAGAAAAGCTCATAAGTTCTTCATCACAGCTGTCGTCTTCGTCTATACTCGATTTCTCCTCTTCAGAAGAGGTCTGTTTACCTTCACTGGTACTTGGTGACTCCAATGATTTAGGGTGTTTTTTTGTAATCCTTTCATCAATGTCCCTAACATCCATCTCCTTCTTTGTTGCTTCCGTTCCTTCATCAGTATGTAGTACCCCAGAATATGTAAGATTCTCATCCATAATGCACTTTGCCTTGGCATTATAGTCCTCACCTACAGTCCCGTCTTCAATTGCTTCAATCACAGACTCGGAGGGAGATACGTCCTCTTTGATTTCAAAGTCAAGACTACAGTCAGCCTGCATGGTTCTCTTTATTTCGTAGAATTCCCTTTCATTTTTGTTAGTCACTACTTTACCAATTTCTTTTTCAACAGTGCTCAATAAATGTATCATAGAGACATCTGAAATGCCACAGTCTTCAAGGTGTGCTTTAACAGCTTTTTCAATGACAGATTTAACATACACGTTTGCATTTTCTTCAATCACAGAGTCAGGGAAAAGAATTGTTTTCTCTCTTGGGAATGATTCTGTGAAACCATTCATCTTTTCCTCTGGGAGTGACTCATTTATCTTTTCTAATCCATCTGCCTGATTACCTCTCATGCTCTCCTCCTCCTGGGTGCAAAGAGCAGCTAGCTCCTCTCTGACCTTGTCAGGAACGCCTAGATCCTCCATGAGTCCCCGAATCACCTCTTCCTCAGAGCATGACTCACTGAAAGACCCACTCCTTGAGGAATCTGGTGTGACACTGTGACTCCTTATTGTATTGCTCAGTTCCTGGAAACCTTTCCAACTCTGCAGCAACTGAACGGATATTGAGTTTTGCAGAGCATTTAGACTAGCTCTCAGCTGCTCTGCATCCTCTATAACCGCCATCTCTTTAAGTGACTGAAGCACAAGCAAAGCCTCTGAGCAGCTCAGGTTCTGAGCTTGGCAGCGTGCATTTAGATTGGCCAGACCGTCCTTCAGGGTCATAACTGAAAGGAAGGCCAAGAGTACTCGAGAAGAGGAGCCAAATGTGGATGCCAAGTGTGAGGAGAAGTCTGGCATGCTGTTGGACTTCTCTAAACAAGAGCGCTGCTTGTGGTGCCTCACTTCACGGAGTGACTGAATAGAATGGCAGAGCTCCTCAAGAACATGTCTCATATCTGGCCTCACTGCCATTTTGACTGTATATAATTTTTCTGCTTGCAAAACTGTCATTTCTGTAGGAGATTGTACTTGGGATTCTGTACATATATTAGTTTCTGATGTACTAATGTCCCCACTTTGTTGTAAGTTTCTTGTGCTTGTTACATCACTACTGATTTGTGACTTTGCCAGGGAAACTCTTTTGGATTCAGATAACATTGTCAGTGAAGACTGTCTAAGTTCTGACTTCTTGTCTGAAGTTACATTTGTAAAAAGTGGTGTTTTTTCCGCATTTTGATTATTAAAGATTGATGCCTTGGTCAGTGTGTTGTTTTTGGGTATTTTTTCTACGGAGTGTTGGTTCTGCAGAAGAGTCTTTTCTGAAGAAGTATTCCTAGGTGTTTGTTTCATATGACCATTACCTGAAGATGTTTTCTCCAAAGTTTTTGTTTCTGGTCTAGAACGTTTTGATTGGGAAGGTGTTTTCATAGTTCTGGGCATTATTTCTTGATTTGAAGTTACTTTCAAGAACTCTTGTGATGATTCACTGCATGCTGTATTGTTATCATATATAGCATGGGTACTTTTTACAGAGACATTTCTTGCCAATAATGTGTTTTCTTGTAAGACATTTTGGATTATCTTCCCAGATAAATCCTCATTTAATAAGAAACTGTCCTCTGAAGATATTTTATTTCTTGGTAATGGTGTTTTCTCTAAACTGTTACTTGGTAGGGACTTTGTTTCTGTTGCATGTTTGCTAATAAGTGTGTCCTTTTTTGATGTGTGTGCTTGTGAGGAAATTCTTTCTGTAGAGGAATTGCTGGGTGAAGTTTCCTTTGTGGCTAATAATTTCTCTTCCACTGAGGATTTTGTTGAAGACAGATTTTTAGGGGATGGCTTATTATCTACTGAAACACAATATGGTAAATCGTCCTTTGATGTTTCTCTAGACTCCCTAGGCTCACGGGTTATGTCTGATACATCTAAAGAGGGTTGTGCCTCCTGAGATGTCAGAAAGGTTGTGTTTTCTTGTAGTTCTTCGGTAGACAGCACCTGAGTCTGGTCATGTTCACTCTTCTGCAGCCAAAGCTCGACATATTCTTTGAAGACTGAGGAAGATGAATGTAGAGCAGGAAGGGAGATGCTTTCACTAAGCTCTCGCGTTTCTCTCTGAAAATCGCGCTCCTCGTGCATGGATGTCTGCCTTATTAGTGTGCATTTATTAGCTGATGCATATAGCAGGTCTTTCTTTGGTGAGGATGTACTTTCATTTAGTTTCCTGTTGAACATGGCTGCTTGAAAAGGATCCGTTTCTTTGTCACACTGTTTTTTGTCGGTTGATGATTCATTTAGACTTTGTACCGTCAACTGAACAGGACTTCGTAACATTGATGGAACACTTCCTTGACGATTAGCTGGATTGTTTCTTCTTTTTAGAGGCCTGTGAACCGCTTTTGCCCGGTAATGTTCAGCACGTCTCAGAGTTCCAGTTCGGCTAAAAGTGTCAGCTCTTATTTTCTTTACTTCTTTCAGTGTGTCAGTTTTATTATCTTTTCGCTTTTGTTCAGGAGCAGCAATTTGGAAGATATGATTCTTTTTCACAATTACTCTCACTGGTTTTCTCCTCTTGCTGGTGTCAGCTGTTGAGATTGTCTTGGGTTCTGAAGGTTTTGGAAATTCTGTGACAGAACTACAAATTCTCGACTTCCTGATTCTGACTTCTTGAGTCATATCTTTTTTGGATAGTGCCTGAGGATCTGACTGAAACAGGTTTTCCTGTCTCTTGAGAGACCCATTTGTACTAGAGGCCACATCCTCACTGGAGGAGTTCGCTGTTTTTTCAGAAGACGCAGGAAATGCAGCGTCGGACGATGCTGGCCGAGCTCCAGGTGAACTGTAAGTGTTCATACCCTGCATGCAAAGCTGTGTATTGGCAAAGAAATTCTCCTGGCAGGTCTGCTGTTCATAGATGTGGAGCACTGTCTCGTGGACCTCACCTTTGTCCTGCAGTTGCAGAATCTCTGCCGATTTGAAGCTGTTGGACTGCAGTTGTGATGTGGTTGAATTCAGTTCAGAGGGTAGGTTGCTGCGGGGTTTAGGTATGGGGCGACTTCGGCACTGCCGTATCATACAGTGCTCCTGCTTTATCTCCCCGTTACTTGTCTCTTCCTTGTAGGCATATGATCCCAGAACATTCTCCTGAATCTCAGTTTCTGTGACTTTCACTGTGCTCCCAACAGATTGTTTTTGCTGAACTTTACACCACTCAGGGGTCGAGGGAAGGGGCTGCTGGGTCTCTGTTACCATCGTGATTTGCTTTACTGGCTCCATCTCTCTATTCCTTTCCTTATGGAAGACATGTTCTTCAGAGCAATCTTGAACTACCTCTGAGTCCAGAGGGTTGACATCAGACTGAATGTTGTCAGACAAGGGTGCACCCAGATCAGAATGCAATTCAGAAACGGTCTTCATTTGACTGGCCACACTGGAGCGACTAAGCGTGGTTGTCCAGTGAACTGTCTCTTCTTCTTTAATAGTTAGACGCACCCTCATCTCCACAGTCATGCTACCATCCTGGTTGACCCGAAAGGACTTTTCAATGTCATCTTCAGTCGGCATGTGGATGTCCTCCTCACCATCACCATCCAGGCAAGCGATTGTGTCTGTTTCTGCAACAGATTCCAGCAACTGACCAGTCTCCATTTCTACAGAACCAGTGGGGATACTTGGGCAGTTATATGCACTTCCTGCAAAACTACTCTGTATCTGATTTACAATGTAGCGCTCTGAAGAAGGTGAAAACGGACGAGATTTGGTGCTACTTGTCATGGGTTTCTTTTTTCCTTTAAAGGTTATTGTGGATAATTCGTTTTTGGATTAGCATAAATATTTTCATGAAGGGAAAATGAGGACAGCATTTTACCAGAAGCAGATATGAAATGCAACAGTTTGATTAGCCCGTCCAGGGCAGCAGGAAAGCATTCACAGGGGAAAAAAAGAGAAAGGAAAGAGACTGAGATTAGAGAAAGTAAGCATATGAACCAGTTATGAAGCATGTTACAATATGTAGGTCACCGTAGGTATTACTGGAGATATCAGAGCCAGCTAATCTCAACCTTAGACAGTCATACCTATATACAGGACAGTGGAGCATTAGAAACAGTAGACAGTAGAGCAGACAAGTGTTAAAGAAAAATCTAAATTGCAGAAGCAGAAACGATTCTGAATTTCACAGAATTAAGTGTTTCTCCATCTAATCTGCATAAAATTACTTTTGATGGTAGAATTAATATAATGATCCATGGCACAAAACTGCCAGTATTGTAAAAGAGATGTTTTACAATAATGTTTCAGACTTACGGGACACAGGATGCAGCCGTCCTACGCTTTTCGCTGGTAACCAAGTTGGAGCAGAAGGTTTCTGGACATCATAGTTTCCTTTCCTGAAAGGCTCACGTCCAGCAGCTACCAATACCCCCGAACTCAAGATTAGAGCGGGAAGTCCGTCCACCTACAATACAGCAAATTATATTCATTTTTAAAAAGCTCATCGTAATTGCCTTTTCAGATGTCATATTACAGAGACCTCACATATAGAGTAGATGTGATTGCCCACTTCAGGTACTGCCCCTGGATGCAATGCAGTATAATAGGATGAGATGGCAAAGAGGCTTAATTCCTCTGGGTGATGGGTTTTCTGTAAGCCCCTCTGTGTTATTTATGTTCATAGCTGCTATAGACAAGCTAGCTAGCAATATACAAGATAAAAAGCAGTAATACCAATGCACGCACTCATCCCAAGTATTTTAATTAGTCTCATACATAGTCATGTTCATATTTGATCCAACCCAAGGTCAATTAAAACTCTCCTTTTCACCTCTAGTAAACAAAAGCTCAGTTTGGGTGGCTTGTTTCCTAGATAAGTAACCGTTGGTGCACATTGTGCAAGTAATGATAAGGACGAAGATAAAAAATGACTAGCCAGAAAATTACTTTGTTAAGACTAAATGATCAGGTATAGACAATAGGTTTAATTCTGAATTGTAACCTAAAAACTCCACCCAATCTGATTCAAACAAAATTCAACATGACCCTCACAGTGCACATAACACAGCTGTGGTAAACGCTCATAACAACAAAAAAAAAAACCCCAAACTGAATATTTAAAAATAATTAATTGAACACAAAACCTACCAGAGCGGTCAGAGCAAGCATTAAAACATTCCATGTCCCATAATCCAGAGTTACTGAAATATTCCTCTACTGTCCGGTCTGTTTTACTGGACCACATTTCGTTCTAGAAAGTTAGAATAGTTACTTGGCAGCACAAGACTCTTAAGCATATTCTCTGTCTGCGAACCTGACCCTTAACGCTATAGTAATTCATATGAAATTTGTTAAGAACTGTAACAGTTTAACTGGCGTTCTTATGTTAAACTCCATGCTGAAACTCCATCCCTTTGTTAAAAAGGTGATGGAAACAAAAGCAGAGTTGAGGTTGACACCTGGAAACAACAAAAGACAAAAAAGATGAAATAGGGAAAGACATCTCACCCTTCTTCCTTCTGGTGTGTGTAGCTTCAACACAGGGAAGCACATGACCTCAGATACATGATCCAGCAGAGCCTCAAAGGAGTGTGTGGTCCTCTTTTGCAGTAAAAGCGTATGCTTCACTTCTGGATCTCCATTGCGGAACACTACCAGCCGCTTGGGTGTGGGCAGCAGAGCTGCCTGCTCATTCCGTCTGGCCCTGCGAGAGCTGCGAGGGCGAGGACTCTTTCGCTCTCGTGTAAAGCGCTTGCTGCTGACGGGCCGGGCGTGGTACCACGGTGGTGGCTTGCGTCGTGCACGCTCCAGGTCAATGGGCTTCACAGTGCGCTTGTCAGAGCAGATGTAGGAATGCCCATGTTGCAGCTGGTCTAGGGAGCGGACTGTCGTGTGGCCACGTGGTGTAGTGATAGTGCGGACTCCGAAGGGCAGCGGAACGCGCTTCGACAGGCTGTCCAGTAGGGCCTCAAAGGTCTTAAAAGTTCGGCTGTTGATAACCACAGGTAAACCACTGAACTGTGCATCGCCGCTTTTGTAGAAGCACACGTGCTTTGAGGCAATAGGCTGACTCATGTATGGTTGGCGGGAGGTCATCAAAGTATGGATGCTGCCAGAGGACTGAGCCTGCGGTGGGAATTTCCGCACTGCTGTAGCTTCGTTCATAATGTCACTGTAGTGGAGCACAAGAAAAGAGGGGTATGAAAGACGAGGGTGAGAAAACAGCGTTAGTGGTATCGTGGTGGGGCAGCTGGTCGTCTAGTGGTTAGGGTGTTCCCCCTGCGTTCATAAGGTTGTGGGTTTGAATCTAGTGGTTAGGGAGTTCCCCCTGCGTTCATAAGGTTGTGAGTTTGAGTAAGATACTGTCCCCGGTTGGTGGCAGACCACTGTTTCACTTGGTAAATGGGTTAAAGGCAGAAAAGTGTGACTATAAGCGGCCACTTTACTTTAGACCACAAAATATTTGGCCCCGTTAGGATTCTTTGAGAAATGATTCAATGCATCATGAAATTTCACAATTATATTGATTTACAATGATAATTCATTTTTTATACTAAAAATAACTTTATTGCCAAAATTAACAAAACTTTTACAGCAGTCTGGCATTTTTATTTTGACAGAAAGTCATGATTATTCATTATAAGGAGTGTAAAATTCAATTCAATTTGTTGCAGTTCAATCAAGTTAAGATCAGTGTATTCCATTTATACATTTTGACGCCAAATTAGTCTGAGTAACACTGATACAAGTAAAACTGCACAGAAAGGGTCGTTGTTTGTGAGTGTAACTAAGAGTACTGCAGACTGAACATGTTTGATGCCAGGTGTTGTTTACTGCCTGACTTTGCCAGATTAAACACAGTCACGACATCAAGCAAGACAGACAAGTCAGTCAGACAGTTGAAATGGGTTTCTCAGTGTAGATGGAACATTTACTAACAGTCCTTAACAGTCTTTAATGTTAAAGTAATGCAGGTAAACCAAATTAAATCTGTCCCAAGGAAATAGATGTTGAAAAAACAGCCTTGATTTTACTGGATACTACTAATAATTATCAACCATACTCACTATCCATTTAAACTCGAAAATACTCATTTCAACAGTCACAAGAATACATGTCTTTTTTCTTCATGATTTAGTCGACACACTGTCATCTTCATCTCCTAGCATATTTTAGAGATCTCAGAGATAATATAACGTTTACGTTTATGGCATTTAGCAGTGGACGTTACACAATGTTGTTAGGTAAACACTCAAAAGAGTTATGTAGCCCACCAACAACCCCATTAGTGTGCTGGATATGGACTCACCTCAGGAAAGATTACCAGGGCAACAACTGCATCTTCAAATAACTGCAAAATAAGAAAAGAAGCTAACACAAACCTGTCATTTTTATTCAATAGTAACACACTCTGAAAGTATTTTCACACTCACCAGAATTCCCATATTGAGTAGAAAGTCAGGGTAGAGCGATTGCCCCCTCATGCTGGACAGTGGAGCTCCGTGATGGAGACTGAGTTATTCTGGGCAATGGCTTCAGCATTAATTTGCTTAATCTTTGCTCACTACTAATCCCGGCCACACTGAGGAGGGCCCTCTTTAGGTGTGTGTGAGTGTGGTAAAGTTGTGTGTGTGTGTTTCTGCGCATGAATGTAGACAGCGTTCAGGAGAAATAAAAATGTCAAATTTAAGTCAGCGCCGTTATCATATGAATAAATAAACAGTTATGTACTGACATAAAGGTTATGTACTTAAAAAGTTATTTGTGTACAATAAACAATGTTATATAAGTCTAAGTATAGGCCTGAGTGTATGTCTAAGTATAGGCCTATCACAATAATTACGTAATTGCCTGATCACAACTCAGATAAAGATAAAGACAGTTATTGTATTTCATCAGTTATTTTACTACAGGTTTCGCAAACTCTGTCAGAACATGCAGAAAATAGAAAAAAGCACAAAAATAGAAAGCAAGAAGAACATTCACTGAGACACATCTCGAATCTCAGTGCTATGACACATTCACTGCATAGTGCCAACTAATTTTTGTTTATTTTTTTAGCTAAATAGCTGATGAGACTCAAGAGAAACATGTAAATAAGACCTAAGTCCTGATAAACAGTACTGACTATAGTTTTCACAACTTTATGCACTGAGCAAAAATATTGGATTTTGAGGTTGGAGTTAGTGAGTTTCCTCTCATTTTTCAAAGTTGGGAATCTGATATCACAGGGTATTCCTGCTGAAATTTCCAATTTCCCCATTTAACATGCACACCATAAGCTTGATTACCTGCCCATGACTCTGTTTAGCTGTAGACATCTGTATATGTACACATTCACAATATTGTGAATATGTTAGTATATGTTAGTATAGCGTAGAGTTAGGCACAACGTACAGTTAGATGGGAAATGAGAAACCTAATCAGCCAGTGTGGTCATAAAGAATTGTAAAACTGTAAAAGTTGCAAGGGCGCTTAAATTCTAATATACAATGATTTATAGAGCAATTAATCATCAGTTAAAATGTTATGATCAGGCCTGTAGTAAATTACCTGTTACTACTCATATAGCTCTTGTCACACTGGCCCAACTTTGTGTTTCTGTGTTTTAGAACCAGGTGGCCACTGGGTCTTTGCCTAATCTCATTGTACATGCTTAATAAGGATAAGGACACGACCGCGTGTGTGTTGAGTGTTTTGTTTGTTGTGTGGGAGAGGGGGAAGCAAGGAGAATATTTTCATCAGCCCAAAATCGGAACCAGAAAAAGTACTGCTGGGATTTAAACCCAGGATCTCTTGTTTACTAGACAGGCGCTTTAACCAGCTAATGAAAAGGAAGATCTGAGAGTATGGGAGGCTGTGTAGATGTGTAGGAGGTCAGAAGGGACTGGTGATACATTATGAACAACTTTCAAAATTAAAAGATCCACGAACCTGTGTCGCAGTGTTATCATGCCCGTCCAGATCCAATGCTACCGCATCTGTTATCTTTCAGCCTATGCGTGGAACACCGCCTAATAAAACCTTTTTTACACCATGACTGGTGTATTTTCATTAACCAATAGTAACCAATAGTAGAGGCTGTTACGAGGTGAAAGTAAAAGGAAATTATGGCACTTTGTTGTGTTTTTGTGTGATTTTCACCATCTGCGCAGAGTGTGTTTTAGTTTTGGTTATGGTCGGTAGCTGAAGAATCGGTTCTGCAGCCTTGATTCCTTGGGGCCTTCTGTGCAGACTGAATGCACAAGAAGCGTTTATTGATTCATAATTATGTGGTTAACCTGAGGATGACAAATGTTCAAATGCTACAGTTTACACTAAGCATCCCCCCTCAAAAGAATCATGATACGGAACGTATTGTGGCTCAAAAAACATGATACAAACCGAATCATGCGTTTGGTGTATCGTTACAGCCCTAATATCATATATAACAGGAATCCAATGAAGTTTGAAAAGCACTGGATTGATTTGTTCTGTGGGAGTGATACTGGTAAAAACACAAACAGCAGAATTTTGAACCAACTGAAGGCTGGTGGGGGAGATCAGCTAATATACAGTCAATGAGATCAAAGCATATATGAGCATGGCATCACCGTTAGGCATGAGGAACAGACGACGATGATTTACGTTAAATAGGTGGAAATATGCAAACCTGGTGACAGAGTGCTGTCGAGGATGACACCCAATTCTTAAAAACTAGGGAACTGTTGATCATCAGAAAAAAAAAACTGTTAAGTTTGACAAGAGTAGACTGTATATGATGATTCTGAAATGTGTCAGAGTGATTATGGTGGCAGAATAACTCAAAATGATATAGTCTTGTTCTGACAATATGAAGTCAAACACAAACATACTTATGTACTTATACAGTACTCTGCCTGTTACTCACAAAAAACACACACTGGCAGGGAGACATACAGAGCGCCTGCTGCAAGGTTGGTTTAAGGCTAAGAAAGATCAAACAACCGCCACTACCCAAGGGAGCCATGATGAGTGGGAATGTGCACATGTTCCATAAGCGTGTCTACATAGGGAAAGAATGTTGGACCTGCAGGAACTGAAGAAGGTTTGGAATGCCGGTGTGGTCTCCTGCCGAGTCCGAACCATTCCCAAAACAAAACAGAGAGGAGGAATGCCAAACATCCAGCAGAGCAAGCAGCATTTACCTTAACTGATAAGAAACTACAAGCGCGCGTGTGTAAGAGAGTTCAGTATTTCTTTGCTAAATCGTCTTCTCTTTGCTAAATCAGCAAAAGACCCTCAGCTGTAGACACACAAGCTGACATCCAAATATTTTACTCATAAGCTCTGCAGTACTGAGATATCTGGATAGAATGTGAGTGTGTGTGTGTGCGTGTGTGTGTGTGTGTGTGTGTGTGTGTGTGTGTGTGTGTGTGTGTGTGTGTGTGTGTGTGTG
>JBBPCW010000010.1:4356485-4367057 GCA_037974425.1 Phenacogrammus interruptus | reverse complement strand
AACAGAGACATTCCTCTGAAACTGCTCAGGTTCAGGGACTGGACTGGAAATGAGAGGCTCTGAAGGTCCTTCAGGAATCCTGGAGAACTGCTCAAGACCACATTAAAATAACGGAAAAATAACGGGTGGCTCCAGACTCACTGTACAGTATCACAGTATGCAGATATTAGGACTGAATGTACTTGGATTAGAGTTAGAGAGCTAAATCAGCTGAGCGATTGTGGAGGTATTTTAGATCACTGTGCTCCTGGTCATGATGGTGAAATACTATGAGAGAGATGCTGGAGAATCCTACAATGACATACGATAATTACTATTGTCCATTGTTCACAAACACACACACAACACTTCTCCAGTCCAATGCAACCATCCCTCACGTCAAAAACTTGCTAGTACAATTAAGACAAATAAGATTAGCCTACATTAGCCAACACTGCTCCTGGAGACCCGCTGTCCTGCAGCGTTTAGCTCCAGCCCTAATCTGAAGCCACTCTCCCTGCACTGCATGACTGTGTGTGAGGTGATGACATGATTTAGGTGTGTTACAGCAGGGAAAACAGAATTACGCAGTGCAGGCAGGCGGGGCTCTGGGGAATGGTATGTTAGATCCAGGAAACTAAACTCGGCAGGGTGGCAAATCTCCAGGAGCAGGGTTAGACAGCCAAGAAGTGGGCTAATCCGATTAGCATTAATCCCACTGGGACGGTAAAAAGCAAGACTTAGCACTATATGTAACTAACAGTCAATTAAAGACACAATTACAAAATGACAACAAATAACGCTTGTGAGACAACTTGAGACGATTTTAGGCCAAATCGATCGCCCAGCCCTATTATGCTGAGAGTTAATGTTCTGATAAGGAGACGTAAGTCTGACTGTTTTTCTGTTTTAAGTACAATTAAGTACAATTTAAAATATAAAATATAAAAAATATAAAATCTTCGCTAAGTGATATATTTACAGTGTCAGGTTTGTTGCTTTCCTAACAAGACCAAAGTTTCTGTCTCATCATTAACGTAGTGCTTTATGTACAAAACCCTAGTCTTGTTTGCATCTCAGACACTGAATTATGGAGGAATTTTCAACATTTTTGTTGCTAACACAGCAGTTCAGGGTGGCTTTGGTGTGAAACGATTCACCGCAGGGCCAGACAACCCAACTCCAGGCGTTTTATTCACCTTCGACCCCCAACGAAGCTCCACGTTTCTCCGAGTGTTTATATGGAATGTTGATGGTAAAACAGTGGCAAACCTAAACTACTTCCCAGATCAGTTTTTGGAAACCACTTTGTTTCTCCAGAACAGAGCATTTCACACCAAACTGGTTTTACGGTGCAGAAACGTTTCAAATAGGTGTGAAACTCTTTTCAGCTGATTATAAATGTTACTCTCTCATATTTGATCAGACATCTTTAGATCAAATATAACTGTATCATCACTTAAATACATAATGAAATAAATAATGCTAACTTACCTCATGCAAATCTTCAACATCATCATATAACTTTTCAAAGTCCAGAATCTGGGTTGTCTCGACACATCTGCAGGCTTGTCTCTCTATGCAGGACTCCTCTTTCTGAAGCGGTTCCGCAGGCACCTCCACGCGAGGGCTCGCCTCTGACACTGCTCCAGATGCTCCTGCAATCTCACAGTCTAAGCAAATCTCCAGCTCTGCAGTTGGCAGGGACGCACCGCCGCCACCTTCCTGTGAATCCAGTGAAGTCTGGGCACTCTTCTCCATGCCAGACTTCTTTAATCTGGGTAAAAATTTACCAGATTCCAGTTCAGACTTCCCATAATATGGGCCCTCACACTCTGCGTCATCCTCCAGGGGTTTAAGGTCTGCCTGCGGATCATCGAAGAGGTCCGTCTGACCAGGAATGGGAAGACTCGTTTCCTCTTTTTCGGACTCTGCGTCCGATACGCTGCACCAACCCGGAGACAGTTCAGAGGCAGATATCGGCCGAAAGTGAGTTCTCGGGGATATGCGGATGGCCCGGTACTGAGTGCGGTTGATGCCGTACAACCGTGAACAGAAGGGCTCATTATCCGACTCCGAGCACAATATAGACTTCGGCTTGAACCCTGGACTAAACGAGGCCATGTCTTCAGGTTCAAAAGAGCATTCCACATGCAGGACTTGGGAAAAAGGGTTATTCAGATCCAAGGACGAAAACGGGTAATCCAGTCCTTGCTCCTCTCCACAGTAACCTCCGCAGGATCCAAGTAAATCTTCATGGAAGATAACAGAAAATCCCTTATTTAGTCCATCCCCTGCCCCTTTGGTTGCCTGATCATTCTGTCCAAAGGAAACCAAAGGTCTCCACAGAGGCTTATGGCCAGGAGCAAAGCAACTACCCGTGTTCATGAACACATCAGTCCCTGCAATGGTTACCACATCAGAGGAGGAAGCAGCTGCACACTGCAACAAGCTGCCACAAGTGTCTCCGGGTGGAACCACAGTCCATTCTTTGTCGTTGCTTAGGGACTTCAGCTCTCCGTACACTCCTCCAAGAATAAATGATGTGTTGTCCTTCTCTGAATGAACATCCCAAGGCCTGGCAGGCGTTGTATAATCCCCTCCATCTATCTTGGACGCATTATTTTTGGCCAGGCCTTGATCCTCCTTTTGACCCTCCCACAGATGGTACTCCGAACGCTGCACAGCTTTCTTCTGGATGGGTTCGCCCTTCACCTCAACATCGAGACAGCAGCACTGGTAGCTGGGTGCCTCTTCTGAAAACAAGTTATCGTCTTCTTTCTCCACTCCGAGGGCTAATACACAATCTTTGTCTCCAATAGCCATCCAGATGTCTTTTATTATTCCTGAGCTGTAATCATCGTTTTGTTGATTTGTGTCGTCCGAAAACAAAACAGTGTTGTACTGTTTGCAGTCGTCCTGCTCCAATGCTATTCCACAAACAGACTCCAGTTTAGACACCTTGTTGAAGGTCTGGTTGGACACTGTGCCTACACTCATTTTGTCTTGCTGGTGACTAGGGTTCTCCTGCAAAAAATCCAGAAGCTCTTCCTCCAGGTACGAAGCTGGGATAGGAGGAATTATGCAGCTGACCTCCTCACTGCCAAATTGAGCCGACTCATCCACCTGAGCACCGATCTGCTCACTGTCGGAGCGCGTCTCCTCCGAGTGGGACCACGGACTGCAGGTCCTTGTTGACAGGTTAGAGCAGTGTTCAGTTTCATCAAAGGCACTGTTTTTGGTCCAAATTAGCAAACGGGACTGTTTGTTTCCGAGGGGATCTAGACAGCTACTTGAATCTATGTTGTTGCAACTCGATGTAAGCGAGTCGAAGAGTGAGAAGCAGGAGTTTAGGGCAGACGTGCTTCCGCAAGCTTCTTGGAGGTGAGGCTCCCCGAGAGCCCCAGGCAGCCTGCTAATATTAAACGGCACACTGCCCAGCATTGGGGAAAGCCTAACGGGAGAATCACCTGCACAGCTTTCTCCATCCAAATCCTCTGAAGTAGATGATGAGCAGCACTCCCACACATGCGCTATGTTTTCCATGTCCTGTGTGAGAGTCACCTCAGCTCCTGAAGCTCCCAGAGAATCCACCATTATTGCACTTTCCCCTTGCAGCTCAAGGCCATCTAAAACTATGCGACACCCTGCCTCAATGTCTCTCGGCTCACTGCTCTTTTGCCGAATCATGCTTAAGATTCGACTCTCTTGTACTGCATCTGAGGCACTAGGATCCAATATGGATTGATATATATCGACTTCATAGAAGTGAGTGAATTCAGACAGATGCTCATCATCTAAATCTTGACCATCCTCAGGAGGAGGGCAGCTTGAGGTCCCACTCAGTTCGGTGGCCTCCTCGTTTCCTTCACCAGACACTTCGACAAAGTGTCCATCCACAAAAGTACCAGCTGCAAGATACGCCCTTTGAAAAAAAGAATTGGCGATGCAGATTCCTTGTACCCTCTCCGACAGACAGTCCATGTCAAAGGATGTGGCCGGGTCATTGGGGGAGTCTGGTTTGCTTCGGTACTTTGTCTCCAGTTTACTCTGGCTGAATGGGACAAAATACTCAGAGATGGGCTCTGTGTACCATAGAGGCTCTTCCATATATTCCATATTGTTGCTAGCCTCACCTCCTGACTCCTTTACCTCAGCCCAGCTAGCATCTTTTCGAATCTCCCTCAACGGCCTCTTGCTTTTTTTCATGTAGTGCTGCTGTTGCTTTGAAGGGCCTTCAGTGGCACTGCAACAGCTACCTGTGTTTCTTCGCTCTTCTTTGTCTATAGCCTTCAGAGCCAGTTTGACTTGCCCACTGTTGCGCCCCTTTTTAATTCTGCCACTGACCTCACGAGACTTGTGTCTGATTCGGACTCCCTTGCTATTAGAGGTTTTTGTATCACCTTGGTTACCACTGGAGCTTGAGCCACCCTCACTGGAGCCGGAGGACCAGGATCGGTGACGGTGCCCCAAATCAGATCGGTTTCTAGCTTGCCTCTTGTTTTGGGATGCGGCCTGGTCATCGGATACCCCGGTCGCACCCCCGTGGTATCGGTTCTCTTTTTCTCTCTTGCTGCGCCGCTGCTGGGCCTTCTCGTTAGTTGCGGTGGTGCTTGGTGCATCAGGGTTTTTTTCCTTGGAGACTTCGCCTTCACTGGTGCAGTCTTTCGGGGAAGAGGTGTCCGTGCTAGTCTGAGGGGCAGCAGATGAGGAGGAGCTGGAATATGTGCATGCTTTCGCCTTGTTCCACACGGTCATTATTTCTTGAAGACAAACAGGTTTCTCTGATAGAGGTGGAAAGGCTTCATAATACCTTTGGGGGAGGACAAGAAAAAAGGAATTTAAACAGACCCACTCATAATATATATTCTATACACTAAAGCTAAAATAAAACACTTACATTTCCACCTGGTCTTTAGAGGAAGGGGATTCAGCTAATTCAGGAGACCGAGATTCATCAGACTTCTTAGTTGTTTGTTTTTCTTTTTCTGTGAAACAATGAATTGTAGTAGCGTGTGACATAACTGAGGCATATACAACAAACTCAACTTCAAGTAAAAGTGAAACTGCAACAAACCTTTTTGTTTATTCTGAATGTCTTTGAGTTTGGAGCATAGCTCTTCTACCAAGCTTTCAATTCCAGAGTTCTGAGGAAAAACGAAACACTAAAATCAGAATTTAATGTAGTTACAAACAAACCAAAATCTTTTGATTTTGAGAGTAGGAGTCATGGGCTGCTCCTAAAAACAGGGTTTTTTTTAGGTACAAAACTGCCAAATATAAAACACAAATACTTGTTCAAACAGAAAATGCTGCTATTATGCTGTATCTGGTATAAAACAAGCCAGTTGTGTCACACAACCCCAATTAAGTGATCTGTTTGCTGTAAACAAGGCTTGTTGAGATCTAGTCTCTATGGGGTAGTAAAAGTCAAACAGCCACAAACTGTTAGAGACAGCAAATTAACAGTTCAATGCCTCGAGAAGTTTCTAAAATAAAACCACCCAAGGTTCCAGAGGTTGTGTCTTTTGTGGCTCTTTGCTGGTTCATTATTCACTGTGAATAATACTGAGCAGAACACAAGCAGTACCCTTGGCTAAGCAATGAAATCAAGCAGTAAAAAGAGCAAAACCCAAGTGGACTTCTTCAGATTGTCCTTCACTAGTCTCTTAGGTTCTCCCTAAAGATTAGTGCTGCCATTCCAGCCTTTCAAACTCAGAGCTCACATCACAATATACTCAGCACTTAACATCACTAAGCATAAGAATGACAATCACAAAACTGATACATATATAACACACACGGATGTTTTTTGAGAACCGAATTAGATAGTTTTACACATAAACTGCAAATACCTTAGTCTTTTTTTGGCTTGTTGTGGCAATAAGGGTTTATTCTCTGAAAATCGTTCACCTCGTCGCAATGTCCAAATACTTTTGTCCCGCAACCGGGTTCCGAGTTGCATATCTCAGTTTGAATTTAAATTAAAAGAGGCAAACACGGGTTTACCTTTCCATTTTCTTTAAAGCTAATTCATTAAACTGAGAGTAAAATGGCATTAAAGTGTCCTGGGAACAGATTTGGGGCAGATTTAGGCTGTACACTATAAAATCGTCATTTTTAGGCTTTTTTGTTTTTACCCAAAATACAGCGCAGTTTTTCCACTATACGCGGGTGCTCTTGGAACATAGCAGGGGACTACTGTAAATATATATACAGTCTACTTATGCTAGACCATAGAACCATTTTTCTTTTTTTACAAGTTACATCCCCATTTGCATTTTTGGGCCTATAGTGGATATAAATCAGTATTGAAGCAACCCTGACTACACAGACAGCCTGTTTAACTGGATTAGGCGGCATGTACGCACCATATACAAATTTCTATCAAAGAGACAACTCAGCCCATTCTTAATTTGCTTAACCTGTATGGCTCACAAAAAGAAGAGCTGGTTCTTCTAAGTATTTCAAAATCATGTCTGGTTTGATCCGGAAGGCCAAGGAAAAACACAACTCCACTGTGTGGTCCCTGTTCCTCTCTAATGATCGTTCTAGGCCTAAGACATCCATTATTATAACTTTATCTGTAACTTCTCTTTTAGCAAGAAGAGAAAATGAAGCTATTGGTAATTCATTATAAAACGTATGTAACTAAAACATCCATCAGATCAACTACAGTAATGCAGCCTGTACAACGAAGCAGGCATGAGAGAACCAACAATACACCCAGATCAACCTCAAGCGTGCCAAGAGTCATGCAGGAACACTACTGGTGCCATCTTCTGGTTTCTGGTGAAGGAACAGGAAGTCTTACTTCATCAGAGGCAGAGCGCAGACATTGGACAGCGGCTTGCTTCTTCATCTCCTCCAGACTGAGGTCCGTCCCTCCCTTCCTCCTGCTCTTCCCCCATTTCTTCCCTGCTCCCTTCTCCCACCCCAGGAAGATGTCATTCTCCTGTGGATACAAACAGAAAACCCATGATAAAAGCAAATGCTGAGCGTGTCATTATCCATAACCTACACCTGTGGTACAGGGGGAGTAGTGCGGAGTGAATCAGGAGAAGATCAGTTCTGGATAAAGTCGGTTTAAGGCTGGAACAGAACAGCAGCTCTGCAGGAGAGACAGCATCAACAGCGAGCGCATGTTAGTTGGTTGTGTGTGTGTGTGTGTGTGTGTGTGTGTGTGTGTTTCTCCATCCATCAGTCGTTGTGTCAGCTGGTTTAGTTCCTGATGAACGGTCAGATGTATATAAGTATGAATATAAATTGAGTGTGTGTGTGTGTGTATAACAGTATAAAGTGTAAAGGTGAGCGTAGCAGGTAAAAATGTTGCCCTCAGGGCAAGAGAGGGCGTTTAATTCCTACCCTGGATTACACAGCACACAGCCGACTAGGGCTGGGCGATTAATCGAAATCGACATTCAGAGCCTATAATCGATCAAATTTTTCCAGGTCGATTATTTCGATTACTGTCCCTTTTAACATATAGACAGTAGATAGTGTGTGTGTGTGTGTGTGTGTGTTTCCTTCAGTTATTTTAAAATCAAGTAATGCCCCCTTCATTCAGAAACCTCTCACCTGTAATATGTGAGTATATTTACTGTACAAAACTCGTCAGTGAACTATGAGGGCAAAAAAATAAATAAACAAACAAAAATAATCGTTCATTAAACGAGTTAAAATGTTCAATTAATCGAGATTTTGATTTTAGGCCAAATCGCCCAGCCCTACTACCAACATTCACACAAACCTGTGAACGTACATTTCTTCCTGGAAAACCTGGGGCGCTCTGCACCTCCTTTTCTTCTTAATCTCACATGCGGAAGGCCGCTGCTGGCTTTGTGTCGCTCAGCTGCTAATAAACAACACTGAAACCAATCAGCGACGGTTAGCAGTACTGGCAGAGAGTAAAGTCAGTCTAGAGACCTGGTTTAATGTTCAACAGTGAGTGTGGCTAAAACTCTGCTCTTAGCTCACACCATGCTGATCTGAAGCTGTGAACCCGTACAGCTCAGGAAACTCTTCGCCTGCAGCCGTTAAAATCCTACTCCGCTGTAAAACCCGACCGTCATTAAAGCGAAGGGTCAGCGCAGAAATACGCACATGACTTCGGCTACTTGGCTTGGAACAATGACACGGTTCTACTGCACAGTTTAAGTTCTCCTAAACTTTCTCCTAAATGCTGTTAGCTAAAGCCAAAGAAACTATTTTTCTGTTCGTTAATCCAACCCAACAAATTAGCGCTAAAACAGGTACAGCCTAATGAGTCCAAACAAATCTCTCGAAGAAGCGCTCCAGCAGCCAGATCATCCACTTTCCCTGTTTTTGGGAGGGACTAGTGTGGGCTTCCTGTAAGCAGCTGTTCTTAATGCAGCAGCCACTGTTAATCTGACACCATCTTCAAAGAGCGAACACGCAGAAGCACCGCTGCCGCACAAAACTACAGAACTGCGTGAGCCTCGGTCCCTCATTTCTTCAGATTTCTGGAGGGTTGCGCTGAAAACACGAGACGTCAGAAAAGATCACATGAGCCAGAAACGGGGAAAACACCCTCTAACCGCTAGTTTCAAATGATTAATTTAAATTTGTATTCATGATTCCTGGAACCCCGAGAAATGAATGACTGGCTTCAGAATTCTGGAAGAGTCTGTGGGAGTAAAGTGGCCCCTTATGGTCACATGTGAACACCACAGCACACAGTGTGAAATTCTTTCTCTGCATTTAACCCAAGTGAAGCAGGGGGCTGCCACTAATGAGCCGCAGTGTGTGTGGGGATGGTACATGACTCAAGGGTACATCAGTGGTGACACTAGCAGTGCTGGGATTCGAACCCACAACCCTCTGATTGCAGGGGAACCTCCACTAGGCCACCCAGCTGTCCCAGGAGTTTCCTTAAAACCGATAAATGATGAAATAAACCAAATGGACCCACCTGGTCCTGCAGGTCGTAGTCGTAGCTGTCGTGCAGCAGGAGGCTGAGGACGTATCGGGTGTAGATCATTGCATCTATGCCACATTTCTCCAGCTCCTGGCCCAGCCAGCTCTGCACTGGGCCCAGGGACTGCAGCAGGGACATCTCCGAGGGGGGCAGCGAGCCCAGCACGGGGAAGGGCCGCGATACGCTCTCAGGGGGGGCAGGACCGGACGACTCTCCGCTGACTGGACGCATGGAACTCTAGGTGGGAGCCATTCTCAGGTGCAAGGGCATTCTCTCGGGTGGGTTCGAGAGGGTGACGGGGGGGCGGCTGGACGGGGGCAGCACTCGGCCTGGGGAGTCGGCTCACTCCAGTGGGACGGACGAGGGGAGGCCTACATGAAGGTGCATGTAGAATTATTGTTTTATGCTGTTAGCAAGGAGGGGGCTCTAATCTTCAGGCATGGTTGAGACGGCCGGCAGCTTGCAGAACACAGAACGTGCTCGCTTTCAATCACAGACCTTCATGCTGGAGGAGAGCTGGCTCCAGGAATCACCTGGAACAGAAAAAAGAACACACACCTTTATTGATCACACGCTCATTTTAACACAATCACATTAGAATCCACCACGGAACCGAACGACCCATTAACTTCAGACAGCTCACGGAATCCAAGGTCCAAATCAGAAAGGGGCATCTGACAGACGCCCAGAGCGACTGACACTCGTGGATTGCAGGGACTGCTGCATATTGTGAAACTCTGCTTTGCTACATTATCATGCACCCCATTCAAATGTGCATGGATCAGGTCCCAACCTGAGCTTTCAGATCAACCCAGCATGTTCCTGCTTCACACTCGGGCAAAAACCCAGAAAAGAGTTTTATTTTTTTATGTGAGATCAAATACGGCCAAGTCCTGAAGAAAACAACCTTTAAAACACTTTTAACTGAGCAATAGGTTTTTTAAAAGCACTTATCAGAATGTATAACACTTTTAATAAACAGTGCTTTTATGTGTGTGTGTGTTTGCAGACCTCCTCACAGAAGCCCAGTATTACACTGTGGTTCTCATCAAACACCGCAAACACTGAATCGAGGCTTTGAGGTGGAATCTGGAACCGAACCTGTGTTCTTCTGACCCGCTCACAAAACTTCACAAAGTACTTTTTACAAACAAAACTCGTTTTACTACATTATTTCAGGATTTCCTGTTTCCTGGCGGAAAGTCTCCCGCTGCGCAGATAAAGACGGTTTTAGTCTGGGGCTCCTAACTGAAACGGTAGGAGAACGTCAGTAAGCGCCGACGTTATTAAATTATCGTAGTATCTAAGCCAACCCCAGATTAGAACTGTGATGTTTGCACATGTGCTACTGTGCACTTGAATAATCTGCACAGGAAACAAGACTGATAACTGAGAGCAAATGTGGTGACTATAGTTTATTACTGTCTTTTTGCTTTAATTAATTCTTAGTAACTATATACTCTATTCTATCTTCAGCTTTATTTTTACTTCTCTTCTACTTTTATCTGTTACTGAACTCTCCTTTGCTGTTTACCCAACCACTGCCTCTGTACAATTATATATCTAACCTGTGTGTACTACTGTGCAAAAGTCTTGATCCCCCCCATTACTTCACTCTGGATCTCCTTGTTGGTGTAAAACTCCTGTTTCCTGTC
>JBBPCW010000010.1:4333764-4347560 GCA_037974425.1 Phenacogrammus interruptus | reverse complement strand
TGCCACACAGTGGTGAAAATGGCCTTGTCCCAACTTTTTTGGGATTTGTTGACACCATGAAATTTTGAATCAACATATTTTCCCCTTAAAATGATACATTTTCTCAGTTTAAATTTTTGTTCCGTGATTTATGTTCTATTCTGTATAAAGTATATATATATAGAATATATATATATACATATATATTCATGTATGACAACTATGTGCAGGTTTTCCCCTCTGCAGTAACACTCTACAGCTTCTCCACACACCATCAGACACTCAGGCAGCTGGTTGGATCACAAGCTCCTCTTTTTTATTGGCTGAAATGAATGCAAGGTACATTGGAGTCAGTGAGAGTTAGCCCGAGATTGTCTTCACAATTCTCTCCGTTCAGCGTCCTGAATTGCTTTTTTTTCTTTCATATATTTTCTTTCATTTGTATGCAGGTACATGGTTATGTGTAAACATATAAAATATACAAATAAACAAAGATAAACAGGAAAAAGCCTCTTACATTTGTGATCATATAGTGATGTGAAAAGTACTGAAATATACTTCAAAGTTCTTAATATCTGTATTAAGACACCATATCTCTAACACTAAGAGTAAATCAAGTGATCCATTTTTTTTGAGTACAATATAAAACAGTACAGTGGAGTCAGTGGGAGTTAGCACGAGTTTGTCTTCACAACTCTCTCTAGACACAAGGGTACAAAGCTATTAGCATGCTAGCCAAACACATGTATAAACCTAGAACTACTGATATTCATATTGTGACGAGCGGTGGAATCAGGAGACACAGGGACAGAAGATGCCATTTTCTTGGTTTTTATTTTTAATAAAAGCAACACATAACCTCTCTCAACTCCCGCTTTCTCCGAGTGAGACTACCCACTACTGTGCCAAGCCCCACCACTCCCTTTTATACTCCCCAGAAAAACCTGCCAGTAACCATGCTGATGGGCACGTGCTGCCCATCCCTCCCACACACATCACGTACACAAGTCACGCCGCCCCAGTGACCCCAACATGAACCCCACAATTAACCCCTCCAATGCCCAGCTCGCCACACAGCCCCACACCAAGTCGTGAGCTGTCCTCGGTCACTTCTGAGCCCACTACAAAGTCATCGAGGTGAGATGGTGGCTTACGTCTCCTCCGGGCCCTCCCAGAACCCCCCGGAAACGCACAGTCACCCACAGTGCCCGTGTCTCTGCCCGGTTCACCCACGTTTGCAAGTCCAGTGACCTCCCCACATCCCTGCTCCCCAGGATCCCACTCCCCAGAGTCCTTTGTGTGGTACGGGGCCAGTCTGTGACGGCAGGCCACTCGCACCCGGTAGACCACCTCTCCCACACGCTGCAGCACCCGACCCGGTCCCCGCCAGTGCGAGTCCAGCTTGCGACTCTGTCCCTTTTTCCGGGAGGGACAGTAAACCCACACCTGCTCTCCCTCTTGGAAGTCACGCCCCCGGCTGTGCAGGTCGTAGGCCTGCTTCTGCCTGGCAGTGGACCCCCCTTGGCTCTCTCGGGCCAAGGTGTGAACCACCCGGAGTCGCTCCCACAACCGTTGAGCATAGGCCAGCCCGGGTGGCCCAAACGCCAAGTCCAAACATGAGCGCTGCCGGCGTGCACTGGGCGCAGTCCTGTACTGCTGTCCTGTAGGCCCATAGCCCCAGCGGCAGGTGGCGGTCCCAGTCGCACTGGTGATCTGCGACCAGGATCGCCAGCTGGGTGGCCAAGGTGTGGTTGAACCGCTCCACCAGCCCATCGCTCTGTGGGTGTAGGGAAGTGATCCTAGTTTTGGCTACAAACCTCGGCCATCAGCTGAGCCTCGAAATTGTGACCCTGGTCGCTGTGGAGCTCCTCCAGAAAAACTCCTCCCCTAGCTTTGCTGCTAGCGTTTCCGTGCTCTGGTTGGCAATCACGTATGCCTCGGGCCTCAGAGCATGGATACGGCCCTAGTACGTCAACGCCCACCCTTTCTATCGGTGCGCCCACCACATATGACTACATTGGTGCGCGCGACTGTTTCCCCGGTCCCTCCTTCGCCATGCATGCGTCGCAGCAGTGCACCAAAGTTTCCACGTCACGCCGGCAACCCGGCCAGTAGAAATGACCGCACAGCCGTGCGAGCGTTTTCGTGATGCCAAAGTGTCCAAACCCTGTGGTGCCGTGGACTGAACGCAGGACTTCCTGACGGGGCACCAGCAGTTGCCACCACTCACGCTGCCCGTCGGGATGTCGCCAGCACCGATATCATAAGCTGCCCTTCATAGCTATATTTTCCCACTGAGACTGGTATGCCTTTATTTCGGTCTCAGTGGTGGTGATCTCTTCCCACGACGGCTGCCGCCCCCGCTCGAGCCAGTCCTGCCCAATAATGGGGTCGCTATCTTGTTCTCGTCGCAACTGGTCCACGTCCACCCCACCCGCCGCAAACCCCTGCTCCTTGCCCCGCTGCCTTTCCTCAACCTGCTCGCAGTGCCGGCACTGTGTTACAGTGCTGTCGCCCCGGCCTCTGCTGTGCGTCAGTCATATTCTTGGAGTGCCTCTATCCAGCACGTGAGTTGACCCTGAGGGCACAAATCACGCCACCCCAGTGACCCTAACATGAACCCCACAATTAACCCCTCCAATGCCCAGCTCGCCACAATATCATGGAACCATCTCAAAAATAGAGAATGTGAATCGTTAACCGAACTACATGATAAGTCATGGCTTCTGTGAACTTATAGTCCAGTAAAACATAGTTTGCCTCTGACCTCTCAGAAACGTGACCTACCCGTTCAGCGTCCTGAATTGCTTTGAGCAACTCAGGGCAAGCTCCCACTACACTGTACCAAGCTACCGCTAGAGGGCATCATTGCACCATTTTAAATGATTTTACCATGCACTCTAGTTCTATTCTGTTACATACACCCCTAAAATTATGCAAAAATGGTGCATAGGGCTGAGAACTGCGGAACAAGGGAAACAGGAAAAAAAGAAAAGGAGATTGAGAGAAGAAAAAAAAACTGTATCCCGAGCACTGATGTATCAGAAAATCGACAGTGGTAATCCTTCCATAAGAGCTGTGTAAGAGCAGGGTGGTACCAAACCCAACTCCAATCACAGACTGAAAGAGATACCATCTACACCTCATGAAGTATACATATCTTTGCTCCAACAATGGAATTCTATGACTTGGTCACTTACAAGTCTAGCAATGAAAACAAATAAAGACAAATAAAAGCATATCAAATTGTTTGTACATTGCCACTAATGCCAGAATGATTGAAACCATAAACAGACCCTATCAGAGATCCAGCAAGTCCCAGCAGCTTCTGGCCTGACATCTCACAAATAAGCCTACGTGGGTTCCTAACACTCCTCCCACATCTATTGTGAACTGAATGGGCTTGTGTACTCTGAGGGCATGTACAACTGACCTGCTCTGACCTACCTTCAACTAGAACTAAAGGGCCAGGGAGGTTAACACACTGATCAGTGGGCAAGTGTGTCATGTCATGTCCTGGTACGTGTGTTGTTTCATGGAGAACATCTGTGTTCTGAACTGTGTTGTGTAGGGCCTCTGCATTTTCAGAAATGTGATCGAGTGTGGATACTTCAGAGACACTGTCCAGCAGCTCAGCAGAATGGACTTCATCCACATTCATAGGTGAGGCCTCTCCGACATAGTCACCCTTAAAGGAAAACCCGTTCCTTTAATGGTGCGCATGTGAGAATCTTCCGGGTTATCCAACACAAGGGAGCTCCAAGCATCAACACTGGAAGCAACAGACCGTGAGTCTCTAAGAGATGCGTGGTTTGCTTCTTGATCAACAATCAGAAAGTCAACAACCTTTTCTTTCCCTGTGACAGCATCCCTGATCTCACTGACACCACATCAAAGGGAGCTGAATCCCACCGGTCAGCAATCTTCCTCCTACCTCTCTCGCCAGGGTTAGCCAACAACACTCTGTCACTTATACCCAGAGGCAGTCCTCTGACTTTTCGGTTGTAAAGCTTGGCTTGACGGTCTTGTTCCCTGAAAGCATTTCTCTGAGCAATCTGTGCTGCTTCAGAGAGATCCCTCTTCAGACGGTACACAAACTCATGGTGGCTGACGACACTGGTCTCTTTCAACACATGGTGGAACATGACATCAACAGGCAACTAAGGGACTCATCCAAACCTGAGGTAAAACAGTGCAAAGCCTGTGGTCTCATGCACTGTAGAGTTATAACAGCCAATTATAGAGCATTTGCGGCCACTTGGACTTGGACTTTGGAGGCAGAGCTCTAATCATGACCCCTAGAGTTCTGTTAAACTTCTCTGTGATGCCGTTGCCCATAGGGTGGTAAGGGGTCGTATGGGATTTTTGAACACCTGCCATCTCCAGCAGATCCTTCAGAAGCTGACTCTCAAAGTTAGCTCCCTGATCCGAATGGATTCTTTTGGGGAACCCGTAGATACAGAAAACATTTTTCTCATAGACAGCAGGCAACTTGCTTTGCAGACTGGTTATGACAGGGAAAGGCAAGAGCCAACTTTGAAAAATGGTCCGTAACAACAAGGACATCAACAGTTCTCGTGTCGTTCAATTCTGCCATCCAAAAATCAATACACACAAGGTCCATAGGGGCCGAAGTGCGTATGTTCTCAAGAGGGGCTTGTGCATCAGGTTCAGTGGCCTTCCCCAAGATGCATCTCTGACAGTGTTTGACATAGTTCGTAATATCTCTCTGCATACCTGTCCAGAAAAATTGTTCACTGGGCAGAAAGAGCGTTCTCAACCTGCCCTGGTGACCAACAGAATCATGGACACTTTGCAGGACCTGCTGCTTCAAGGCTTCAGGAATAACAAACTGGAATATCTTACTGTTCATGTATCTGTCACTTCTCATGCTATAAAGAAGTCCATCCCGAACCTTCAGTTTCCTCCAGTGTTTCAACATCCTGAGAACACTACTAGACTCAGCAGCTATCTAATGCCTATCAGGTCTCCTTTGTCGCAGAACATAGAAAAGGACTCGGCTCAGTACACTATCTTGTTGCTGTAGATTATGCAACTGACTTTGGGGAATGACAATGGATGGTTCCTCTCCAGGCAGGTGCAGCGATTCCGCACTTGGGCAGACGCCTCCAGTACGGTGAGCATCCATCACGGCTGACACTTCTTCACAGCTTATGGCTCCCCCACAGAGCTCGTGGGGGCGTGACACCCTCACTGTCCTTCAAATTCGATACCTGTACATGGCTTATGGCTTCAACCTTCGCAGGGTCTGTCTGCACTCCTGATTCAGAGATGACATGTCCAAGGAATCTCACAGTCTTGCACATAAGATAACACTTTTTAGGGGCCAACTTGAGGTTATGATTCTTCAAACTAGAGAAAACCAACTCCAAGCGCTCAAGTGCCAGCTGTTCTGATGGGGCAAAGACCATGAGATCATCTAAATAGCATAACAGACTGGTGAAGTTTTTGTCTCCGAAGATCGACAGCATCTTGCGCATGGATGTGGTTGGACTGTTAGATAAACCCTGAGGCATACAATTATATTCATGCAGACCAAAGGGAGAGGAAAAAGCAGTGTACTTCTTATGATCTTCGAAAAGAGGCACATTATAAAACCCAGAAGTCAGATCCTTGGTGGAAAAATAGGCATTACCTCCCAGTGCTGCGAGTGCATCACCTTGGTGAGGCAACGAATGTGTGTCTTTCAGTGTTTTCGCATTGAGGCACCTGAAGTCTGTGCATATGCGCACATCACCATTATTCTTCCACACAAGGACTAGAGGTGATGCATAGTCACTTGTGGACTTACAAATTATGCCTTTCTCCTCCATATCATTGATGGCTGTCCTCAACTTTTCATAATGATTTGGTGGCACTCGTCGGTAGGGCAGACGGAAGGGTCTTTCATCCACCAAGTGTATCTTATGCACAAAATCAGACGCCTCACCGCAGTCCAACTTATGGCGTGAGAAAATGCTCTCATATCTCTTAACAAAAATCTTCTCTCTCCACTGATCTGAGACTTTACATGCATCCAAGTCTAAGTCCTGTAGACCAAGCTCGGCCAATGCCTTCCTCACATCCTGTTTGGACATAGGTGTTGTAGTGCCAGCTAAGGACTGGGGAAAGGACTGAATGGTTTCAGGCTGTGAGAGGTCTTCTACAGCAATGCAGGGAAACACATCTGCTAATTTTGTGTTCCTTTTTAACACTACATGCTCATTGGTGAGATTTGTGAGCTTCACTGGCAGCCATCTATCACCCCACAATGGTGCAACAATTCTGCCAATGATGACTTTATTTGGCCTACATCTTGACAAAGTGGGCTCCACTATCACCATGCTGCCCACTGAGATAGGTACTGATGCAGGGAGTTTTCCCCAACCAAGATGTTCACTCTGTGGCTGAAGAACCACACACTTCTGTAACTTCAGTATGCCAATTTTGTCTGGGAACGTCTTGCCTCTCCATCTCTCTGTGTTAGAAAGGAGAGAGAAAAAGTGGTGACAGTCTTCATCACTGCCATCTGTGGGTGTAGCCATTAGCCGCCAGTAGCTGTCAGTCTTTCTCATTAGCTCTAATATTTTCTTAATGGCGTTGCTACCGAGTATCATGTCGTCAGACTGCCCAGGCACGACAAGCATTGGGACAACCATCCTGTAATCATACACTACAATGTCTACTACATACATCGCTTTGGGTGTAACTTGGTTACCTCCACACCCAACAATGATGACATTGCCAGCAGGGCACTTTCTCAGGTCATGGTTGTGCTGAAGAAGGCGTGCCTCTGCCGCTTCGCTCAGTGTGCATGCCATGGAACCACTGTATCAGTGCTTTCAAAGTAACGTTAGATGCTGACAGTAGTGTAGAACAAGCTATCAGACTTTTGAACTTTGTGTAACGACTGAAATACAACAATCATGTCAGAGGATGCTGTAGAGCTGAATGATCTGTATGTTGACTCATAATCACTTTCATTGGGAGGTTTACCAATTGGGAGGTTTACTGCACAGACTTAACAGGGGGCAGTTGTGCCTGGAATGGTCAGGTGAATGACACTGGAAACAGAGCCTGTTGATGCGGCAGTGTGATAACGCAGAATGTGTGGCATCTCCACACACAGTACATGGCAGGCTGTTCAGGCCATCTATCTTAGGGAGTTTTGACCTGGACTGCTTGTTTGGCACAGCCTGTGTTGTGGTGGATTTATCCAGCAAGACTTTCTCCAGCATGGAGATGGCATGCTTTAGGGCGAAGGACTCACCCGTCTTGGCTGCTTGAGAGTCCAGCTTCTCAGATGAAGACCCCTCAGACTCAATCAGGCCAACCCTGTTCACATGCACACAGTTATCAGGCTTTGTGTTCATGGCTGTGACACTGCCCTCTGAACTGACCATGTAGTGGTGTTCATCCAGCACAGCTTGTACTTCTTCGCTGGACCACTTATCAATTGTCTTTGACCTGAAGGTCATGGCTAGCTCTTTAGATGGACAGTTTCTAATAAACATAAATGTTGCTTCCGAAACAGGAATGTCTAGTGTTATTCCTTGTTCCTTGAGGCGGTCAGCAGCGACATCAGCTGCTCTATTAAGTCTCAGCCAGTAGTCATAGGCATCCTCACCGCTCTTAGGCAGAGTGGTGTAAAAGTCTGCTAAGGGGATGAGTGAACAGGGAATAGTAGTAAAATGTTTGACTATAGATGGCCTCAGGATTCTGAACGACATTAATGCCACTATTCCTTGTTCCAAATTTCACATCTCTCGCTCTGCCTCTGAGATGAGTGAGTATTTCCTCTGCCTGTTGCTCAACTTTGATATTTGTTTCCTTAATGTAGCCTCTCATTAGGTCTACCCACTCACGAGCATCCACAGTGTCTGAGCCATCACCGCTAAACATAGGTGGCTCCTTCACCTTCCTGTGAGGCACGAACTGGACTTGTGACAGGTCCTGTGTGAATGTGCTGGTGGATGTGACCTGTGTTTGTGAAGTGCTAGGTGTGGGCGCTGTGTGATTTGCATCTAGGCGTGCAATTATGCTATCTGCCAACTGCTGTCCAACATCTCTTATTATGTCACTAATCTGACTCACAACCATAGGTGACTGGGGAGCGGAGGCTGAACTAGATGCATCAGTAACCTGCATAATTGGTGTGTGTTCAGCACAGTGGCTATGACAGAAAGCCCTGTCCCCACTAACTATAGGGGCTCCTGTGGCATCTTGTCTATCACCCACATCATGAACATCACCCCTCTGCACAGGACTGTGGAATCTCAATGCTGGAATCCCCCTACCCCTACCTATGGAGTGGCTAAGTGGAGTGCTAAAATACTGTGGCCTTAAGCTCATATTGGAATGTCAATCCACAAAACAGTATAAAATATAATCAAAAAAAGTCTAACAAAGCAAAATGTACTAGAAAATTAAAACAAGCATTTCATAGACTACAATAGACACAATGGGCTGCCCACTACTCAACATGCAGGAGATGACATGTAGAATGGCTCCGGTTCGGGCGAAAATCCAACTCGACGAGTCACGGCACCAATGTGACGGTTTCTCCTCTGCAGAACCACTCTACAGCTTCTCCACACACCATCAGACACTCAGGCAGTTGGCTGGATCACAAGCTCCTCTTTTTATTGGCTGAAATGAATGCAAGGTACAGTGGTCTTCTCTCTCTCCGTTCAGCGTCCTGAATTGCAATGAGCAACTCAGGGCGAGCTCCCAGTACACTGTACCAAGCTACCGCTAGAGGGTGGCATTGCACCATTTAAAATGATTTTACCATGCACTCTAGTTCTATTCTGTTACACATACACAAGGATATAGAGGCATATGTGCACTCCTGTGAGATTTCCCAGCATCACAGATATCAGGGAAAGGAACCAAAGAAACCTCACAAAAAACCTCAACAACCATGGAGAAAAGTTGGAATGGCTCTATTTAAGGCAAGGACTACCTGTTAGTCATGGGTTATCATTCAAATTACCCTGAATTTGCAGGGCTGAGTGACACAACAGCAGAAAGGGTGGTTGCACATGTTAAAGCCATGTTTTTACGCCATGGAATCCCAATGATTGTTATAAGTGACAAGGGGCCGCAAATTTACAAGCAAATGCTTTAAAGACTTTGCTGAAAAGTATTGGTTCAAACATCTGTACACACAGTCAAATGAGTTAGCAGAGAAAGGCATGCAAATTGTGAAGCAAATTTTCAAAAGACTGCAGACAATGCAGAAGACCCATATCTAGCTATTCTGAACTACCGAACATCTCCACTGGAAAATGGAGAATTTTACTCCATATATTCTGGGCATATAGTGGATATTCTATATAGTGTGTGAAGAGCACTAGCCAGGTTTCATTTCAGAGACAGTTTCATTAATTAAGCTGGATTTAGTGCATTGCTGATTGTGAATCAGGTGTTCAATAAAAAATAATTTAGTTTCTGGAGGATGTTTTAATGTGCAGTGTCTACGTCCTTTTTATCAAACCATAAATTTTACTATCATACCTTACGATGAGGACAGAGACCATATACTTTTTGCTACATTACTTGCTACTAAAAGCCCAAAATGAAGGGTTATAGCGCAGGTCAAAGTTTACAAACCACCAATTAAAAAAGGAAGTGGGAGTGGTATACTACTAGTGATATGTCATGTCATTAAGAGCCCCCTTGCTATATCATGTACCTTACTTTCAGAGCCACAGGCATGGCCAATTTTCTGCATTGAATTTCCAACAGCTGCTTTGCATGTGCGTCATTTCCCTGCGGAAGAAGTAGCACTAGGATGCACTTGGAGAGGCAGTGCGATGCTCTCTGCAATGTTCTACTAGGGTCCTGGCCTTATTTTGCACTAGATAAAGTATTTTTGTTTATAATTATGTTGTGTGTAATTAAGTGTCTATGTGTAATTACAACATGCTGTTTACATGATGCTTGTCTGGTCCCGAGTAATATAATGAGGAAACGTGATTAAGGCCAAGAACATATTTTAATACAATGTTTCTCCACCATCTTAAAACACAATTACCAGCATTAAACAAAGCATAGTGGCACTTCTCAATAAGGATTTTACAATGGGTGCATACGTCAAATTGGCATATACTGTACAAAAACCTAGTCACTATTGCAGTTTTTAATACAGCCACAAATCACCACAGGTCTGACTATTATTACTCATTTTTTGTTAAGGCACTTCCTGGTAGATAAAGGCAGAACTGAAACTTCACAATATGCCAATGCGTTCTTAGGAAAGAGGAAAAGAATGCTAGAAACTAAATGAAGGCATGGATAGAGGGAGATATTTGGTATACACAGGATGGGAATTTGTCCATAATTAAAGATCAAAAGACTTTTATCAACTTTAGACTGCTTCATGTATGTATTTGATGACATTCTCTTTCTCCATTGTTCGGTCGTGCCATGCAAACAGCGCTATTTCTAATTGGCCAAAGAGAATGGCTAGATGTGCAAAATGGCTTCTCTAATCATCACAAAGACATGGTGCTACTACTAGTCAGTGATTAGAAAACTGTAAGGCAAGCTTTGCACTTGAATAAAATAAAAAACATTAAAAAAAATATATAAAACTTGAAAGAAAGAACAGACATCCAATGTGTGATGAGAAATCCAAGACAAAGAATTCAGCTTTGTAGGTGGTAAGACTGGAATGTTCTGGGAGAGAATCCACCACAGCTACATGCTGGATCAAGATGTCCGGGCAGCCAGCACATCCCTATTCATGGGGCTACCAAAGTAAAATCTTAAAACAGCATTCATGGTTCTTTAATCAAGGCAGGAAAATAAGAACACATCCTCTGCAGGAATACAGAGGATGCCATTTTATGCAAATTTTAGTTACAATTATGATTTTGACAAATGTACCCCCCCCCAAAAAAAAACAAACCAAAAAACAAAAGAAAACCTAAACAAAGTGTTGCGGGGAAAAAAAACCCTGTTTCCCCCCAATATATTAAATTTAGTAAATAAACAGTAATTCTGTATGTTAATGGGCAGAAGGGTGTTCTCTATAGAGGATATTTTCACTTAATCGGCTAAATGTCACTGTAAAATGGGCATACAAACTTGCATATGACTAAAATAATGTAATCTAACATCCAAAATAGAACATAAAAACAAAAGGCATTTTCTTTAAAGACATGATTATGCACACAGACAAGCTGCAGTTAAACCGTAAGACAATGGCAATGCAAATCCCACAGGAAAGCGTCCTCATAACACAGGAAGGAATCCTGAAGTTATATGCCGTAAAAGACTGGGAGGTGAATGTAGTGGCCCTCAACAGAAACAACAGTAAATCCTTTTTAGATTCCTGTAAAGGCTTTAGTGTAAAAAAAATATATATATTTATAGATACTATCTATCTGATTCCATTCCCACATGAAGAATAAACAGCTAATCATTAAGGGAGCTGTAGAAATGGGTGCTGAATTTCACTGTGGCCAAGGAATATCCACAAAGTACCGTAGTCAAGCCCTCTGTACTGATTCTTCAGAATTGAGAAGAAAAGAAAGAGGATAAGGATATTGATAAAAAAGCATGTTATATGGTATATGACCTCTGTTTGTTTTCACTCAGATTAGAGGCTCCATATATTCCAAATCCTCTGAGAGAGCAGATTTCTTTCAACTCAGTTTCGGAGTCCTGGTGTGAGGGCTGTTTGTCCTGGGCTGAAGTATGATGTGCTCCAGCGGGCCCTAGATGCTCCACACTAAAGATCAGTGACTTTATTCTCCAATGCTGCTGCAATCTGCTGCAGTCTGAGAGTCAGCTGCTTACTCTGAGCTGCAGGATCATCCTCTAGTGATGAGATGATCTGCAGAGGAATCACAGAATTCAGAAGCTTGTAACAACAGCAAGCTAGCATAAATATAAAAGGCATTTGTTCATTTTTTTTTCAATAAAAGAGCACCCTAAAATGACAGCTGCAACAACAAGTGATTATAGAATTAAGATACAGAATCCCTGAAGTGATCAAATTTTGTCCAAAAATTTGTTAACACTTTGTTGATTTGTTAAAACTCAGAATGTCCAAGACAAGCTTAAAGTTTTTTGCTTTGCTGTATCATATATATACTGGAAACCCCCAGTTTTACTTGGATCAGTAGTCACTGTATCGGTCACACCAGGATGTTTTTTGAGAACCAAACTCATAGTTTTACACGGAAATCCCCACAATAACGTGGAAACTGCAAATATCCTCCGCCTTTTTTTTTGCTTTTTTGTGGCAAATATCTTTTTTTCTGGCTGTTTTCACACAAGGGGACTCAGGACAGTCTGTAGCTGGAAGCACTTTTTTCGAATTTCACACCAGGGTTGAGCCCCCGCAAAATTTCTCCGCACTGCACTCCAGGAGAACTTTCCAACGAGCCCTCATTTGTATTTTTAGCCAGAGTAGATCAGGGGTTATTCCCTGACAACCTCGCCGCGGTGTCCCAATACTTTTGTTCAGTGACCTTCCAAGTTGCATATCCTGGCAGGGAATTTAAATTAAAAGATGCGAATACAGGTTTACACTATAAAAATTATTAGGCTTTCTTCTTCTTTTTTTTTTTTTTTTTACAAAATACAAGGTCGCGTTTTTTCACTATATGCGTGTGCTCTTGGGACGTTGTTCTCTTGGAAGAAGTCCTTTGTCAGACGGGTCTCGTGAACTGCAGCGTTGTCCTGCTGAAAAACCTAGTATTACCGCACAGACGAGGGTCCTCAGTCAAGACGGATGCCCGCTGCAACATCTCCACATAGCCTGCCCCCGTTTAAAGTCCTTTTCAGCACCATTGTTACACTGAAGGAAAAAGCACCACAGACCACTGTGGTGCATCAAAAACATCTCTAGTCGGATCTCCTTGTGGGATGCCAGTAATGTTGGAAACCATCAGGCCCTCCGCAGGTTTTCTCGTCACAGAATAAAACTTTTTTTGCAAAGTCCAAATGGGCAAATTTGTGGTGTGGGAGGAGACCTTTGAAGACGTTTTTTGTTCTTTAAGTCTGTAAGCATCGGTAAGGGCTTTAATTTGTGTCGAAAATCGGCCTGTGTCTTCACTGAGAGTCCGTAGGTTCCTCTGGGTCAGCGCAGGCACATTTTTTTGGGTCTACCACTACTACTGTTTGGTCCCATAACCCTCGGGATCTTTCAAAAACAGAAAACCTTTTTGCCTTTGCCATCAGGAGGTCATGATAGTGTGAATGCCTTACAGAAAATGAAAGCCAGATTTTTGCACAGATTCTCTCTAGTTTTTGTCTTTGGTTCCTGTATTATTTTTGCATTTTGAAGCTCTATTTACAACCTGGTTATGAACCACCAGTGCGAAATGCGAATGCATGTAATTTTTTCTGGAATGTACATGTGAGGAGTGAGAAAATGATGTACAGGGTGAGAAAGAGAGATGTATATAAAAAGAGAACGGGACAGGAGAGAAAAAAAAGAGACTTACTCCATCATAGTATTTGCTGGCATACTGATAAAGCTGGTGCAATGCGACCTGGGTGTTCAACTTGTCTGTGTGAGACTGAATAAACAGAGGACAGTGATTTCACCACAAACACAGAAAAGCAAAATGCACTGTGCTGTACAGACCCACTCACTCACCCGAGAGATTTCTGCCAGGTGCGTGTTCATGTCCTGGTCACTGACTGGCACCATCTGACGGATGCCCTTGTAATAACTGTACGTGTGAAAGAGAGAGAGAGAGAGAGAGAGAGAGAGAGAGAGAGAGAGAGAGAGAGAGAGAGAGAGAGAGAGAGAGTGCGCACACGAAAGTGAGAGAGAGAGAGACAAACAGACAAAC
>JBBPCW010000010.1:4317029-4333664 GCA_037974425.1 Phenacogrammus interruptus | reverse complement strand
CGCTTGACGTATTGCGTTCTTTTCAGAAAAGATGAACTTTTTTCAACTTGAAAAGACGCTCTGAGCTGCAGGAAAAGGCGGTGGCGTTTAAAAAAAAGCACTCGGGACTTTTTGGGGGAAAAAAATAGCGGTTCACTCCATAGGGTTATGATGTAAAACTGCCGCTGGCAGTTTGGAAAAAAAGTTTAATTTTTATCCGATTAATCGATTAATCGAAAAATAATCGCCCAACTAATCGATAATCAAAATAATCGTTAGTTGCAGCCCTAGTAAACTTTTGACTGTCTGTGAAGACTTTGCTCCCGAAGAAAAACTCGAAGTAAAGCAGAAAATATATCTACACACATTTTAGCCGCTGCTTTTCTTTTTTTTTAATGAACTTATAAGATGTCACATTTCCACACTTATGGAGGATGTTAAGGATGTGTGTTTTCCTCTTCAGATGCTGGGAAAGAGGGGGATGAGTGTGATGGGGTGCTGCAGGAGGACAGCTGGAGAAAACAGAACAGCAAAATCTGGATCGACTGTCTTCCCTGCACAGAAACACCTGATTCTCCTCAGGAAAGAATCACTGATGGTCTGGTGAACATTTTAAAGGCAGTCTGTGGACACTTTGCATTTCTTAAATCAACTGTCTGATAAGTGGTCTATATTTATAACCAGCTGCCCAATATTGTTAGGATCTCTTTCGTGCTGCTGTAATGGCTCTGACCTGTTGAGACCTGGACTCCACAAACCCTCTCATGGTTCTGTGGTTCTGCACAAGCAGATTCTTTAAGTTCTGTAAACTGTGCATTGGTTCCTCCATGGATCAGGCCGGTTTTCCCACACAGCTGCTTGATCAGCTTGATCTGGGGAATCGGTTCCTGAAGGAAAGGTCTGTGAACAGTGGATGCAGAAAGAGAGGCTGTCATTACTATCGCCTCTCCATGAAGGATACACTTGGTCTGCAGTGATGTTTAGGAAGGCGGTTCATGTCAAAGTAACCTCATGATGAAAAGGGGGGCCTAAATCCCTACATACACTGGAGGTAAAACCACCTTTAGTATCTACAGTGTATTTGACCTGCTAAGACTGACCGGTGGCCTGTTCTATCCTTTGTTTTTAGTTAATATTATGACTGTGTCTTCAATCTGAATCCGTCCCTTAGCATTGGGCTGTGGCTTTGACTTTTGGTTGATTTTTGTTTTACATTAAAGAATGTAACCGTTGCAATGTTGCTTTGGGTTTTAATATATCTTAACTTGTAATATGAATGTCCTACAATACTTTCATTGTTTTTTTTTAATATTTAGCATTTACTATTTATCACCTGCTGATTTGTGTCTAATTCTGCAGATGAAAAATAATTTTTTCACTGAATTTATGACAGAAATCTTTATTTGCTGAAAAGGTTCACAGAGAAACATTTAATCCAGGACTCGAGAGAAACGTCTGTTACACTGTACTCTCTTTCCAAAAGGGGGAAACGATAACTGAGTATCAGGCTGTGGCCCGGAGATAGAGGTGATGGAGCTGAATCAGTCAGAAATGATAATGAATCTCTGAACGTTCAGCTCCATCAGTAAAGCAATAACAGTCAGAGCATCATCAGCTGTAAAACATGAGGAAACCTGACGGTGCTCCGGCTCTGTGGGCTCCAAGTGGCATCTTCAGTAAACACTCATCTGATTACTAGCTTTATTTACAGCTGTACCATCTCAGTGAAAGTGCTGTTCTCTTACATTAAATTACCATTTTGTCCTAGATCACCATTACCGAAGAATCCCATTTTACATATTTTCTGCAGATTTTTCAGAGCAGTTTGATGTGAAATGCTTCCTATACTTCAGAAAATAATGTAATATTACACTTTCACCAGAACAGCACGGCTACAACCAAGTAAATGAAGTTTAATACCACAGACACTCCTCCCACACCCTTAACAGTGTCACCAAACTTCCTCCTGGAGATCTACTTCCCTAAAGAGTGCAGCTCCAACATGCTGTGCCCCCTTTACTTAACAATAAAGCACCTGATCCAGACAATCAGGAACTTCTGAAGACGTTCCTCAGCTGAAGGTGGGTTGGAACCTCACTCTACATCAAGACAGATCTCCAGGACCAGGTTTGGTGACCACTTGGTTAGAGCATGGCAGCTGAGGACCATTCAAATGGTGGTCAATGCTGCAGTCTTCATTCTTTGATGCTCCAGGAGGCACCAAAATAAACGGGCAAAGTGATGGAGCTGCTAAACCTGTGTATACTGGGCTTTAGCAATTATACATGAAAGGCTGTGGGCAATGATCCAACAGGCTCCATCACTTTTAATGAAGCCTCAGACTCATGAATACAACAATACTAATGTTGGATAATCCACAACCATCACAAACTACCATCCATGTTAAAGCCTCACTGCTCAAAGTCCACAGGAGAATCCAAAGATCTAACCCCTCAGTTTCTACTGAGATCCTTCACTCGTTATTCGTCCTTTGTGTCAGTACCGTTTGCTCTCCAATGAAAAACCAGCACTTCAAAAATGTACTGAGCGCTCTCTGCCTGGGCTGGAAGTATCTTTCAGTGCGATGAAAATCATTCACAGATTAAAACGGTTCAATTTAAAAACACACGGTTAAAATATAAAAAGGCAAAGTGAACACAAAAAAATTACAAACAGTCAGAGAGGCCATTTATAATGCTGAACTGAACTGAACAACTGGACAGAAATCCCAACAAAGTTTAGATTAGGCCCCTCCCACCTGAACTGCTGGTGTATGCTGGGCTTGTAAGATCGTACTGACATCATTTCTTGGGAAAAACCAAAGAGTGGCGGAATGAAGGAAGCGTTCAGGATCAGCCTTGAGCTTTTGCCTGATCCGGGGACAAAGAGTCATAAAGGACCCATATGAAACCTCCTTGGCATCTCCAAAACGTCCACAAGGGGTCGCCAGAGTCCAAATGAGTAGTCAATACGAACACAACGCAACTGAAAGGATGCTGCTTTTTTTTTTTTTTTTTTTTTTAATCCTTTTCTTCATTTTGGGAGGCGTTTAAATGTGCAGATAAATGAAATCCAACAGTCAACAGCCGAGACCCAGAAACAGAAGGGAGAAGGAGAGCTGGATCAGAGATGGAGAAACGGCGAGGTCTCGTCAGCTGAAGCTCAGGCTGCAGTACCCGAGAAAGCTTTAAACACACAGGGCTCGGGGAAACCTGCAAGAGAGACAAAGAGTTACACATTTGTCCGGACAAGGTAGCAACTTTAAGCCCAAGGCTGAGGAAGGTCCTAAAAACATCCCACAGTTCATTACTGACAGAACACGCTTGATTTTGGGCTTAAGTTATCTGGTTAACCCTGATATTGTGTTAGAGTCAAATCTGACCCATTTTCAAGTTTAGGTAGGCAGAAGGTAAAATAAATGTTCATTTTAATAAATTCTGAAAGTGACATTTGTGGCGTCACAAGGGTTATTTCTGCTCACCTGTCCTCCATGAAGCCGTCCACTTCTTCCTCTTCATCATCATCCAGCTCCATGTCCAGCTCATTGTCAAGGCGACCGCAGCCATAGCTACTGAGGACACTGAATATGTACATAAAAACATTAAATGAGGTACAGATCTCCCTTTAAAATACTGTTTCCAAAATTATCCATAGTGTGTGTTTGTATGTGTTTTGCATTCTGACCTGACAGAGCGGCAGGTGAAGAATACAATGCGTTTGAGCTTCTTATTGTAAAAGAAGTAATTGAAGGACCAGAGACTCCCCTCCTCTCCGAAAGGGTCTGAATCCAGGTCAGGGTTGTAGCTGAAAACGGAGAAAAAAAAAAATAAACCACACATATATACACACACAGTAAGCCCCCGTTATTCGCGGAGTTATGTTACACGAGCACCCGCTTATAATGAAAAACCATGTTGTGTTTGTCAGAACAATGCCTTAAAATGCTTATTTTATAGTGTAAACCCTAAATATGCCCCCAGATGTGCTCCCAGAACACTTTCATTTCATTTTAAACAATTTAATACATCACCCTTAAAGAAAATGTAAAGATAAACCCGAGGTTTAAAAAACGAGAGACAGAGACGATCCATGCGCTCCAGAACGAGAGAGCAAGATAGAGATACAGAGACAGAGAGAGAGGATGAGCGCTCTGGAAAAGTCACGAACGAGAGAGAGAGACAGACAGAGAAAGAAAAAAAACATATTGGCACGAACAAAAAAGAGAATATTTGCAGTTTCCGCGTTGTTTTGAATATTTCAGGGTAAAACAATCAGTTTTGTTCTTAAAAAAAAAAAAAAAAACGCGTGTGACTGGATCCACGTAAAACTGGGGGTTTACTGTATACATAGAATACACATACATTATTTTTTCTTATTTACATATGCATGGGTGCAAACTCATTTAAACACACACACACACACACACACACACACACACACACACACACCTGTAAATGTCACAGCTCTGCAGGTTGATCTCCTGGTCGATGGCATTCCACAGTTCAGGACCCAGAGAGCTGAACTCCTCTCCCACAGCAGAATACAGGCTGCTGTTCACAGCATTGGCCACCTGGGGGAGCCACAGAGTCGGTTTACATTACACTGCATAAACAAGACGGACCACATTCTGTAAACCCTCTGACCTACTACACTAACCTGCTTGTCCAAGGTCTATTTTTGCAGACAGACTTAAATAAACAGTCCTATCAGGAGTCAGCACACATGATGGTACCTGACTTATCATTTTCACAATTTGCAACATAAAACCGCAATCCTGCAGAGAAGATGCGCCAGAAATCAAATGTGTGATTTCAAGGAGTATGTGAGGTGTATCTTGCTATTTCAACAAACTTAGTCACACAGAGCAGTCTGATGTGTTCGCTAGAGAAAAGTGCTGATTACTTTATAGTGGTGGTGAATGGAACCAGGAGCTGAGTATTTTCTATCGAATACCAACTTGTATGTTACCACCAGTCTTCTTCACAAACAACCTGCACTTTAAAAATTAGAGTTCCCCTTGAAAAAAAGAACATGAAGAAAGCAAACGAATGAAATTAATAATTGGTTTAAATCACTTTAGGTGACATTCAGTAGTTTTGTTGTTTGCTGGCTCTCTATAATCGGTTTTATGATCCCATGTTCAGTGTCATAAAAATAATAATAAAATAGCTACACCATCATCTACAGAAGAGTGTGAAGGAAAAAAAAATCTCACACCAGCCCTCTGTACCAGCAATTCTGTTGCACGTAATTACATCACAGCTGTTAACTTCCTCAGAGCCCTTTCAGGAGACCACAAACGCCACTTCCCATGTGTTAGAACACAGAAGTGACACAATCTGAAACACTACAAGTGAACAGATAAGACCCGAATTCCCCCGATGAGGAAAGTGTCTGTTCTGCTTGAGTACTAACCCAGTTGAGGCTGGGCTCGCGGCTGAACTCGTGAGCGCGGGCAGCGCTGAAGTCGTAATCGGGCCGGAACGACTCGTTCAGGGTGGTGATTAGGTAGAACAGAGTCTTCCTGCAGCATTTATCACTCAGAGGATTCTCCCCATCATCTCCACTCTTCCCCAGCCTGAGAGAGAGAGAGACACACACACACACACAGAGACAGAGAGAGAGAGAGACTGAGTGAGTGTTTCTTTAGAATTTGGTCTTTGGTCCATATCAACACTCAGTTATATTCTGTTATATCAGTACAGAATATATTTAAGCAGTACACAAATGGGACACGACCCGAAAAGATACCAAAGTCTGCTATGAGATTGCAATAGTTTGAATCACAGCCCACAGGGAGCAGTGCTTGCTCTAGGGTGTCACTGGCAGTCCTGGGATTCAATCCCAGAACCTTCGGATCGCAGAGGCAACTCCCTAACCACTAGAACACCAGCTGCCCCACAGTAGCTCTACGATGTGTGTGTGTGTATAAATTGAGAATTGTAGTTTGTAGGCCACTCACAGATTGGGGCTCGGAGCGCTGCTGGACTGGGGGGGTGAAAGAGCCTCCAGCACGTGTGGCTCCCCCTCCTGGCAGAACTGCTTAAACATGTGCTTGTCATCACCAGCCATCTTACAGGAGTAACTCTCAATCCTGAGGAGGGGAGGGGCAATAGAGAGAGGGAGAGAGATTTATAAACACCAGTAAACAACAACATAAGCCTGGCTCATCATAACAGGAACAGCAACAAAATGTAGACCATATTTTTCTATACCTCTCAAAATCAGAATTACAGATCTGGAAAATCGTGAGGTGCTTTCTTTAGAAGTTTGAAGCAATCACACTCTTGTTCTTTTTAGATTTTTTTTATTTTAATGTTTAATCATTTTTGCAACAGCTAGACATAATTGCTGTTTTCAGCTTTACTGTTGTACTTAATCCCTGTTTATTGATAACTGTGTATGAAACAGACTCTGGAACCACGGATGATTTAGACACAGCTTAATGAAAGAGTGTATTTTATGCGGTGAGCACCACCCTAAAGGCTTTGGAACACAATTCCACTGCTCGCCAGCTGCATTAGCCTTGCAGACCTAGGGCTAAAACTACAGAAACGAGTTTCAGACACTCAACATAACCGCTTATATTTGACATAAGTGTGCAAGCTATTGCTTTCACCTTCATTTTTTTGTTCCAGGAGCTGTACTCCGTTCTGATTGGCTGAAAACAGGAGTGGATCTCGTAAAACAGGGCGAGGGATCTGCTCCCGTGGGACGATCCTAGCTGTTTCCTTTTATGGCAGTGGAGAACACGCTCAATTGTTCAAGCAGAGGGTCCAATTTGGTCCAAGTACAGAGTCATAAAGAAAGCTTTTATTGTTGCTTTCAGAAGCCTGGAGTTTATGAAACACAGTGGAAAGACTAAAGCCTGGTGTTTATCTGCAGGCCTGTTTGAAGAATGGATGAAATGTCACATATGAAGAAGGGGGAGGGGCTGGTGTGTGTCTGTGTGTCCCTCGGGGTTATGCAAGGGGAGTGGTTGTGAAGTCACAGTCCAGACACTGAAACACTGCCCAGGTCTTATTTATAGGCGAAGGCCAAAGGTTCTTATGAGAGCTTTTTTTATGGGCGCCATGTGATCGAGAACACTGTGGCCTACTTTTCTCAAACAGCCTTTTGTAAAAAAGAGCTGCACGATACATTAAAACATATAATAATAATAATAATCAAACGCCTTCTTCATGAACATAATTCCACACCGGTTTCAAATAAGAGTTTTATAAAATCTGTACATTCAACTTCAAAACAAGAGACATACACTATTGGGGAAGTCTGAACCCCAGCCAAAACTCAAATAAGTACAAACTTCCTCCACAGAACACAATTCCCAAAGATTAACTTTCAAACAGGCCACATTTCATGTTTATTTCCAACAGGTTACCACCAATCTGCCACAACATCAGACCTACAGATGGCCAGCCTGTCTGATCCCACAGAAGAGCTGCTGGAGTACAATCTGCTCTCCGATAGAAAGGGGTCAGAACACACAGGACATCAGGGCTTATGGGGCTGCGGACTGGTCAGTGCGTCAATCCCAACCCCGATCTTACTGAGCATCTGTGTGATGTGCTGGACAAAGCTGTCTCATTAACGGAGGCCCCATCTCTCAACAGAAACTACAGACCTTCAGGAGGTCTTGAGGAGTCCATGCCTGGACGGGTCAAGCCTGTTTTGGCAGCCCAAGAGAGGCTACACAATATTAGTCAGGAGATTTATGTTATTGCTGATCAGTGTATATCATCTTAAAGGCACCTCAATATAAACAACTTGTTTAATGCTAAAGGATAAAGAGAGGTTAGAGAAACAATCAAATGAATTAAAAAAACTGAAGATTTTTAATTCAACTTTCCATGACGGGGGGCCTTTTAAGGACTCACAGATGTGGGTTTCAGGCCGAATTAAATGCTGCTAGAGCTCTGTGCACTAATCCAGTAAGCGCTGGTGAACTTGGCAGCTCATATGGAACACAGTGCTCCGTATGTGTGTGTGTGTGGTTACTGAAGGTCACAAACACACACTATCTCAGATGTTACATGAGACCGCGCTCTGCGTCACAGTATTTGCTAGGGGACTCAATCACAGCACATGCAATGTCAACCTACACCCCCAACACACACACACCCCACAACACACCCCCCCTCCAAAACAAACACACAATTGTGTAACAGAAAGGAAAAACAAATCTCATCACCATTTCTGTGACAATGGTAGTTTTAGACAAGCTCCAAAAGCTCAGAGACTAAAATTAGAAAGAACTGCCACCGCTGTGTTTACAGTAAAACAAAAAAAGTGCTGAAGTCGCTTTATTCAAATCAGCCCATTATTACATACATCACTGCAGGTCCTGCCAAAGCGCAGTGGCGAACTTGTGCTGGTGACATATGTTTAATTCATGGCTGCATCTGAATAAAGTAAATAGTAAGTAAATTTCATGCTCTTTTCTTCCAGTGTTTGTGCGATGACCCGTTTACATAACAGACACGGTTTCCCACTGAACTCTGATACACAGACATAACCACACGAGTCAGCAAACCTTTAAACCCCCCCAAACACAAACACACACACACACACACCTACACCTGATTTTGAGGGGCACAGCAAAGCTGTTCTTTAATGCAGCTATTTAACCCATTAAACCCATTAGATTGGGCAGGCACTCGATAATTAAATAATTTAACATTATCTCCATTCTATTAAAACAGTTAACAAAAACTTAGTTTATGAATGGCATTAATGAATTCAAATATCAAGACAAATGGATGAATACAAGTAATCCAACATGACTGACAGTAAAATCTCTCTACAAAAGTTTTTTATCATTCTCCCGTAAAGTTTTATGGAGATATATTTTGGGTTTCTAAGACAAAAAAACCCTGATTTTATTCATCGGAATTCATTTATTTGTTGTAGTTACGTAACCAACTACAGAACAACTATTATAATAAAACTACTCTGGGTATAATTATTATTTAAATGAGTAATTAATATACAAGCTTTATGACCGGGTGAAAAAATTAAAGGGTAATCTCCACAAGTCATTATAAACATGAGGGAGCTACTGGCTCTCGAATCACTGAAAGGGAGGAAACCCACAACAGCAGGATCTCCATAAAACATGGATGTTTGTTGCTATGAATTTCATGTAGATGAAGTAAAAATAAATGTATGTGGTTATAAACTGTCTTTCTAGATTTTATCAACATTACTCAGTTACTAATACACTTATTAGTGACTCTTTTTACAGTTTCATACACATGTGAATAAGTTATTCTGCATTGGAGTTATGACCCAATCAAAGCCAAATATTAGCAAAAGTACTCTATTCTAAATGAGCCAATATCAGACATCAGATGTCTTGGCTGATAACTTACTTTTGAGGTGAGGAGGGAAGTTTAACACCCTTTACTTTTGTTTTAACAGAGCTTTAAGTGAACCTAATACCTCCCTCATATACAGTCAAATACAGGATCACGGAAGGTCTGCGAGTTGCGCACCACCAACTCCCTCACATTTTGGTAGAAGATCATTAATCAATAATTATCCTTTAAATGAGATACAAGGAAGCAGATGTGAGCTCAAAAAGGTCAAAAGGGTCAGATACACTTCATGTAAAAAGGGGTCCAGCTGTTCTTTTACAGTCCGTCCTACATGTGCGAGTGCTTATCGAGTGCCTGGACTCTCACAGGAGACAGAAGGTGATAATCTAATCAGCTAAAAAAGCACTTCAACACATACAGAAATACATGCACAGCAACAGGAAGAGAGGCCACGGACGTGTTGGGGCATGTGGGTGTTGCGGTTCCTGACTGCAAAACATTTGCAGCACTCGCTCGCACATGAAGGTAAAAACAGAACGAGTGTTTGTATCCACACAGTGCACCTCATTAATGTCGGTCTCTGAAATCTTACATTTCTGACACAATAAGTTCCCTGTATGTTCTCCATTTTAGTTCTTTTAACCAGAAAATGATAGTCTTAAAAACATTGGGTCACTATCGACCTACAAAAAAACATCTAATACAAATATAATGTGGAACTCCAGACGAGTGTTGGTTATTTAAGGAGCTATTAAGAGCTGAAACAGTAACGAGTTCATTTAAAGTTAAAGGACAGTCTAGAGTTTGACTATCACCAACAACCAGTTAATAGGAGTCAGACCTGCACTGTTACAGAGTCTCTCACCTTAGAAAGGAAACTGCCTTTATTTCACATTTTCAATTATAGTTGTTTACACAAAAACTGCAGTTTATTCACTTCATGCTAAATGTATTATTTTGAAAGCATATTACTACAGAGTTTGACCTAATTTTGTTTTTCCATACATTGGAGTGATATAAAGTCAACCCATTTCAGAAGAGTACAGCAGGATGATCGTCTCGAAGTGTTGTTATAATTTCATCACCAATCAGAACAGATTCTGATGACTTTTCCCTAATGTACTAAACGCGACTGATGAACATGAACGGGCTGAGCGAAAAAACAAAGACCGTTGCAAAATTCAAAGCAGGAGATTCAGGTCAGAACCCTCGACCGGAGCCGGAGGACAAACCCGGTAAGGTTACCTGCCAAGGATGTTAGAGTCTCCAGTTTCAACACACAGACGAGAGCCGAGGGCTTCGAAACTCGAATTCTCCAGGAGCTTCATTGCTGAAATGGTAGAAAAACAACAACATAGGCCTTAAAAGAGCAGTACATGAGGACACAAACAAAATACAAGCTGTCTAATGTGTTTCAGAGGGTTTCCGGGTCAGTAAATTATACCTAGTCCCAGTAAAAGAACCCACATACAAGGTCTGATAATTTATCACAATGGATGTATGACCTACAACAGCTGAAGCCTCTTAGAAGTCTCCTCTAGTTTTGGGTTAAAGTAAACACTTCTTTGGCCTAATTAAACCATGTTTAAGTCTCCTTTTATATTTGGTGTCAATTTGCCTCCATTCAACATCTATAAACAAATAATTGAAGCTTTTTGGTTCATAGTAAAATGGGCTTTTCTAATTTAACAGGCCCAAACTGGGTGAAAACTAACATGATGTGTTTTCAATCTACACATTTGCCCATCACTGGTATTTGGGATCTATTTGACTCCAGACTGTTTTATAAAACAAGAAATTTTACACATTTGTTTTGGATAATATTTACAACATGTACTCCTAAATGCAATTTTGCTATTGAAGTATTTCATGCTTTACTTAAGGTCTATTTAGTTGGTCAACATATAGGGCTGCAGAATATACCGTCTGTTCGTCATTATCACAACATTGGGCTCTGCAATACTGCCATACGCAAATGAGCATCAAATTAATGTTTGTGAAAGGGTGACCAATCACAAGTACAGGGGAGTTCATTGATGTTCTGGTGAATCAGGGTCTTCAAGAAATCCAAAAAAGTCTATTTAGTTTAATTTTTAACCATTAAATGTGTCTGTGAATCAGTGCATACATGGGTGGGGCAAAGTAGCTGTACCCATAATAGAGATATAATAGAGATATATTTAAATGCTGGGGTGTTTTTTTTACATCAAAAAAGCTATGAAAATGGGCTATTTTTATAGCATTTTAAAAAATATAAATGGACTGTACGAATAGTGGGAGGGGGTAAAGCACCGCCTGTAACGATATTAAAGACTTTAAGCAGTACAATCGCATTACTGATATTTTGTTCGGATCGTGCAGCCCTAAAAACGAAGAAAATACATACCGAGGGTAGGGTGTTAATTTAAACCGCTTTCTAGATGATTTTGATCCCAGGGCATAAAAAGTATCAGTATTTTTAAAAATAACATGGGAATTAAGTTATAAAACACTTATTTTCAGGTCCAAACTCAAGCCAAGCCCTCTAGGTCGTTAGGAAGACAATAGCAATTTCCTGGTTTGGTCAAAAAAGGGATTAAACTACCCCAATTTACGTTCGAAATACACCTTTCAACTCCATAGACACAACAAAACACATTTAAGATGCTTATTTCCAGAAATGTGAGCTATATCACCTTAAAAAACGAAAACCCATCCTGTCTTGACAGATTAGCAAGCTAGGCTAAAGGAACCAACCATCGTTCTGTTTTCATGGGTTAAAAATGTTAAATCCGTGCACAAAACATACTTTTTTCGGGTTGTTTCTTACCTTGGAGTGTTAGTGCAAGCGTCCAGGCGGAGATAAATGCAAAACAACGGCTCGAAATTGATAATTTTATAAAACAATACCAACGGCGTCGTCTAAAATTCAGTGTCGAAGTAAACTACAGCTTAACGGTCGCAACGGAAATATTCTGCTGGCATGGGTTTGTATAAAAAATTCGTTTTGTGCCGTTAAATTGCGGTTAAAGGTGATAAAAATTTCCAGCGACGGTCTTTTTCGCCTCTGCAGCAGCATTCCCCCTGTTTTTAACCCCAAATCCTCCAATAAATCGGCTCTAATACAGGACCAGCGTCGCTTGTGACAGCTGGTGCCCAAAATCGTCTCTCTTTAGATTTAACTGACTAAAAATGACAAACAATAACAACAACAACAACAACCATCCACTAATATTCGGCTCGTCTCTGTTTGCTGCTCGTCTCTTAATCCTACGCCACTCTCTAAACCACGCCCACTCCTGTAGCGCATAGATTTCCTTTGGCCATAACCACACCCACTATGCTGGATCTGTGTAGACGTGCACCCAATCATACCTGTCAATCGTCCGTCAGTCATACGCAAATTCAAATCTGATTGGTCAGACGTGCAGCGCATTTAAATGTATTAGAAGGGAAGGTATTGGTTAGAAAATAAAATCATCCCGCCCACCAAAGTGCTTTGTCAAATGTGGGTATTTTTTTAATACAATTATATATAACACAATAACGAAAACCATGCAGTAAAGTGAAAAGTCTACTGAGATAATGTATTGCATCTTTAAGGAGGGACGTGACAGACGTGACAAGTTGTTTTGGACCATTTGTGTTAGGTGTTATTCATATGCATGGTTACTATTTGTATGCAAATAATGCAGTGTGTGTTTGTGTGTGCGTGTAAAGTAAGAGTCTCTGGTTAAAATAGGAAGTATGTTTTTGCATGTTAGTCAGGAGATGGCAACATTTCAGATTTGAAAACAAGCAAACAGATTTCATGTTTCAATGATTGTACGTGCTGCATTGTACAGTTCAGACAGGATTACTAATGAGGCTAACAATGCATGCAATCCAATAGTCATCTATTAGCATTACTCAAAAGTTATTGCGTTAACTGCAACAAGCCGTGGCTACCTCTCGCCTCCATTAATGCAATACCCTCCTCCAACCAACCCAACCAAATGTCACACCACTGGCTCCCTATGACTGCCCAAATTAAATTCAAATCACTAACTTGCTTACAGAGTGACATCTGGGTCTGCACTCCCAGTCCAGACTGGTCTCACTCTGGTTCCCAGTCCAGACCGGTCTCATTCTGGTTCCTAGTCCAGACTGGTCTAATTCTGGTTCCCAGTCTAGACTGGTCTCATTCTGGTTCCCAGTCCAAATTGGTCTCATTCTGGTTCCTAGTCCGGACTGGTCTCATTTTGGTTCCCAGTCCAAATTGGTCTCATTCTGGTTCCTAGTCCAGACCGGTCTCATTCTGGTTCCCAGTCCAGACCGGTCTCATTCTGGTTCCCAGTACAGACTGGTCTCATTCTGGTTCCTAGTCCAGACTGGTCTCATTCTGGTTCCCAGTCCAGACTGGTCTCATTCTTGTTCCAAGTCCAGGCCGGTCTCATTCTGGTTCCCTGCTGGTGGAATGAGCCACCTAAGCTGCCTTCAAAAACCTCCTGAAGACTCATGTATCCAGAGAGCATCTCCTCTCCTAATCTTTTTGCATTAGTCTTACATAAAGATTAATCACTTAATACTCTCCTCTGGTTCTCACACTGCCCTGAAACATGAATGTTTCCTTATGTCGCTTTGGATAAAAGCGTCTGCTAAATGACTGTAAAAGCAAAAAGTAAAGTAAACTGGTCTTCCATTCACAGTTAGCAACTTTATCATGAGTGGTTGTGTTATTCCTGTAAGGCAGTGGTTCCCAAACCTTATCCTGGGGCTGCCACTCTCTAAACCACGCCCACTCCTGTAGCGCATAGATTTCCTTTGGCCATAACCACACCCACTATGCTGGATCTGTGTAGACGTGCACCCAATCATACCTGTCAATCGTCCGTCAGTCATACGCAAATTCAAATCTGATTGGTCAGACGTGCAGCGCATTTAAATGTATTAGAAGGGAAGGTATTGGTTAGAAAATAAAATCATCCCGCCCACCAAAGTGCTTTGTCAAATGTGGGTATTTTTTTAATACAATTATATATAACACAATAACGAAAACCATGCAGTAAAGTGAAAAGTCTACTGAGATAATGTATTGCATCTTTAAGGAGGGACGTGACAGACGTGACAAGTTGTTTTGGACCATTTGTGTTAGGTGTTATTCATATGCATGGTTACTATTTGTATGCAAATAATGCAGTGTGTGTTTGTGTGTGCGTGTAAAGTAAGAGTCTCTGGTTAAAATAGGAAGTATGTTTTTGCATGTTAGTCAGGAGATGGCAACATTTCAGATTTGAAAACAAGCAAACAGATTTCATGTTTCAATGATTGTACGTGCTGCATTGTACAGTTCAGACAGGATTACTAATGAGGCTAACAATGCATGCAATCCAATAGTCATCTATTAGCATTACTCAAAAGTTATTGCGTTAACTGCAACAAGCCGTGGCTACCTCTCGCCTCCATTAATGCAATACCCTCCTCCAACCAACCCAACCAAATGTCACACCACTGGCTCCCTATGACTGCCCAAATTAAATTCAAATCACTAACTTGCTTACAGAGTGACATCTGGGTCTGCACTCCCAGTCCAGACTGGTCTCACTCTGGTTCCCAGTCCAGACCGGTCTCATTCTGGTTCCTAGTCCAGACTGGTCTAATTCTGGTTCCCAGTCTAGACTGGTCTCATTCTGGTTCCCAGTCCAAATTGGTCTCATTCTGGTTCCTAGTCCGGACTGGTCTCATTTTGGTTCCCAGTCCAAATTGGTCTCATTCTGGTTCCTAGTCCAGACCGGTCTCATTCTGGTTCCCAGTCCAGACCGGTCTCATTCTGGTTCCCAGTACAGACTGGTCTCATTCTGGTTCCTAGTCCAGACTGGTCTCATTCTGGTTCCCAGTCCAGACTGGTCTCATTCTTGTTCCAAGTCCAGGCCGGTCTCATTCTGGTTCCCTGCTGGTGGAATGAGCCACCTAAGCTGCCTTCAAAAACCTCCTGAAGACTCATGTATCCAGAGAGCATCTCCTCTCCTAATCTTTTTGCATTAGTCTTACATAAAGATTAATCACTTAATACTCTCCTCTGGTTCTCACACTGCCCTGAAACATGAATGTTTCCTTATGTCGCTTTGGATAAAAGCGTCTGCTAAATGACTGTAAAAGCAAAAAGTAAAGTAAACTGGTCTTCCATTCACAGTTAGCAACTTTATCATGAGTGGTTGTGTTATTCCTGTAAGGCAGTGGTTCCCAAACCTTATCCTGGGGCTGCAGTGTCCTGCAGTGTCCTGCACATTTTCAACTGCTCCGTTCCCCACACCTCACTGCCGCCAGCTCATCAGCTAATTATCCAGTTCTTCAGGAGATGGATCAGGCCCCCAACACTGGGCAGGACAGTGGATCCCCAGGACTGGGTCTGAGAAGCACAGCTTTGTGGACCCACCATCAAAGGTTTTATTGTGAAGAGAGCAGGGTTGGTTCCCTTTAACAGGGTTTAGTAGAGATTATAGAATAGTAGAATGTTTAATCATTTTTTTTTAATAATCGAAATGTTTTATTTTTATGTAAATTGTATTATATACTTTATATTAACAGAAAAACCCAGTAGTGCCACCTGTGAGCAATAAGACAAAACCTATATAAAGACACACAATATTTATTTATGTGAGGTTCAGTAAGTTGGTGAAGACCAAAAGAACCAGGAGACCTACATTTAAAAATATGAATAAATTACTAATATATGTTAGTGTACATATATCACTATCTATTTATCTATCTATCAGTCTGTTTAGGGTTAGTTTGACCCCATTCAGCGTTGACTATCAAGGACCACTTTAAAGTGTGTTAGGCTGATTAATTAAACATATATAAACGTTTTGCAGATGTGTTTTGGTTGTTTTGAATTATATTAAGGTGAATATGCTGAAAATGTAATTTTGTAATCTTTAAAAACCTCAATCTGCTTTAGGGCCATAAATAGGGTCAGACCTGTAGAAGTGAGAGAACCACTGATAGATCACATGAGGGAGACATATTTTCACCAGATTTTTGATATTTATTATCAAAACATTACCTGTGTTTTATTTAAAGCTCTATTCAGAAACATAAAGTAATGACACACAAACTTGGGTAGTGATTTTAACTTCAGACATCTTCAGGAGGTTTGAATTGCTGAAGTGAAACTAACCTCAAGCAAAAGGGATGTCAGTAAATTTTAACGTACAAAAATCCCATTGACAAATGCACACTATATGGACAAAAGTATTGGGACGCCTGACCATTACACCAATAGTAATGACACTGCATTCAGCTAAAACAGCTTCCACTCTTCTTGGAAGGCTTTCCACAAGATTTTGGAGTTTCTGTGGAAATTTGTGTCCATTCATTC
>JBBPCW010000010.1:4297630-4308528 GCA_037974425.1 Phenacogrammus interruptus | reverse complement strand
AAACACTGTACCTGCAGGAAACACTACACACAGATCTGAGATCAGCATGAAAAACACTACAGAACCCACAGAAACTGATCGCTGATGATTTTGACCTGTTGACCTGTGTTATTATTATTACTGACTCTAACATTAACGTTGCAGGTCTGAATCCGCGGAGTTAATGTTATTTGAATTACTTTTAGTATTTTCCCCTTACAGTCATAATTCAACCCCAGCCTCAAACTCTTACCTGATTTGAGGTTAGTTGTTTTGTTGTTTGTTTGTTTATTTATTTATTTATTGTTGTGAAATGTTGAGCATTGTAGTGCGATATTACCAATTGAAAATTATTAACAGTGTTTCTTTATCTTTAAAGTTTATTTGAAGTGTATATATCTGTCACCAGGTGCATAGTCCTTAGTGTTTATGCTGTGGTCGAGCAGAAAAGGTTTCCAGCACCAACACATCCCTCACTCGGCCTGCGATTCCCAGCACGAATCCACGGTAGCGCTGCGGTCTGAAACTGCAGCTCTAATGAAAGTGAACAGTAAGGGGTGCCGCTTGTAATAACAGCTTAACAAATTTAGAGGTGTCATTTTTTCATCTTTTAGCACAATGTTCACAAAATTTTCACAGATTTAGAGCTTAATGTGTTTAAAAAAACAGTTTTTTTTGCAGATTTAGATTTAACATTTAGATATATATTTAACATTCAAATTTAATTTTTTGCAGCAAGAAAATGTACTCTAACCTAACATTGTTAACACATTTAGCTCTAAATGTGTAAAAATTGTGTAAACATTGTGCTAAATGATGAAAAAATACACATCTAAATGTGTTAAGCTGTTTTTACAAAAGGCACCCCATATAACAGGGCTGTTTCTGTAGCTCAGTGGCTTTTTTTCCCTTTTACTTTACTCTATTTAGTAATTTCCCCCACTTTTTTGACCAAATTTATTCGGAAACTATTTAAACTGTTTGAGGTGTGCGTGTGTGTGAGATTTGCGGCATGTGCGTATTCGCGTGTATATATGTGTGTGCTGATTTGAAACAACAATGAATGACGAAAACATAAAATCAAGTGTTTTTCCATGAAGCTTAAAATGACTTCTCACAGCACGTTTATATTCTTGACACTGTCTGCAATCCCGAACACGGCCACAGCGTGGCGCTGGCATCTTTTTCACCATTAACCTTCTTATTCATTTTTTATCACTTCAACAAGGGACAACGTTTGATTTCTTGTTAATTTCTAACCTACACTTTATATAATAGTTTTATATATTTTTTAATTGTTTATATATTAATAGTACGTTTTAGGATCATTTTTTTATTTCATAGATCATATTTTATATTGTGTTTATCTTATTAAGGCATCACTTCTAGTCTACACTTTAAATAAATGATTAGGTCATTCTTTTATTTTTAAATTGAGTATTAATATAGTTGTAGCATACACTTTATCTAATTATTATTGTTTAATTTTATAAAAAAAAACATTAACCATTAAATGTTGGCAAATGGATGGGTGGAGATAAACCACTGTAGTCTGAACCCAAATAAGGAGAGATATTTAAATATGTTGATTTTGTGACTGTTTTTTGTAGCTTATTTTCCAGAAATGGACTGTAAGAATGGTGTGAAGTAAGGAAAGTACCGTCTGTAACAATATATTTACAGCCCTTAAGCCACTTTAGGTCCAGAAAAGCGATGATGTGGGTATCGAAATCAAAACATGCCACAGTAAATCACAATATTGATATTTTGTCCATATTGTTCAGCCCTATGCAACAGTTTGGGCACATCTAGTTGAGCATGTTCATTTGTACATATGTGTGTGTATAAATAGACTAAAAATTAACCCTATAGCCTATAACCGGTTCACTTTTTCTACAGAGAAAACATGACATGATGAAAAGCTGGCCAGTGCAAAAGTTAAGGCAGCCTTGACTGGTTGTATTTTATCTATTCCACTGGTGTTCAACAATCTGCCCTAAAATCAGCAGGAAAAATGCCACCTGTGATTCCTGTTAATTCTGTGAATTTATAATGAATGAAACATGACTTTTAACATGGGCTTCTCAAAATCACCTATTTGTTTGATTTTAAAGTGTCCAATACCAGCACAAATTCCCTGGTGGTCTGTTTTACATGTAAAATCAGTGTAGACTTCTAAAAAAAATCATTCCTGTGTAAAAGCATCTCTCTGCAGCGATGAAAAACAGGCTCGGCGGTGAAAGAGCAGCCGAGGCCCATCAGTCAGACATAATGAATATCCCCAGGATGAAAACGCTTCGATTCTCGTATTCCAGCGTAAAAATAAGTTGACCTCTGCGAGCCGCCAGGACGGTCCTTAAAGGCCTGGGATGATTCCCAGCGCGGCTCGGCGAGGCCCGTGATTCACGGCCAGCAGCATTAAGTTTGCGAGCTGCAATCCATTATAAGGTAATAGGCCCAAATAAATCTCCCCATAATTGAGATCAATCCCTCATATCTACGGGACAAGTCGGGTTTTTAAGACCCAATTAGCCCTTTTTGAGCTCACAGACACAGAGAGAGGGAGGGAGAGAGAGAGAATGAAAGTGAAAGAGAGAGAGCGAGAGCGGATGAAAGAGAGAGAGGCAGACAGAGAGGTGAGATGGAAATTATCCAAAGATGGAGAAAAAAAAAACCTTGCTCTCTAATCTTGCAGGCTCTTTTTCTCGCTAATAGATTTATGAGGAAACGCGTCCAGCCTTAATTTGCGTCCTGCAAGCGGCTCCACTCCAGATCAGCCTCCCTCGATGTTTCATCACTGGATGTTTCTTTAATTATATGTCAAAGGCCATAAAACTCAGAGAGGCGGCCTTTCAGCCACGCAGGCACTTTATCGGCCCGCGCGCTCAGACTCAACGGAACCAGAATCCACCTCCACTGCGAATAAAATCCCAAAAAACATATTTAATCATTTTTCATACACTCTGTTACATTATTGTTTTTTTTTTTTTTACAGACATTGTTTTCCGTCATGTTCAGGACAGGAAGGTTGTTACTCGAGAACATCCAGGACACACACAGGACGTTTTCAGTCTTCACACAACACACACCCAAGCTGTAAACAAAAACAATCTACTGCCAACTTAATCTGGAATTTAAAATAACAGAGGCTCAAACTGTTGATTCCACCTATAATGGGAATTCTGGGAGATGTAGGACAAAACTACTGATTCCAGGCTTAACTGGAATTCTGGGAGATGTAGGACAAAACTGCTGATTCCAGGTTCAATGGAAATTCTGGGAGATGTAGGACAAAACTGCTGATTCCACCTTTAATGGGAATTCTGGGAGATGTAGGAACAAACTGCTGACTCTACCTTTAATGGGAATTCTGGGAGATGTAGGAACAAACTGCTGACTCTACTTTTAATGGGAATTCTGGGAGATGTAGGAACAAACTGCTGATTCCAGGTTTAACGGGAATTCTGGGAGATGTAGGACAAAACTGCTGAGCCCATCTTTGGTGGGAATTCTGGGAGATGTAGGCTCACACTACTGATTCCACTTATATCAGGAATTCTGGGAGATATAGGACTGAACAACTGATTCCACCTTTAACAAGAATTATGGGAGATGTAGGACCAAATGGTTGATTTTCCCTTTGATTGGGAATTCTGGGAGATGTAGGCTCACACTGCTGATTCCATCTTTAAAGTCTGTGGTTGTTTGAGTTAAGAAAGGATGAGGAAATCTGTACAAAACGCAGTGGGAGAGAACACCACTCAAACACAAAGTTCTCCACATGTACATATTCACACGTCCATAGTGGACTGGTCTCCAGCAGGGGCAATGCAGAGTGCGTAACGTGAGAAACAGCAGTCGAAAATATTGTTAGCATTCAAGAGTACAGACGAAAAACGTAGAAAAAAATGAAGTGCTATTAAAATGAATAGCATGAATAGGCACATGCTGGAGCCTGACCAAAAAAAGCACATTGCTTTATCATACTACAAAAGCAGCTGTATAGTTTTAACGGGAAAATATACAAACACAGAGCTTAAGTTTGCAGTTTTCCAACAGCCTTTTAGCTCATGATTGCGCACGTTATTGCACATCGTTCAGTTTTAGTGCTAAGGCTCAACGAGTGATGTATTTCAGTTGCCACATGTCGAGTTCATAAAATAACTGCACACAGCCCAGAATGTCCCTTTCAGCAAATGTCTGGGTGCAGTTGTCCCATTTTTTTTTTTACAACTGCTTAGACAGAACTCTATAGACATTCATAAAACCACACACACTACACCTAACAGTTCTCCGCAAATGCAACAATCCATTCAAGGACTTCTTACAACGAAGGAAGAATTTACCTGTGACACACACACAGTTACTACTCCCAACAGCCTTTGAATATTCATTTCCTCTACAAAGCCTCCCAACCCAAGTGCTGAGAGAAAATACAAGTCTTGACCTGCTAGCTGCATTCTCAATTGTTAATTCCCATGCTAATTAAAAAAGGCCAATCCAAACAGTTAGTGCCTTCCAAACCGGTGGGTTTGAGTCTACTGGTTATTCTCTCCGAGCTACAAAGATGATGGTACAAATGATACACAAGCTTAGTTAAAGCATTCAAACTGATCTTATAGTGAAGCTAAATCTGTAGTCAAAGGCTCAAATATTAGCATGGTTTTGTATTAGGCTTAAGCTTTAGCAATTCTTGTTAGTACAGCTAACCTGTCTTTACTGGCAAAGACAGTCCTGACCAACAGTGCAGGTAACACTTTAGCTCGCCCGCCTCTCCTCAGCACAGCAAAACCTGAAAATACTCATTATAGCCTAGCAAAATCTTTGGTGAATTATGCATCGCATGTCATTAGATTGCACTGCCTTATGTGCGACGCCTGGTGTTTCTCGAGGGTTTTGATCAATGGAGTCTTTTCCACTGATTCTGCTTTTGATCCGTCTGTGGTCATCCTAATTCAGTCCTGTTAACATTAAAAAAAGGTGGGATACCCCTGTCCTCTCTAAAGAGTTTCTAGTATGAGTGTCCCAGCATCCCCCCATGTCAAAACTTCAGAGGTTCTGCTTGAGGCATTTGTTCTCAATGTCTCTCTTGTTTTCCGTCACTCTTTTCCCGGCGAATCAACATAGAGTCGCTGCAGACCAAAGTCTGACCCTTCCCCCCAATCACATCCCGTCCCATCACCGTGGCAACAACATTCCACCTCCCTAGCTGTCACGTCTCAGCTGAGTTCGAAACCTGAGGAGGATTCGATGGCATAGAGGAGTTTGCTCCTCATGAGCTGTTCGTCACAAAACTCTGGCAGCTTGAGGAGGTTCATGCAAGTGCTGGCGGTGGGAAGGCGTTCCAAATCGTTTCCACCATTATGGATACAGAATGCCGGATACAACTCCTGCAGGGAAAAAACAGAAAAACAGAGGAACATGCAGAGTTAGCTGACATTCTAAAGTCTCCTAAGACCAGGAATAGCTAAGATAACCATGCCATGTACCACAGAATAACCATTCAAATCCCTAATGAAGTGGTTATCAACTTTCCCCCTGAGATTTTATTAAGATACAGGAGATATATGGCACTTTTCCCACAGGTCTACAGAAACCAAGCTCTTACAGATAATAATGTTACAGATAATGATGTAATGATGTTTCTGACGCATCAGCAGCACTAAATTCTCCCCATAGTTTATGGCTGGTTCAAAAACCACATCTATAGCGTTGTACCAGCAGAAAGTTACTTTGTTACTGTGGTCTTTTATTATTTATAGCACTGTTTTGAGTTTTCTCAGCATTCTTTAGCTATGTGACAAAAACCTAACCCAGGTAACGCTGGGCAGCGCTAAAGATAAATATGCTAGTGTCACAGAAAACACACGGAAATTTATCTTCAGCCTGTGCTTGAACTTCGTTGACTTCACAGTTGTTAGTCTGCATCTTTATTGTTGATTTTTAAAAAAATTGGCCTCTTTCCATGTTGTAGTGACATAATCGGCTTGGCTGCGGCCCATTTTCAGCCCTGCCGTCAACCAGCTCGGGGTCAGCTCAGGGTCAGGTCACTTTATTTGTAATGGAAAAACATTTGTTCATGGTACAGTGTGTTTCCTTGAGTCAGTGAAAAAGTGCTACATTTTGAAACTGATTTTTGGCCAACATGTGACTGGCTTCTTTCAGCTGTAAGCACTCCCTGACTTGACTCCATCAACATCAAGCAAAAACGCTGACCACGTTCCTGTCTGGTGGGATACGGCATGTTGACACAAGAGCAGGGCCGACTGCTTTTCATCACTGAAATCATTGCCGTGTTTGACAACTAATACCCGCGAGGTCACTGCTGTCGCGAAATCTCACACAACCAGCTACAAATTCTCACTGACTTTTAGCGACTGCCCGCAGGCTCTGGCGGGGCTCAACCCCGAAGCGAACCCGATTAAACCGATCTGGGGGTTCCGTTTTAACAGCCCCATTTTTCTAACAATTAACGTATTAAAGTATCGTTGCTTATCGAGGAAGTGTCAGGGCAGGAGCCATCATTTTGAGAAAAGGGTTTCCATCATCTTTTTTAAATGGTTTTCTCTGACAGGGCCATTTCTCCCTTAATGAATTCCCGGGTGTTTAACGGCACCTAATTAAGGCCGAGCTGGCTGGAGAGGAGGTAGAGGTGAGAGGGCATCCTGCCTTGGACTGTCTCCGTCTCCCTCTTTCGTTCTCCTCCAGCCCTCCCTTGCTCTTTCTCTCCCTGTCCGCTACAAAGTCAAATTCATTAAATAGCCTTTCCTCCTTCTAGCCAGTAAAACTTATTCCTTTTACGGTTTTAGTTGCAGCTTCTTTCATTTTTGCTTACAGTTAGCAGTTTTTTGGAAACTTGTAAACAGAATCCCAACAAAGGTTATACAACTATCAGTGTCTGGTGTCAAAATTGTATGGTAAGTAGTGCTGGGCCGTTAACACATTTTTTTTAACGCCCCCTCCCCCCTCCCCCCGGAGCCACGTTTCAAACTTCCGTGTACAAGCTGAAAATGAACAAAACGAAAGAGAAACTCATTCTGGAGCACAGACCAAAACTTCATGGACCGGACATTTCTCTAAAATATCAAGGTGACATTCATCATTGCCTGCCAGATGAGGGCCGGGGGTGGGGGGGGGCATTTAACGGCGATAATTTTTTTTTACGGCGATAAGAATCTTGCGCGTTAACACGTGTTAACGCCGTTAACGGCCCAGCTCGAATGGTAAGTTAAATAATTCCTATTTATTTATTCCCAGTGTACCATCAAAATTGGCACAAATAACTGTGAAACAAATAAGGAAAAACATCCGACAACTAAAACGTATACTGCCAATTGAGTAAATATAATACAAATAAGAGAGCTCAATTTAGCCCATGACCCCAACTAGCCCTGTTACAGAGGGGGTTTAGCCATTGGGAGGACCAAATGAATGGATGGATAGAAGGAAGTAAAGCAAAGAAAGAAAGAATAATGTATTTTGTCAGTTAGAGTGGCCTACACCCACAGCCTCTTATTTAGCTGTAGTCACATCCATTCGACAAACAAATAAATAAATAAATAAATTCTCGGTCACGACCTATGAAGAACAAACTAAAAATCAGATAACTGTCTGGACTAGTATTATCATGGTTTAATGTGGAAACGTGTGTGTTAATGTGTGTGTTCAGCTGAACTTGTTCAGAACATATGAGTGACAACACAAACAAAAAAGATCATTCCATTACGTCCCTATTAAGCAGACACACACCCCTCTGGAGAGCGACCCAGCCTGCAGTGAATCGCTGATAAGAGCGATGAATGCAATGCTAACTACGACAAAACCCCTGCGCAGGTGAGCGTCTCCGTGAACTGACCATGAACCCTGAAATTAAGAGCCAAAACAAAAGCACAGCACCTGCATATACAATAGACACAGCCCTGAGGTTTCAGCAAATGTGTTGTATGCCTAGTCCAAACTCAAAACGAGCCACGAGGCCACTGTGGTCTTATCAAAGCATCAAAGTCCTTTGATGGAGCTACAAGTAACACTGGGCTTCCATGAGTAAAGAATACTGGAAACATTTAAGAGAACACTTAAAACCACAATTTACTGTTTAAAAATAATTTGTATTTATTGTAATATTAGTGTTTTAACACGGATTTAAGACAAGTGCCCAGGAGTAAACAGCGTTTAAGTATAATTCTCTCATGTGTCTAAGCCTTTGGCACAGTCCTGCATGTGCATATATATGTGTGTGTGTGTGTTTGTCTATCTTTACAGCTACTTACTTTAAAACCCAGTAGCGGAGGGCGTGAGCAACTGGTGACAAACTTCAACAGTTTGCGCTTCTCATCGTCACTGAAGTTCTCCACAACATCCCAGAAGATCTTGATCACCGGGTGACTGGCTGAGTAGCCGCCTGCACACAGTGTGGACCAGATTTTAATGATGAATTATAAACGGTTTATTGAAAACCTAAATGAACAGTAATCAAGGACAGCAGACTCAACCAGTAGTGAACATCCACAACTTCTCAAATCTGTAACATTTACACCATTAATGCTCCAATCAGGCCCATGTTTGGGCTTTCCTTCATCTAGCACACCCAACTCATAATTTACATGCAGGGACAGGTGTGTTAGAATGAGGAAATCACACAAATGTAAAGAGGAGGCCTGTGGATCAAAATTATGAAGAGTTAATGGGTGGAGGCATAAAGTACAACAAAGTGTCTGGGGATAACTGATGAAGATAACGTACCTGAATAGTTGGTGAATTTCTTTAGGTCATCCAAACAGATAGGAACATGGGCGCCAGAGATCAAAACCTGAGAAATATCACCAACAACAAACAGAATTAGTTAATATTTCTGAACGATGTTTATTAGCACAGGAACATATACAAAATATATCAAAATAACATACGTAACATTAAACCAAATATTTAATACTGTGTGGGCCCCCCTCATGCCACCAAAACAGCTCTGAACCACTGAAGCATGGACTCCACAAGACCTCTGAAGGTGCTGTAAGTTGTGAGGAGATAAGTCCTCAATGTTTTGGACTGTTTTATCTGGCATGTTCCACAGGTGCCTCCAGATATCTGGAGAAGTTGGAGACCAACTTTTAGGCCACAGTTGTAAATAAGAAACCTGTATTTAATCTGTCTTTTGTTCCGGCACTTTTCCATCATAGGCGGAATTAACATTTAAAGCAATTTGTATTACGGTAGTTCATTTGTGAGATCACATTAGGCAGGCTAGCCTTCTCTACGCATGTGCGCTGTCGCCAGTTCACTAGTTGCCTCTTCTCTGACCACAATTTGATGCCAAAATTATCTAGTCTTGCCCATTTTTCCTGTCTCCAACACATCAACTTCAAGAACTGACTGTTTATTTGTTACCTGTGTATGTATTTTGACTTATAAACATGCATGCTGCCATCACTGGGTTTGTGAGCATTTGTTTTATGATCAAAGAAATTTGATTGTTTTGTAATTTGCAAAAAAAGTGTCGATTGGGACCAGGACACATCCTGAGTCATATGCAAATATTCCAAATCACATTTAGTTGATTTTCTATGTATTGTATGTATGTAAATGTGTATATTAGTGTGTTCACTCTGTGCTTGGCTAAGCATTACCTGTATCTCCTGCTGGTCAAACATGCGCAGCCACTCCAGGTTGACCACGTTGGCCAGTCCTTGTCGGAAGGCCAGGCAGTGCGCTCTGATCTGTTTGTTCAGACGGTAATCGGCCACTAAATGGATGTAGGCAATCCGGTTCGCTGTGGTAACTGGGATGTCTTTTCCACCCGGCTTCAGCTCAACCACCTGGAGGTAAAAAAAACAAAAAGGGAGTGAGATGTGGAAAAGACCTCTAGCCGAGACAATTTCTGGTTTCAAGGGCTGAGTCTCTACCTATCCAACAATAAAAATCTATTCCGAGTGTTTAGAGAGCTGGAATAGAAAAATGTGTACAAGTTTCAATGTAAAGGCCTTCACTAACATGTTAACTCATAACTTACAAGTCTCCATCAGTCCATGCAATCCAGATGTCAACAACAAGTGTTGTGATGTCACAACCATCAACACTTTAACATAACAGTCTAGTTTTATGTGCCTTTAGCTATTAGCAGCCGATTTAGGATAAAGTGAAGCAAAGTGGAGCTGCTGGGGGAAAAATTTGAAGTGAGGCACAATGCAGTGACTGCAATCATTTGTACATTTCAGAGTAAAATACACAAAAAACAGCTTTTTTAATGCTAAGAGAGAAAAATCTGAACATAGCCACTTAAAAAATGATTACTTTTATTTTTGTATTAGTGAGTGCATAATGGATAAGATCTGTGGGAAAGGTGTAGATTTCCTTGGGAGTATGGACTGATGCAGTGGGACCATAATATAGGCTATTGTGCTGGTAAATAGAGAGAAACGTGCTTTATCACCACAACCACAGTGTTGAGATCAATCATTAACAGCAAAGAAAAGAGACAAAGGGACTGAAAAATATTAAGAATAAGATAGCAAATAATAAGCAAAAAATAAGAAAAATAAAAAAAGGAAAATAGAAAACGAGAAATAGAAGAGGGAGAAACAAAGAGAATAAGAAAGAGACAGAACGAGAGAAAAAGAGTAAGAGAGAAACAAAAAAACACAAAAACAAACAGAGAGAGAGAGACAGAGACAAAGAGAGGGAAAGAGAGAGGGAGAGAGACAGAGAGAGAGAGGGGGAGAGAGAGAGATAGAGAGAGAGGGAGGGAGAGAGAGACAGAGAGAGAGAGGGAGAAGGAGAGAGAGACAGAGAGAGAGAGGGAGAAGGAGAGAGAGAGAGAGAGACAGAGAGAAGGAGAGAGAGAGAGAGGAGGAGAGAGAGAGAGAGAGAGAGAGAGAGAGAGAGAGGAGACCACGACAGCCTTGTTATGGGAGAACGTCAAAGCG
>JBBPCW010000010.1:4187221-4201369 GCA_037974425.1 Phenacogrammus interruptus | reverse complement strand
GCCGGGGAGCAGTGTGTGGGACAGTACCTTGCTCAGGGTACCTCAGAGGTGCCTAGCGGTCTTGGGAATCGAACCCACGACTTCCTGATCACAGGGTGAATGCCCTAACCACTAGGCTACCAGCTGCCCCGGAGAACATTCATGGTAGAAGTGAGATACTTCATAATTTTCCCAATTTATTTGTGTCCTATTTCACTTGTTAGCTAGATCTTCTACCATCATGTGATGTTACCAAGCTGTAGGAGGGTGAACTCAATCTAGGTGAACAGCACAGCATGCTTGGAGGAGAACACTAATTCTGTTATTTCATCTAACAGAGTCCAGGCTGGGTGGCACAGCACGGAGTGATAAGGGAGGGAGAAATGTCTACACTCTTTTGGACTCCCAGCCACAGGTCACACTCCCCCAACGCTATTTGTAACACCTAGATGGTTCCCAGCAGTGTTTTAACACTATGGAAATGCAACAATGCCATCTGTGTCGCCAACTTGCTTGAAAACACTGCAGTTATACCTTTAGCAGCAGGAATCTGCAGCGATGACTGTGAGAAGGGATATGACGCTCTCCGCTTTAGGCTCACGTCCTCGAAACCAAACGAAGCACTGAAATGTGCAGAATGTGTGCTTTTAGAATCAAGATCATAAAATACAATAACGGTGTGTGTGTGTGTGCAGAGGAGACTCACCTGTCGGGGCAGCAGTAGCTGTAAGTCTGGGGTATAGATGCGTCTGGCTCTGTTGAGGAGGTCTCAGCAGACACACGGAAGAAATTGATGCAGACCACCAGGCAAAGGAGAAAACAGAGGACCACCGACAACAGCAGGTAGCTGTGCCTGTCGGAGACCTGCGCAACAAACCACTACTGAGAATTTCCTTAAACACTATACGGAGATAATTTACGCTCTATTTTCTCAGAAACCAGCCATTTGTGAAGTAACCAGGGATATTTGTTGCTCAAATATACATTTCAACCTATTGGATTTATGTTGATTTCTATATGTAATGTACAGTGTATTATATAATAATCTAATACATTTTGCATTTTGTATCAGTTCTGACTGAGCATGTGATGCAATATAAAAACTCACACATTTGTTAATTTGTAAATACCCTAAAAATTTCAACCTGAATTTATTTTAACTAAATAAATAAAAGCATATATTTGGAGAATATTCTGAGTCAAATCTATTTAGACAGTCTTTACCTCTTTCTGTAGCTGGCTCACTCTCACAGACAGGTTAAGAACAAGCTGAGTCATATTTTCCAGCTGCCCCTGCAGTGCCTGGATAGACTCAGTTTGCTTCTGGTCCTACAGGGAGCAAAATAAAAAAATAAACAAACAAATAAATGGCTTTCGTTGCCAGTCCACAGAGTCGTAAAAAAATCTGCCACACAGACACTATCTGAAACCAGAGTCTGAGATAGTAACCCAACATGAATCACCATATACTTTATTCATTCATTTTTGCAGACCTGTTCCTCAGCAATCCTCGAAGTGTTCTGGAGTTTGATGATGGTTTTGTTGAAAGCCTTCTGCATCTCTTCCATCTGTTTTCGATACCTGCAACAAAAAAAATCAGCACAAAGATTTACATTTATTTATTCCTTACATTTATTTTCTTCTCTTGCAGTGCAGCACATGCACAATATTTTTTTCCTTTTTTTTAGCCATTTCAACTTATCAGATGTCATAAAATAATGTGTATTGTAATGTATGTATATTGTGAAATCTGTAATGTATTGTTTATTGTGAAATCTGTATCATGAAAGTATTGATATATTTTTTCCTTTCTGAGAACCAAAAAGTCTCTTTAATTATTATAATAGTCAGTTCATCAGTGTATTAATGGTCAGTGAGAGCAATAGGTACCTCTGGCTGAGCTGCTCCAGGTAGCGCCCGCTGAGGGACATGTTCACCTCCAGGGCTTTGATCCGGTTGTTGAGCCTCATGAAGACCGACTCCTTCTGGTTAGAGCCATGGACTGGAGCATCAGTGGAACTGGGCAGTTCAGCATAGAAGTCTGAGGACGACTGTTGCCCTGCTTGTCCGTTAACACCTTGACTTCCTAGAGCAGCTTCCTCAAGAAGATCCTCAGTTTTGGATTCTGTTGCAGCACCAGCGCCCTCTAGGGCTTCTGTTACAGGGGCAGCTGTCAGTGTCCCAGAGGGGGTTCCAGTCTTGGTCTTGGCTGGGTGAAGAATGAACTGGTCCGTGGGAGAGGACAGAGGAGTAAGTGGTGTCTGGTCCACAATGCTGGACGTCACGCTAGGAGTCAAGATTTCCCTTTCAGTGGTTTTCTCTGCGGCAGATGTTGGCTTCTGTTCACGATCCATCTCATCACTCTTGGTTTTTAAAACAGGAGCAGATGCTGATTCTGAATGTGAGGTTAGTAGAGGAGTCTCCTTGGCCTCTGCTGGGTTCTCTCTGGTTTTCTCATGTTGAGGGAATGTGAGCTCAGGAGGCTCCGTGACTGAAGAGTCCAGAAAGTCCACAGCATGCGTGGCCTTAGAAGCAAGGCTATCTGTGGAAGAAGGTTTGGGCAGGGCCGAGGTCAGACTTGGTTCAAGATCCAGAGATCCAGCTTGAGGCTGCTTTTCACTCTCAGGTAAAGGAGGAACAAAGACCTGTGAGGTGGAAACTTCTGGAGTAAAAGAGGTCTCCACCGTCCAGGTGTGGAGTTCCCGAGTCTGCGATGATGTGATTGTGACAGGAACTGAGGTGTGCACTTCCTGTGAATGAGTGCTGAGCTGAGATTGTGAATCTTTGGACGCCTTACTTGTCGTTTTCTTTTTCTTCTTTTGGAAAGATGGCAGTGGAAGGCAGTTCTGCAGGAGGTACTCTTCAAGAGGAACAACACAGGAGCAGGAATCAGGAGCCTGCTTCTCACACTCCTGCAGTCCTGACAGCTGCGGATCCTTTTCTGTCTTCACGTTCTGCTCCCCCTCCTCCTGCGGTCTGGTGCTGGTGGAGTGTTCTGATTGGTCCAGCTCATTTGACTCCTCCTCCTCTTCTTTGGGCAACAGAGTGACGATCTGCTCTTCCTCAGTGGGAGTTGGGGTGAGGGACTCTGGAGCCTCGAGTGTTGCTGAGGGAGTCTCAGAGAGTGTGGTTGTGGGTAAAGGTACGGTCTGTTCCACATCTATTGTGTCTTGTGTGATGGAAGCTGTCTCTGTGACAGCATTCAAGTCAAGCTGATCCTGTTCAACAGTCTCCAACCTGAACAAATGTAATGATGGAAAAGTCCAATCAAAAGACTGACATGAATAACAATAAATAAAATCTAGCCAAAACTCTGTCACAGCCTCTTGCAAAACAGAAGATGTTTTAGATGCAGTGAAGAACTGTATCTTAGTCCTTCTATATAATAAATGGAGTTATTATTGAAGACTGGAAATGAATTTCAGAGGTAACGTGGATGAGTAATAATGTGTAATGAGTAAAATCAGGACAGCACCGAGTATCTATACAGTAATCCCCCAGTTTTACTCGGATCAGGAGTCGCAGATTTAGTCACACACTACATTGTTTTTGATAACTGAACTCAGTTTTACACAGAAATCCCCACAACAGCAATATCCTCCTCTTTTTTGGTGGCAATAAATATATTTTTTCTGGATGTTTTCACACAAAGGGACACAGGAAAGGCACTTCAAACTCCACAGTTCGGTAGATCTCCAGGAGACCTTTCCAACGAGCCCTCATTTGTATTTGTAGCCCGAGGAGATCAGGGGTTATTGCCCAAAAACCATTGTCCCAATACTTTCGTCCTACAGTTGCATATCTCGGCTGGGAATTAAATTTGAATACAGGTTTACAGTTACATTTTCTTTAAGGGTAATGCATTAAACTGAACATATTTGGGGGTTTACACTATAAAACAGGCATTTTAGGCTTTTTAAAAAAACCAAAACACAACACATTTTTTCAGTACACGCGGCTGGTCTTGGAAGGTAACCCCCACGAAAAGCGGGGGATTACTGTAAATATCAGTATTTATTAGTACTTACACAATGTAGGAGGCAGTTGGTGGTACTGTCTGAGGAGCTTCTGGAGTTTCAGTCACATTTAAATCTACCGAGGAATAGTTGCCTGTTACAAAAAAACATAATTGGTTTCATGTCTTTCAAGTTATCTTTTTCAAGATGTGCATCATTAGAACCTGCTTGCATATATGTGTGTGTGTGTGTTTGCAGTTGTGTACCTCCACTCCTAGCTGCGTCTTCTGGATTTCCCCCCAACACATTGGCAGCAATGTTGTTCACCATATTAAGGATAACGTCTGTTAAATAAAGGCAAAACAGTAAACATTTAGTATTAACAGCCAAATAAAAGAGGCTAGTTTTACTTTATTACCTGATTAATAATTCCCAAATGTTCTTGTCAAATAACATCAAGACGTAAATCAGGCACAAAACATCAACTTTGATCAGATTCTCCGCACATTAATGGCTGAGGATGGTAATATCATTAAATGACCAAGAAAAACGTACCTTTGGCAGACCCAATCAGATTCTTTGAAGATTTGTCATCTGGCATATAACCAGGAGGATAATCTGCAGAATAAGAAAAAGAAATTGCACGATGAGTGCAGTTTCCTGTGAGCAATGAATGTGTCCTATGTTCAGAACAACTGACTGAAATGACTATCCTCACCAATGTACACAGAATAACATTTCAGAAGATAATTAAACGAAGAAAGGTTGTTTATTTGGAATATTTGTTTGCGATTTTTACTGTCGTTCTGTGGTTGTCATTACTGAACTACTGAAGGCTCAGTGTCAGGCCTCACCATAGTCCTCAACTTCAAAGCCGAGTCTTTCAGAGGGCTCTGAATTCAGCTCATACTCTTCCATCATACTGGTCCCAAAAACCCTAAAACGGGAAAGAGAGAAAGTGAGAGAGAGAGAGAGAGAGAAAGTTTGAGAGAAAGTGAGAGAGAGTGCAAGTGACAGAGAGAGAGAGCATGAGAGAGAAAGAGAGAGAGAGCATGAGAAATAGAGAGAGAGAGAGAGCATGAGAGAGAGAGAGAGAGAGAGAGATGGAGCACCATTTGCATCACAGTTGAAAGAGGCTAATGAAGATGTAAACTGGCAAACAAAAAGAGAGCAACAGGTCCTCCTTCTTTGTTCTCTCTCTCTTTATCTCTCTTTTCTAATCAGCTTTGAACCTCTAGTCCTTTCCTTTCTTGCATTTCTTCTTTTTATGACCCATTGTACAATCTACTAGCATTAGGACGGGGTGTGTGTGTTGGTGGCAGTGGTATTCCCAGTATCTCTCTCTCTCTCTCTCTCTCTCTCTCTCTCTCTCTCTCTGTTTTTAAACCTTTCAGAATTGTGATGAATTATTCCTGGATTTTGTGATGTTTGCTTTAAGCAGGTTTTCTTCGCTTCCTCTCCCTGTTGTCCCAAGGCTGTAAGTGTGAAATGAAAGGTACCTGATGGTGAATAGGTGGCTGATGGCCAGTGATGACCCTCTGCGTCCTGTTGGTCAGCGTTAAGCCTCAGCTTTCTCTTTACGGCCGCTTTTTTAGAGGGGCTGTAAAAATAGCTTCACACGCTCAGAGCTCCCCTCCACAATTACACTCATAAAGAGCCTTTGAGTCCTCTCCTCTCTTCCTTTTCTTCCTTTTATCACTCGTCGTACCATCTCCTGGCATTAGGAGAGTGTGTGTGTGTGTGTGTTTGTGGTGGTGGTATTCCCAGAGTGTTGTGTTGGTCTTATGTAATAAGCCATTTGTGAATGGTGGTCTAATTAAGAGGCAAAGTTGAAGGCGATGGGAAACTATGGGGTAAAACACACACACACACACACACACACACACACACACACACACACACACACACAAACACACACACAAACACACGAATGGCCTTTAAGGGGAATTCCACCCATATTTTCAGAATTTAGTAATAATTCAGTGGCTGAGATGGAAACAGTCATTCATAGTGGGTTCGGTGTGAAACAGTTCATTGTAACAATTCTGATTTCTTTACAGTGGTGGTGAATGGAACCAAATATAGCCATTTCACTCACCATCAACCCCCAGTGAAGCTCCACGTGTCTTCTGAGTGTTTATATGCAATTTTGATAAATGTAAACTAGTCGCAAATATGAACTAAATCCATTTACTTTGGGGACCAGTTTGGTCCGCCTCATGACAACCTTTTAGTTTAAGGCCAAAGCTTTTCAAAACTGTGGTAAAACCTCTTTCTGGGCATCAGGCAATGCATTCATAACCATTGTATGTAAGGAGAATTTAGAAGAAGATGTCTGGTTCCATTCACCATCACTGTGAATCTAGAATGAAGCGTTTCACACAAACACACTCCTCTGTTTACAGCTTAAACAAATAATTTTGTATAATTATTTTCAAAAATCAAGTTCAAATGTCTTTAGAATTCTCTTAACAAGAATAAGAATGTACTCAAAATATCTCAAATATATCGAAATACCCAGAATAGCTAAATAAGTAAAATGTGTCTTGAATTGCCTGATGAGGCTGTAATCCAAACTACATGATGAATAATTTAAGACAATTTATAAGTTTTTTCCCAAAGTTTTTTCTTAGGTTTTGGGTTTTTTTTCTTTATAATGCTTTAGTGAATCCAACTAATAGTCATACACACACACACACACACACACACACACACACACACACACACACACACACACACACACACACACACACACACATGCCAGTAAAAAGTGATAGATATATCAGTGAGAAGAAAGGAGACAGAGCCTTATAGGTGATAATCCAGCAGAGGAATGTGAGCTTTGCTATCTGAGAGGAGCTTCTCTTATCAGAGTGTAAACACACCAGGGTACTGTATACACACACACAAACACACACCCACACACACGCACACCCCACATTGCATTTGTCTGCCTACACTCACCCTCACCTCTGACATGACTTCAGTTAGGAGAAACCCACTGAAGTAACTGTCTGTAGATCCTTCTGAACGTTCATCATCTCCTCCATCACTGCCAAATGCGACCTGCCCTCCACATCCCCCTTCTCTGATACCATAAACCATCACCAGATCCAGCAGCCCTCTATAATTAAACAGGCCATCCAGCTCAGCCTTACACTTCCGTTAACCCATCAATAGATAGATAGCCTAGACATACATCACTGGATTTTCACGAGAAATAAACTGCTCGCATTGTTCTAGAAATACACCACTAGATTTGTTCTAGAAATGCACTGCTCACATTGATCTAGAAATGCACTGCTAGATTTGGAATCGAGGACTAGCCATGTACTGCTAGGTGTGTTCTAGGTAGGCTCCAAACACTGCTAGATTTGAACTACTATATCTACACAGGATCAAGAGGTGTGTGCGGTGTATGTGAGAGACGGAGGGAGGAAGAGAGAGCTGACTGTTGCTGAAATTTGCCATCGTGGAGGGGGGTGTTAATACAGCAACCATTCGTAAATTCACTACTAGGTAAAAAACATGGCCTGTGTTGCTTATTGTTAATGTGGGAGTTTGTATATATGTAGAGCCATGCTCTAGACTTTATATGTTCTGTAGGTAAGCCCTTGACAGTTTAGAATTATATACAATTATATATATATATATATATATACACACACATAGCATTGTATATAATTCTAAACTATCATTTCACCAACACACGGCTGGCCCCAACTTAAGCTTGAGGGTGTTTCGCCCTGTCCCATTATTCACACTCCTTCTACCTGGCCTTGGGTGTGTTAGCCGCCGAAACGTCCCATCTGTGCCTCCGTGACCCCGGGGGTACCAGTGCCGGCCTAACGATCACCAAACAGGGTGCCAAGGTCTTGCTCATGATATCAGATGAGTTCAGGTCACCCAAAGGCAAACCGCCAGCCCCCATGGGTTCAGGAAGAGTTCAGCTGCATGGCATTAGGCAAATGAGTGAGATGGAGAAAGGAGGAAGGGCAGACGAGGATCGGACAGAGGAGGAGCGGCCTGTGGGGCTGCAGAAGGGAAAGGGGGTCCCCACATTGATATTCCACACTACACCAAGATTACAATCCACACTGGCTACTGGATTTATGACACCTTAAAGGGGAATTTATTAAGACTTGTGCATAATTGAATAGATTTGGTTTAAGGTCAGGAAACTTGCTCAGATTTCATTACAGTAGTGGTGAATGGAACTAGGGATCTACAACACAAAAATAGACATTTTATTTACTGTCAAACCCCAAGTGAACTCCCTGAGGGTTTTTGGATGGTCTAAAAGTGGCAAATATGAGCTAAACCTCCAACATGAATAAGTTTAGATTGAAGCCAAAAACTTCTCAAGACTCTCAAAAGTATGTGCAATATCTTATGTGGAATAATATTATGATGTGAATATCACTACTTATGTCAATATGACTTATATACTGATGATCTCTGCTTAGTGTAATAACATGCTCTTAAACACTGTTTTGTTATTAGCAATTTGGTCATTAGTACAGCATTCATTATGCTGTATATAGCATAGTGTATTTCATATTGAGGAAATACACTAATCTACAGATTTTCTGTTTGTTTTATTTTTACTTTTTAATTTATATTGTTCTTATTTTTGTTTCTCTGTGTGTTTGCGCAGTCGTAACATAAGCAATTTCCCAGAATCAAGTGTGCTGATTCAGATTTTTAGAGGCTGGTGTCTCACCACATCCATAAACCTTCTACAAGGCCTTCCACTTCTCATCTTCCCTGCAGCTCCATCCTTAGCGTCCGTCTACCAACACACGCAGAGTACCTTGTTTACATCTCAACCTTTTAATTATGCAGATATGTGACGTCAGTGGAGGTGCCCTTTAGCGGAGTTGTGAGGCTGATAAAGGGTTAACCAACGTGGGCGGGACTTCAGGGGAGAGGTGGAGTTTGGGGCGGTGGACCAGAGTGTGGGCGGGACTTGAGACCAGCTGGCTCGCTCTGGGATGGTTTCGGGAGAGAGAGAGAGCGAGAGAGTGAGGGAGAGAGAGAGAAACATGAAGGGAGAGAAGAAACTGGTGGCAACGAGAGAGAGCCTTTAACCGGCCGGAGAGAGAAGCGAGAAGGGACGGATGCAAACAGGACACGTGTGTTTTGAGCTTGCGTGCGTAAAAACGTACCGAAAAACGAGCGCTGGCACTTTTTGCACGCATTTTTGGGGGGCTGGGGGATTTCTAGGCTACGCGCGCTCCTTTCTCGAGCTGCACGCTCTGTGTTTGCAGGACAGGGAGTGTTGGAGCTTTTCTGCGTGTATATGTGTGTGTGTCTGTGTGTTTGTGTGTGTGTATTTTACCATGCATTGCCCCGCTATACTGGTTGTCTAGTAGAAAGTGTGGAGAGACCACTCGGATTTGGTTATAAAGGGTTTTTTTTGCAACCGAAGTGCGCTCCAGCAGATCGTGGAAGGGTCACTTTTGGGAAAAGTTGCTCCCGCAATGGAGCTCGAGAGCCAGCAGCAGTTTGGATGAAAGGTCCAGGATCTGGTGGTCGCCCTAAGGGACAAGTAAAAAAAAACTATTTCTGGCTCTACTTCGTGAAACTGGAAGCTGCCGATGATGTACGAGGGCGTGGACGTGGTGGGTCTGAGCACGAGCCCCGGCCCCAGCCACTTTCTCATGGTGGATTACTACAGCCAGGCCAGGGCAGCCCATCACCCCTTCAGCAGCCAGCACTGGAGCAGCTCTTCTCACTGTAAGTCTTCCAAACATTGACTAAGCACTGCAGTGCATCCTGGTCTGGTTTAGCATGGAACCCCAGATCCAGTATTAGCTTTCCTTCAGGCCCTTGACTCAACATCAGGTCCTTTTTCTAGATCCAGAACTTTGTATGTGTCTAACATCACAACCAGCTGTTGTTTTTTGTGTGGACCCCTGATTTTGCATGGGTCACTAAACCCAGTATTATGTCCAGGCCTGAACATCAGGTCCTCGACCTAGACCCAGAACTACTAGACCCAGAAATATGGCTAGCATTATACCCTGTTACTTTTTGTGTGGACCCCAGGTTTTGCATGGGACACCAGACCAGCTGTTGTTTTTTTGTGTTAGACCCAACACTTTATATTAGCTTTCTTCCAGGCCTTGGAATCAACATCAGATACTAGATCTAGAACTTAAAACATGTCTAATACAACACCCAGCTAGTTTTTAGACTCAACGCTTGAGTTTTTTGGCCACTAGACTGAACCTTAGTTCCAACACGAGTATACCTTTAGACCCCACTGGCTTTGAGATGGATTATTTTGCATGGTCTGTTAGACCCAAAACCAACTTTTCATGATCAACCACCAGCTTTATATGGTCCTCTATACTTAACATTAAACCCAACGCTGATTATGGGATCATACATTAGATATGCATAGACCAATAGAGACAATACTGGTTTTGAAATGAAACATCAGGTTTTGCATGGTTCATTAGACCCACAACTGGCTTTGTAAGGTTGTAGTTTTAGTATGACCCATTTAACCAGACACAGGTTTTACAATAACACAACGTTTTGCATGGATTATTGGACCCTACACTAGCTTTGTAGGCCCAAAGATTTGCTCCTTGATGAGGTCTGCTATATGCGACACTACCTTTGTAAAGTCCACTAGATCCAATAGTAGCTTTGCAAAGCCCACTAGACCCAACGCTAGTTTGTGAAGGCTAATAGGCCCTGCATTTGCTTTGGGAGGACCATTAGACCCAACACTAGCTTTGTGAGGGCTCTTTGATCCTGTATTAGCTTTGGGAGGTCCACTAAATTAGCTTTGCATTTGACCACAGGTGTAAACAATTTGACCCAGCACTGAGTTTTGTATGACCCATTGGATCTAACACTGGTTTTGGTATCACCCATTTGACCCAACACTGGTTTTGCAGGGCCTGCTAGAGCGAAAGCTTGTTTTAGTATGATCCATTTGACCTAACACTAGTGTTGGCATGACCCATTTGACCCAACACTGGTTTTGCAGGGCCTGTTAGAGCAAAGGCTTTTTTTTTATATGACCCGTTAGACCCAAGAGTGGTTTTGCCTGGCCTAACACTAGTTTGGGATGACCACTGGACGCGCTGCTGATTCAGCATGTTTCATTCTGGATCTAAAACATGTACTGCAAAAATTGTTTTCCACTGGTTGTGTAGTTTTTGCGGTGGTAGCTGTTCATTTCTTCTGTTCATGAATTGCTCTTGACCTTGTTACAGCTTTTATCCTCTTATTGCATCTCTTTCACAACTCTGGCAAGCACGAACAACACCAGTAGGTCAGGCACTATAGTGTGGCCTCACATTTCTAACCGACTAGATGACCCACTTTTTCGTGCATGATGCAGACTCTCCTGTGCAACCCCCTCCCTTTAACAAGGCAGTATCTCAGCCAGCTGGTGATTGAGACCCATCACTGGTGCCTGTGTTAAAGGTTTGGCTGCAGCGGTCAGCTACAGCAATCCTCCACATGGGAATATGTAATCAAAGAAATGCACAAATGTACAAACATTCAAAGCTGGATGTGATTTGATAGTGTGGTTTTGCATGTGTCATTTTTAACCCCAGTCAGTTGGCTGTTGGTTTTAATCACACAAATGTATGTCCTATAATTCAAATACTTCCAAATCCTTAATGCTGTCTGCTGATATCCCATGGTATGCTGTATGTGTGTTTCATATTAAACTGGATCATCCAATACCAGCGCCTTTCTAATATTAAGGAAAAGACAAAGAAAAGAAAGAAAAATAGATTCAGTTGTTAGAAATAGATGGCCCACATAAAAATCTATTGGCTGAAATATCTTCGTTCCGTTTATTTTTTCCCTGTTTTTTCCCCGAGAGCCGCTTAGCCTTAACTAGTGTTTTGTGTCCCGCCGCAGCTGTAGTTTCTCGAGTGGAAGCCTGAGGAATTCCCTCGGCTGTGTAATTTGAGTTGCTGTCGGAGTCACAGGGTCCAAAGGTCACACCACCATGACCTCTTACAGGCACCCAAGTGCGCTGATTTGCCCACAAATTCACACTCATTTTTAAAAAGGAGAACATTGTTTTAATTTATTACATTTTAGGCCTAAATGGGATATATATTAGTATGTTATTATACCAGTATTATATAGTACATAATGCAGTACATATACTATACATACATGTTTTATATACATGTATGTGCATGTGTGTATATATGTACTCTGTGTGTGTGTGTGTGTGTGTGTGTGTGTGTACATACATATAACCATAACCACATCACCACAATAATAACAGAACATTTACATATAAATAAATGATCATAATAATTTCAGAATTATAACAAAACGTGGCAGAATAAAGCACTGATGTACATCGCTCTGGATAAAAGCGGTGGTGTTTGGGCTCCGCCAGCAGATAGATGTAGACACTGCACACTGGCTTTGGTTTCTGTGGTTGGACATGGGGTTGTTGCATGCAGCAGTTTCTGCCATCCTGTTTGTGGGTGGAGCCTGAAGCATCGGCACTGAAGAAGGACACAAAAGCCAAGGTTCCCTGCGCTGACCCCGATTTCCACCGCCCATTTATCTCATCGCCTAATTCCATTGTAAACAGCCACACAAAGCTCGCATACCTCCTTGTCCTTCAAGAATGTGGCCATTGTCTACTGGACTGATAGATTGAGGCTATATCAGTGACCTCTGTTCCACTACCGTGGAGTGGATCAGCCAGGACACGTTTGATGTGGAGTTTTGCGCCGGGGCAATGTGGCCAGCTGTGGGCTAACAGGTACATTGTGATAGAGATTTTAATTACCAACTCTTTTTTTGCATTTAGTGGCTCTATTACTCTGGTGACAGCACCTGGACTGTCTTTAGATTATTCAAAGCTCTCACTCTGGAGCCCCAGCATCTTATTTTAAGTCGAAAGGGAAAGAACGTAGCCTTACACAGTTTCTCTTAAGTAAAGTATTCCTTATCATCATGTGTGAACACAGCACAGCACAGTGCCAAGTGAAGCATTGGGAAGACAGCCACGCTGTGTGTGGGCATGGCACCTTGCTCATGGATACCTCAGTGGTGCTACTAGCAGCCCTTGGATTCAAACCCATGGCCAGGCTACCAGCTGCCCCAGTTCCGGCACTCATTATTTCACCAAACACTCCTGTGTTCATGCTGTCCAAACATTTCTGACCTCTGTAGACAAGGACTCCACAAGAATATGTTGTGGCCTGGGTCCTCTATGGATCGGACTAGTTTGTCCAACACATACCACAGATGCTTGATTGGATTGAGATCTGGGGGATTTGATGGCCAGTGGTTGTTCCTGAACAGTGTTTGCAGTGTGGCAGGTGTCATTAGGGAATAATGACAATGTAGAAATGTTTAGGTAAAAAAAAAACACAATTCATCAGACTAGAGTACCTTCTTTCTGTTGTTCCATAGTCCTGTTCTAATGCTCATGTGTACGTAGCACACTTTGGGTAACTATAACCCTGTCACTGGTTGCCCTTTCTTGGACCACTTTTAGTAGGTACTGCATACCAGGAACATCCCACAAGACCTACTGTTTTCGAGATGCTCTCACATCAAAACCACTCAGATCCTTACACAACATCAAATATTGACAGTTCACTTGCTGCCTAATAAATGTAACCAGATCAATTATCACTTCACCTGTCATTGGTTTTAATGTTGTGCCTGTTCTGTGTACAGATTTATTTTGCCCCCCCAAGTACCATTTAAAGCTTGACCCTCAGAGTGAAACACATGCACACTCTTTTGATTCCAGTTCTTTGTCATAATTTTTATTTTTTTTGCATCTTTTTTGTTCTTGTGTTTGTGCGTATGTGTTTGTGTGGAGGCGAACACAGTCCTGTAGCTGATATGAATCTTTAATGCTCCGGCGTCCTGGTTTTCTCCCTCCTCTCTTCCTTTACGAGGTGCTTCAGAACAGATGAGCACGTGGCCAAGTCTCCTTTAATGCGTGAAGCTTCTGCCCGATTTTTCTACAGTGAGTGCCACCACAGATCGAAGCCTTCATCTCGTTGTTACTGAGTATCACTCAATCGATATCAGCACAAAACACCATCCCTTCGACCCTCTTCATCCCTGTCTGACCACAGGACCACTACTGCACAGCAGTGATACCAGCATGGTTGCGTGTGTGTGTGTGTGTGTGTGTGTGTGTGTGTGTGTGTGTGTGTGTGTGTGTGTGTGTGTGTGTGTGTGTGTG
>JBBPCW010000010.1:4111455-4126455 GCA_037974425.1 Phenacogrammus interruptus | reverse complement strand
TCCCTTCCTGCACTCATCGTCTCAGCTGGTGTTATAGTATTTACATTACAGATGGACAATGTCTATGGAAAATGCTGGATTGAATATCAGAGTATATATATATATACTCTATATATATATATACAGTAATCCCCCAGATTTACGCGGATCAGGAGTCACAGATTAAGTCACACAGATGTTTTTTAGAATTGAAGTTTATTCGGAAATCCCCAAAATATTGCAGAAACTGCAATATTTGCGGCAATAACAATATTCACACAAGGGGACCTGTTCACCTCGCCACAGTGTCCCAATACTTTTGGCCCGTGACTTTCCGAGTTGCATATTTCGGCAGGGAAAGCACTTAGACACTTCAAACTCCAAAGTTAGGAAGATCTCCAGGAGACCTTTCCAACGAGCCCTCGTTTGTATGTTTAGCCCCAGTAGATCAGTGGTTATTCCTCGAAAACCGAGAGTCGAAGTGCATTCAGACACACGTCCGTCTTTAAATACGGTCAATCCTGGTGTAAACTTTTGTCCCGCAACCTTCAGAGTTGCAGATCTCAGCGGAGAATTTAAATTAAAAGAGGCAAATATGGGTTTACATTTACATTCTCTTTAAGGGTAATGCATTAAACTGAGTTTAAAATGAAATCAAAGTGTTCTGGGAGCAGATTTGGGGGCATATTTAAGGTTTACACTATAAAAATAGGCTTTTTTTTTTACCAAAACACAACAACACAGGTTTTTAACCATCTGCAGGTGCTCCTGGAACATAAACCATGTATATATTTATATTCCTCTGCGTGTTTATATGTCAGATATATATTTGGGTACTATTTGGGGACTATTTGGCCTCACTACATCCTGTATGTATCCCTCCACCATGAATGGGTTTTAAAATGTTCAAGGACAAAGTCTTCTCAAAACAAGGCCGCAGGTCGTGTATTCATAACAATTTCATGTAATAACTTTATGTGAAGGAGCTTTTAGAGACACTGTGCTATAATTGTGAGACGTCTGGTTCCATTCGCCAGCAATGTAAACGACTCTGAAAGGTTCTCTGTAACGGATCACTTCACACCAAACCTGACTTGTTTACATCTTAACCATGTAATTAAGTGGAAATGTATACAATGCAAAGATTTAGAAAAAGATTAAAGCTGCTTCAGATAAACATGGACTGTTTTAAAGCATTTTTCAATGCTTTAAAGTTTTCAAAGAATATCAATATCAGATAAAAAAAATAGTGGTATTGTTCCATCTCCAATTTGCTTTCTTGCGTTTTCTTTCTTTCTTCTCCATGGCCCACCTTCTACCACCCACCTCCTCTTTTCACCTTTTTACCTCTTTTCTTAGCTCCGAGGTATTGCATGACTGTTCCCACCCCCTCCTCATAAGCCCCACCCCTGTGTTTACATTCCTCTCACCATATTTGGCAACCCCCCTCCTGCCCCTAGTCCTTGCACAGAGTGCAAACACTCAAGCACACACTCTCACATGCCCACACCTTCCTGGTTAAAGCAGAAAAAGAGGGCCAGTGTGTTCTGCAGCCGCGGAGCTCAGCGCACCACCTGCAGAAATAACTGAGCGAGCCGCCCCTGCACGCCTGATTCATGCTTTTTTTTTATCTTCGCCTTTTATCTGATGACTTTCTCTCTTTGACACATGCAAGCTGAGCTGAAGGAGGTAAGGAATAAGGGATTTTTCCCTTTTGTGTATGTGTGTGTGTGTGGGGGGGGCAGGAGTAATAAGGATTAGAAGAAAGGGGTAATAAAGGAGAAAGTGGAGATAAGTGAAAGGTAACAAAGGGAGGGAGAGAGAAAACACATAGTCTGACCTGAGCCTTTGTTCTAGAAGACAGACAGACAAGTGTGTATGTATATGTTGGGGGGGGGGCGTGTGAACAGGCGGTCTTTATCATGCGTGTCGGGTATTTGGAGCTCCATGCAGAGAGCCTGACTCTTCATTCAGGCTTCCTTCACATCAGCCAGCAGCACACAGACTCTCAGCAATGCTTCTGTCCCATAGACTGAATGGCTGGAGCACCAAAGGTAATGTATCTGGACTCTTTCCCAGTAGCAGGCCTCTCTGTAGGCCAGTGTTCGGTGCCCTGTGTGTTTCCGTCTCAGGCCTTCTTGGTGATTTCTGTGGCTGCTATAGTATAAGAAAGATTTCCGAGGACCAGCGGTGTTGTGGGAAAATCACCTGACTTGGAATGCTTAGGTCAAATATGGACCAGCCTTAGTCTTTGATTAACTCACACTTTGTGTCCAGAGCAGTAAACTCAGTCTGAGAGAGAGCAGAGTTACGTTAAACATTACATGATGGTATTTCAGCAGAAGAAAACATCTTGGTCGGGTCAGCATATCTAATATTTCTCAATCTTGATGCTTAAATTAAAAAAAAAAACACTAATTTTACTGGTGCTGTCTGAGTAAATCGCCCCTCAAGGCACAAAACAGTGTAAAAGTACCACTGACGTCTAACTGTACACCGTAGTTTAACAGGTACACGTTTGTACCTTCACTTTTTGTGTGGAAACAGAATGTCTAAAGTAAAGATGAATATAATGGAACATGGTACAATATTATGTTCTCTAGCTAAAAGAACTAAGGCCATACCCTGACCCTGAATGTTTTTTTTCTGAAAGTTAAATAGGCTTCCTACAAAATATAATGCAGACAATGCTTAAAGACAGTAAGGTTTAAAACAGTCAAAATCTATGCTTAGAAGAACACTGTCATTAGATTAAAAAAAATTAAGACAGATTTTTTTGCAGTGAAGTCATTTATTCACGAGCTACAAGTTGTTGTTTGATGCTGAATGTGTCTACGAATGACATTTGTGTTAAAGGGACAAACTGATATCAGCCCTAGGTTTGTCAGGTAAGCTTTATGTAAAATTATATTCATGTGGGAATGTGTCTTTGCGCGGGAGGCAAAGACATGTTGTGTCTCATGAAGCTTCACTGACCATTTACTGCCGAATGACAATTTACACACGTATATGGAGTTAGTATGGGTATCATGTGTGGTTGAAGAAAGTGTGTCTGAATTGAGCTCACGGACTGATCTGTAAGTTTGGGTTGAAAAACACATTTTGGATAGAGTGAGGGTGAATATATCTAACACTATGAAATTTGGTAGCTGAAGCTAATAGCGCAATTTGTGGCCACGTATTTAATTCTCTTAAAGCAAGGGGTGGTCAGCTCAACTCCAGAAGGGCTGTTGTCCAGCCCTTGTTGGTGATTTCCCTGCTCAAACACACCTGATTCCACTCTTTTGTTAATTAACAGGTTAAGTGGGTTTGTTTGCGTAGGGAAATCATTAAACGTGGATCAGCCCTAATGGGACTTTAAGGATGTAAAGGGTAAGTGAAGTGGGTACCCAAACTGCAAGCAGCAAGTTGAGATCTGTAGTCATGAAGAGCATCATGTCAGTTTATCTCACTTTTGTTTGTCGGCGAGAGGTTTCCTCTGTTTTGTCTGTCTCCAAATGTCATCCAACTGACCTCTTGAAGCACTCCATCTCTTCTCTCCCTCAGCTCCGCCCTTGCAGCCCCAGGTGACAACCCTGGACAAATTCTCCCCTAAGCGGAGCCAGGGCAGTGGCATCACCCTCAGCAGGTCCACCCGCACCACCTCCGTCACTTCCAGTCCCGAGCACAGTGACCACGCCCTGTCAGCCAGCAGCGACTCGGGCCTCTCTAGCACCTCCCTTTGGACAGAGCGTGGCCTCACATCTGCGAGCAAGTCTGCAGGGCCAAGCCAGAAGGAGCAGGTCGAGCTGAAACGCCTGCTCAGCGGCTTCGGGCTAGATGAGCCTCAGGCAGACGAGGGAATGGAGCCGAGCTCAGCTTCTCAGGGAGTGCTCCACCACCCAGTGGTTCATGTGAATGGCAATATCCGACCCAAAGAGCGTGAGACGGACATCCTGGATGACGAAGTTCTGATGTCCGGCCACGACTTGCGCAGCGTGGACAGTCTGGGGACTCTTTCGTCGTCCTATCACAAAAGCAGCCAAAACTCACTCCTGTCCGATGGTTTCTGCAGCCCCGGAGGGGTTGAAGACACCCAGCATCATACCGCAGCAGGCGTGGAAGAATACGAGCGAGCTTACGCAGAGGCACGGAGGAACTGCCTTGCCAAGAGAACTGTGTCTCTTCCGGTAACCACAACCTCCAGCTCAGGATCCAGGGGGCAGCCGTTCCAACAGGGAAGTTATTCCACCCACACTTGGGTTCGCCAGCAGCAAATGGTTGAGGCCCCCCATTACTCCTACCTGCCTGAGGAAGGTGGAGTGGAGGAGAGCTTTCATAGGGACAAGCAAGAGATCCTACCCAAAATGACCAATAACAATCAAACAGTAACTAACAGTGGCACTTCAAACCCAAAGGTCTCTCCAAGTCAAGACAGTGAGAAAAGTCGCGATGAGGAGTTTAACTCACTCACAGTGGATATCGACAACTCCATTGATCAGCTCAACCAGCTGATCCTGGACCTGGACCCAACTTTTGTGCCCATTCCAACCCGGACAAACTCAGTCAAGAGTAACGGAGGACCAGTGACTCCAAATGCTCGTACCAACAACGGCATGACACTCAGACTCAGTGAGAACAGCAGAAGCCAGCAGCCAGGTAAGATGGAGAAAAGCCTTTGGGGCAGTTTTTGCAAAAGCTGATCAGATTTTGACTTCTTGGTTTTCTTGGCTTCTGACCTAAAACATTTACATTTACTGCATTTATCAGACGCTTTTATCCAAAGCGACTTTCATTCCCTAACTACTCTTGGGAGCAACTTGGGGTTAAGGGTCTTGCTCAGGGACCCAGTGGTGGTGCTGAAGGTAGGATTCAAACCCATGACCTCTTGATTTGGAGGCAAGTATCCTACCCACTGAGCTACCTCCACCCGTAGAGCACTACACAAATGGCAGTAACTGTCTGAGGCAGAAACTAACAGGGTCTCTGATATAACAGTCAAAATTTTATAGGACAGCTTCTGCAAAAATTGTCTTGTGTGGATTGGTCTTTCTGGTGGTGGGTCTGGTGGTGGCACTGCTGGTGTTGGAGATGAAATTCTGAGTTTGAGTAACACAGACAGCTAAACAGGAACTTTCAGAGGTTAGGGGTGTTAAGTTGTATCCTTGGCTGTATTGTTTCTATGAGTACAAAAGCAGTTCTCGTTAGAGGCTATTTCATGGCTTGATGCAGCCATAAACATAATGCAAATATGTGAATTCCTCCCAAAAAACAAGAGCAGACACATTCAGTCATGCTTCACATTTTAGTGGTTGTGTCGCGGAGATTTAAAAAACAATGTTGTATCTGCCTGCCAGTCGTGTAGCAGTGATTTCTGGTGGCGTTTTAATGTTGTTGAAAATGCTAAGCTTTCATGAGAAGCAAGACAGGACAAGGAATAAAGACACTGAGACATGCAAAGATACCTACAGCCCTGGATTCAGGCTTGACAGAGGGGGGTTGACACCATTGTGCTATGCTTGACAAACATCGTTGCTAAGTTAGCAAAGGGATCATAGTATTCGAGTCAGGCAGGGTTTTCACTTGGGTACACACAAATGGAAAGGCAGAACTCCTGCCAGGACCTGAGGTATTTCTGAAGGGCCCAGGAGGTGTTTGAACTTGCCTTGTTTATCAGCTTCTTGGATCAGCACAGTACATTTTGAGCAGCAAAGCATCTTATCTGCTCTTATCAAGGGGAATCTTTAATCCCTTACTTTTAGACGAACGCAGGTCCTCAGCAGGTGTTAAACCAAAGCGTGAAAGGGATTTGACATTTTGCACCTCACTCTTAAAAGGAAGGTTGTCACACGGAGTTTCTTTGAGCAGCAGAAGGGCTACTTTTGATTCCCTAAAGCAATGCTTCTCAAACCAGTGTTCAGGGCCCCACGGACCGCCCACATTTTGCCACAATCTCTATTTGTTTGCAAGTTGGTTTGGAGCAAAACCCCTGAGGTCTGGTTTGAGAACCATTGCCCATGAAGTACATGTGTGAGTGTGCAGAATCTTCTTATTACGTAAAGTTTCTACACCTACTTAAAGGTTCTTCATAGGCTTTACCTTACGTTATGTGGTAGGTCTTTATACATTAAAGGGGTTCTACACATTCACACAGAAATAGTTCCCTAAAGAACTATACATCGCAAGAATCTTAGGGAAACAAAAGTCTTTCTTTAATGCCGCAGTCAATCGTAGTTGGTAATCTTTTCTTAGTATAAATTTCTACAAAGCTGCTTTTGATGAAAGTCTTTCTGATGCACCACATCAAATGATGGTAAATGTGGTGTTGCCTTCCCCGTAAGACAAGCAGAGATGTTAGAGGCAGTTCAGTTATATTGAATTCAATGCTATTTATGTAGCGCTTTTTTACAACCAAGCTGTCACAAGAGAGTCCAGGTCCGAGCCCCAGTGAGCCAAAGGCGACAGAGGCGAGGGAAAAACTTGCTTAGCTGGAAAGAAACCAAGACTCAAAAAGGGTAGAGAAAGAAAAGACAGTCTCTGTGGGGTTAAATAACAAGAGAAGGCCTTCATGAGCAAGATCATTGACAGCTAGGCCGTCTACGGCTAACTCAGATGTTCGGTTGCTTGGATCAGTTTCAGAGTAAGCGGTCAAATCTAATCCCTTGGTGGGATGACGAAGGGGAAAAATGCCCTGGGAATTCTTTTGATGTGAAAGGAAGCAGATTCTACTGTATACAGATAGAGAGAGAGAGAGAGAGAGAGAGAGAGAGAGAGAGAGAGAGAGAGAGAGAGAGAAACAAGAGACAAAGAAAAGAAGAGAAAGACTGGGAGAAGTGAAGCTAGTGGGAACTTTTAAGTAGGGGATCAGTGATTTTGATCAAAGAGCAAAACGTGCCTATTGTATTAGCACACTGTGCTAATCAATTGATCAGGTAGCATAGTTCAGGGCATGTTTACATAATGGATGCTTTGAATACAGCCTGTTTATACAGCTGGGTAGCTGCAGAGGCCTCGTGTGACTCTCCCAAGGATGCAGTTATGTACCTTCCCTCAGAGTCTAAGGAATTTTCTGGCACTTGCAGACTCAGAGACAGTGGATATTCTAATAGGATTGTCCACACGACCGGCAAGGCGAGTTATGCGGGCAGTGGGTAAAGAACAATTAATCTCAGTTCCCACAATTTTCATGCATCCAAGGTTGGAAATATGCTTGCATTTTGTGCCCCTTTCACCTTTTTCAATGGATGTTCAAGTTTAGCCTCAGGCAAGTGTAGATTTTGGAGGAACTAGACGGAAAATGTGGTCGTAGTCCATTCAAGGAGGGCTTGAATTTGTGTTTAAGCTGTATACTGTATGTGTAGCACAGCATGACATGGATACTAGTAAGGGGACTTGCAGTTTAGAGGACTTGTCACACTCTGTAGTTCTTATGTGAATAAAGACTGAGTCAACACTGTAGATTTTAGCGATAGTGAAACAGAATGTCATAAAAGGGTGAACACATGAACATATTAGCACTAATGTGAGTTTAGATAAAGCTTTTTAAATGAATTCTTGTAAGGACAGATCTCCTCTCAGACAGTAATGGCCCGAGATTGAAGATCGGCTTTGGAGCTCTATCTGATTAGACTCAGTAAAAGATGGCTGACATGGTTGCATCGGCATATTATCTGGATCAAGCTGCAATCAGCCGGGTTTAATCAGCTGTCCTCGCTGTTTAGACGTCAGGAAAAAGATCAGACAAACAAAATCAGATCTGTCTGCCTGAATGACGCTTGGAAAACTTGTCCTGGCAGCAGTTTGAAATCAGCTCTGAATGAGTTATGACTTACACGTTTAGTCAAACAAGTTCCTAGTGTAATGGCGGGATTTGGACGGCAGAGCCTTAATGGCTGGTCGAGAGGGAAGGCAGGAGCGAGAGACTGGAATTTCCAGGGAAGAAGCAGGAGTGGCCTTAGGCTTCACATTCTCTACCTGCCAGTACAAGTGCCCCAAGGGTGCAGAAAACACCACGAAAAGGCCACGTGCGGCCCAAACATGCCAGCGAAATTTCAGCTAAACACCTTTAAAAACACTGGGATTAATTCTCTTCATTCTCTCGGTTCTTTGGATCCAATTAGATTCAGCACCTACGGAGGATTCAGTAGAGAGCAGCACTACTGTCCCAACGTCTGGAATCTGTTTTAATGTTTCCAAACCAATTTGGTTGCAAATCAATAAATACTTAAAAACTGATTTATCGTCAAATTACTTCCCCAAATTATCGACATATTAAATATTACATATTAAACATCACATACTATTAAATATTTTTCTTATTCCAGGTTAATATGATTCAAATGTAGTTCCCAATGCAACATTCTGCAACATTCATCTTACATCACACACATTACACTAATGTTGTGCTGTATTTATTAATATATATTTCCAGGACACAACTAAGAGATCTAGTTTCTGATTCAGATTCTGATTCAAACATGAAGTATGGAAGATAGATGAGCATCTGTATAAGAGTGAGAGCACATAGTTGTAGCTGACCAGGTTAATGTCACTCTTATCTCGACATCCTTTTAGTTCGGAAGTGAATGGAGAAACTAGGCGCCACAGTGGTAGTGAGAGAGAGGGCCGTTAGCCAAGGTGAGACTCATTAACTTTCCTCTATGAGATGATAATGGGGCGAGCTGTTCACTAATCTACACACAAACACACACACACACACACACACACACACACACACACACACACACAGACAGAACAGAATGAGGCCCTGAGATGGTGATTGTCCCATCTTGCCCCACGTTACAACTCCCCCCATATTAACATTCCTGAGGCAGAAATAGCTGGAAACACTTCCGTGAATGGCCAGGATTAGCACGCCTGTGCTAACTGACACTTCACGCTAAGGTCAGACAGCCGAGCAAACTGTTTGTTCAGTCTCTGAAGGCGTCATTTTGCTGGCATTCTTCAGGAGCATTGGGTTTCTTCTTAGCACGACCATGCAACATGCAATTAATGCCCATGCGCTAAATTAAAGCGGAAACCGCAAAGTGAATGAACAAGGATAGCATGCAGGTATGAAATCGCTCTACGTGTATCGGGCCCATCGTGTTGAGAGGCCTGACTGATGACTACATATATGTTCTGCTTTCTTTGTTCTGTGTTGGTTTGCATGCTAACCCTGCCTGCCGGATGACCCTGCTTTGTATTTGCATCTACTGTTGACCTTTCACTTGCATGCAGTCTTGCACTCATTTGACCCTCAGTTTAATTTTAATTGCTTTCTTTTCCTCTTTCCTAAAGTTGCAACTTCTTCTGTTCATGGTTTAGGTTCAGTTTTGTGCAATCTAGTCGAAAAAGGTCACTGTAATTTAGAGCTGGCCCGATTAATTTGAATACTCGTTCTCTACGTCAGTATTCAGGTCTCCGTGAAGTACTCATAGGCTTTGTCTTTTTTCCGAGCCTCAAAATTTGTAGCACAAAAGCAACACGCCTACTCCAAAAATGACACCGATCGTTATTGATTCAGTGATTGGTGATACGTTAATAGATGAATGAATTAGATTTAAAAACTGAGATCCTTTGTCGAGTTCCACAAGTCTCTGTTGTGAGTACCATGTGAGCTCGGAGCATCAAACCTGTTAGCTGAGTTTTGGCCAGGACCCTGTTTTCATTGTGATCCTTCTTGTTTTCAGACAGAGCCGTAGTTCTAAAACCTCCTCTGTTCTTTACTTTGCTCTTGTAATAAAAGTTTATTCTAAATTTGTTACATCTCTACTGTCTAAAAGCTCTACTGGATAAAGAGGCTACAATTGCGGTTTCTATAGCAACATTGGACAGTTCATACACTGTTTCCCCCTTCTGGACATATTTGAAATTGCAGTCATGTGAATACTTAACATATGCCTGCGCTTCATAATTAAAGACATAATTTAAGTTAGATTTTCAGAACGTCAACAATATCTGAAGCCTGTTGAATGATATTCGGGCGAAGCCTACTTCTCTGTAACATTGTATCTGGATTAGAGGAATACACAGTATAAGGCCTCTGTTTATAATTATAATGTTATATTTTGTAGTAAAGTCCTCTGTGTGTGTCTCTTCTACCTGCAGGGGAAAGCGTGCGCTCTCTTAGCCGGAAGGGCAGTGAAGTGAGTGAGCACCCGGCACAGACTGGACGGACAGTCTGGGAAGTGGAGCAGGAGTTTGGGGACAGACTGACATACACTCACAACATGCCACCCGTACAGGTAGAGTACACACACACACACACACACACACACACACACACACACACACACACACACTCACTCACTCACACACAATGCAATCATTGAATTTTATTGTAAATCTTAAAATGTGATTCAAAATATGTCATATTTTAGCACAATTCTGTTGGATCCAGTTATTCTGTACTGATAAAAAGTTATTCTGTACTGACAAAAGTTTTGGGACGCCTGAACATTACAATAACAGGGACTTTAATGACATTGCATTCAAATACATAGACTTTAAGGAGTTGGTCCCCCTTTGCAGCTACAAAAGGGGGGATGACTTGTAAAAGTGCTATAATTGCTCAGCTATCGGTGCTATAATCACCAATAGCTGAGCGTAAAAAACTATGTAACTGCTGGATACAACCTATAGTGCATGCATTTGTTATGTCATAGGATTAGCGGTTAGTGTTCTCCTCTAAGTATGTTTAGCTGTTCACTGATGGCAGCTTGGAAAAATGTGGGAACGTCCTCAAAGGGAACGTCCTCCACTGGTGGTAGGACCCTGTGGTTGCGCAGGCACTGGCCGCAGGTGGGAAATGCCTGCGTATGAATCCGTGAGAACGAGCTACAAGGCCCTGCAGGTGGGTCCACAGCTCCAGTACCAGAGGGCATTGATCTCAAACCTCATTATGACTCAAGTAGAATTAATGAGGTTTTTCAGAAAATGATTCAGTGCACCATGAAACCTCAGGTTTCGTTACCATTTAGTTCATTCAGACAATTCACAATATTTTTTTAAGAATTCGCAGAATTGTAATATATCAGGTGACCTTTCTGCCCCCCTTTTTTATTTATTTATTTTGTTTTATCTTGGAATGGTTAATAGCAGTGATGAAATAAGATAATCCTCCACAGTGGGATCCAGAGCTTTTCCAAATAAACATGCAAATATAAAAAGAAAGGAATCTTCTCAGCATCCTGTAGAGTTAGGAAGGGCTGTACTCTGGTGATATTTCTTTGCTGGACGAAAGCTGATTTGGTTACCCAGCTTAAGTGGGATTCTGTGTCTAAAATTACGCCCAGACGTGTTCGCTCAGCTTCTTTTTGTTTACCTGGTAGAAAAAAAAACACCTGTTTTGGCTTTGGGACTAGTGTTTCTATCCTATCTGTCCTAAATTCATCCCCTGAGTGACTGCAGATGGGCAGGTAAATCGGGAGCAGGTGTTTTCATGTCCCTGGATAATAAGTCTTAAGATGAAGAACTGAATGATAAGTTAAACTACATGCATTTTCGTTGCTATAAAACCAGTATTTAGAGACACAAAATCATTGGTTTGATGGACAAAAAAGTTATTAAAAATCTATTCACACCATGGATTTGAATCGGCAATCTTACATTTACATTTACGGCATTTACCTGATGCTCTTATCCAGAGCGACGTACATCAGTGCTTAAGAAGTCCACGACTGTTTCTTACCTGAAAAACAGCTTAAATCTGAGTAAACTATTTAACCAAGATTCTGCAGTCAGAGCATCTATACAACAACTGTCCAAATAATAATTAGCCAATTCTTAGCCAATTAGCCAATAATTAGATCTTCTGATTCACTGCTGCACCATCATGAGGGGCGTGAAGCTGCTGGCTCTTACCAAGCCATTTATGGATAAGGGCTTCTGAGCCCATCGGTACATTCACGACTGATTATCTCTAATTGAACCACAACAAACAGAGACACACATCTTCTTTAGAACTGACCTGTCTTGAAGTCTGTTTATGAATCTGCTGTGAGTTTTGCTCCCTGTTTCTTTCTTCGCATATTTTCTCACATTTTAAAGACCACCTGACAGTCCTCTCTCCCTCCCTATATATTACAGAACCGACTCGACCATAAAAAACGGATTTTTTTTTAAAGGTCCTGATCAACAATCAAAAGTTATGTACAAGCACACTGTCCCGGATAATTAACATGTGTTTTGGTGTTGGAACAAATCCAGTATTTCCAAAAGAGGCTTTAGAAAACAAAAAATAATAATAATTTTTGATTAATGATATTAATGATAAAGACTACAAATCCAGGCTCCTGGTATTAGCTTAAAAGTGCTAAGACATCTGTTCTGTGTTGCAGCGTCCTCTTCTGTACAGAGCGGACAGTGTGGAGTACAGAGGCCCCAGCGCTGGACTGGACTCTGGAGTGGATACGGGCAGTGACATCACCCCTCCCACGCCCACCTTCCCCGTCACACCCCCCACGCCTTATGGTAAGATACAGTCCAAAAAAGGTGCATAAATTAATAACACAAATCGTAAATGGCTAAATGTCCCTTCAATCAAAGCTTTACTTTATACTGCATAACTTACATATGAGTCTCGTAACAGTAACCAAATAATTTATTATAATAATAATAAAAATAACCACAATAATAATGATAATAATAATAATAATTATAATAATAATAATAATAATAATAATAATAATAATACAAATAACCACAATAATATTAATAATAACAATAATAACAACAACAACAACAACATTATTATTATTATTATTATTATTATTATTATTATTATTATTATTATTATTATTATTGTTATTATTATTATTATTATTATTATTATTATTATTATTATTATTTTTGTGTAGATAAGATTATATACAAACACACACTCCTCTAGACAGGCATTAAGCCATATGCATTAGGCGATTGTCTGCTCAGGCAGAGCTCAGATGAGTTTTGTTTGGCATCACTCTAATTACTTCCATGTTAAGGCAGTTTATGTTGATTGAGAAAGATGTTGTGGTACAACACTCTTGTATAACTACTTTCCTGCCATTGCAGGTGGTAATTTAATGAAGGTCTAGTACACTGATAAAAGTCATGCGTGAATTTGCTTTTTCAAAATGTAGAGACTCCGTAGAGACTCACCTCGTCTTTAACTTTCAGCTAAATATCTATTAATTGAACTAAACTTTCATTTAAGTGTAATAGATTTCGCTCCATTTGTTAAAGCTTGAGCAGCTTGTGGTTTTGTATCAGTTTTCTGCCTTTTAATAACAGGTGTAAACTAACATTATTGCCTCAGAAGAAGAAACAATGGTGAGCTGTAGGCATGCAATCTTTAGGCATTAAACTCCTGGGTTTATGTACGTTAGAGGATGTGATAATGGTCTATGTTCTCTAAACATTCTTAAGTAAAACCAGACCCCTGTAGAATAAGAGAAAGAACTTGATTCATGAACACCACTCTCTCTTCATCACTGAACTTTCATTTGACTGTTTTATCTCAAGCTTCCACTATGTAAGAGTCCATTATAAATATATTCATCTATGATTTTATTTTATATTCTTATTTATATCCAACTGTGATGTTATATTCGGTTATAGTCGGTATATTCATAACCATTTCATATAATAGCGTTCTGTGGGGGAGCTTTTAGATGAAACTCTTCAGATGTCTGATTCCACCGCTGTGAACAATTCTGACATTTTAATTTCATCCAAATCCACTCTGAATGACACATTATGTAATAGAATTCCTAAGAAACTTAGGATTTCCATTTAGAAAAATAAAAAATCACCTAAAAAGGGACAGAAAACATCTCTTGCCCTTTAATGCACACTAGCAAAGAATAGAAAGGGTTCTACGTTCATCTGAAAGTATACTGCTCAAAAAAAATAAAGGGAACACTTAAATGACACAATGTAACTTCAAGTCAGTCACACGTCTGTGAAATCAAACTGTCCAATTAGGAGGCAGCACTGATCGTCACTGAGGGAGTGTAGACTGTAAATCAGTGCTGCCTCCTAAGTGGACAGTTAGAGTTCACAGGTGTGTGATTGACTTGAACTTACATTGTGTAGTTTAAGTGTTCCCTTCATTTTATTTTTTTGAGCAGTATATAATTGACCAACAGCTTTACTTTCTACTGTAATGTTTTTGTGCACCACATTAAGGAGAGGTGTAATGTGTGGGGAAGAAAGTAATATCTAAAAACTGATTACTATCCATATCTAGTCCCTCATTTGAATATTGAATCCCTTATGAAATAAAGCTCAGAATGAAATAGTATCTTCCAGGCCAAACACCTCCACTGAATTACGGTAATCTTGAGTGGGATGTGTGTTCACCTGAGAAACACACCTTGGGTAGTGTCTGCATAATCATGTGATTTATTAGAAGAAACTCCGCCCTCCTTTTCCAAAAGCTGCTGCTGCTTCCACTTCAGTGGGACGTGGGCAGGCAGTGTCTGTCACCGCATTCGCTCCAACACGCCTGAGCGGCCTCGGTCCTGTATAAGCTGCCAGATTTTGTGAGTGAGGTGCTCAGTTTTTGTTAGAGATACCAAACATGCTGTACCTCATCCCTCTCTTCGCAGTGAAGAACATGCCAGAACTTCCACATTTTGAACAAACTCCAACTCCCAGCATGCCAGTGTTCGGGGCCTTTAGGACTGACCATGGTAAGTCATTTGTGTGGGTTTTCATTCACTTTTTAAAGAGGACTTTCTAAATGTTCTAGTTAAACAGTAAAAACATAATTGTCACACATGAACGCACCACAGCGCAGCACACAGTGTGAACCGTGTGAAATTGTTTTCTACATTTAACTCGTTCACCAAGGAGACCTCAGTGGTGCCACAGGGGCACCTCACTGACCACCAGCGGACACTAGTCATGTTTAACCCTCCTATTCTCCTTGGGGTCAATTTGACCCATTTTAATGTTTATCACTCAAAAATTAATAGCTGCCTTTGTTTTGTTTACGAGAGGGAAAGGGGGCGGGGTCACCAACATCAATCATTCTGGTTCATTCTGTGAGAGTCA
>JBBPCW010000010.1:3225684-3237643 GCA_037974425.1 Phenacogrammus interruptus | reverse complement strand
GGCAGCATGAGTTCTCCCGTCTGGAAGTGTTTCAAAGTGTCCGCAAGCTACGATGACTTTCACCTTGATATTTTAGCACCGATTTACTCTCTCTCTCTCTGTCTCTCAGTCTCTCTCTCTCTCTCTCTCTCTCTCTCTCTGTCTTTCTCTCTCTCTCTCTGTCTCTCAGTCTCTTTCTCTCTCTCTCTCTCTCTTTCTCTCTGTCTTTCTCTCTCTCTCTTGTTCGTGACTTTTCCGGATCGCGCCCGTTTTAAACCTGTTTCTCTCTCTCTCTCTGACGCTCTCACTCTCTCGCGCGCGCGCTCTATGTGCCTCTCTCTCTCTCTCGTTTTCTCTTTCTCTGTCTCTCTCTTTCTCTTTCTCTTTTTCTCTCTCTCATTCGTGACTTTTCCAGATCGCGCCCATTTTAAACCTGTTTCTCTCTCTCTCTCTGTTTCTCTCTCTCTCTGTCGCTCTCGCGTGCTCTATGTGCCCCTCTCTCTCGCTCTCCCTCTCTCTTTCTCTGTCTCTCTCTCTCTCTTTCTCTTTTTCTCTCTCTCGTTTGTGACTTTTCCGGATTGTGCCAATCGTCTCCCTCTCTCTCTCTCTCTCTCTCTCTCTCTCTCTCCCTCTCTCTCTCTCTCTCAATAGAGTTAATTTAGAGTTGGTTTCATTTCTACAAACGGTGCAAACTCTGCTAGATTATAGATAAAAGATTCCATTCCCCTGCCATTCTGTGATCGGCAATCGGCAGATCATGATCTTGGTGATCGGTAATCGGTGATCGGCCCCAAAAATGCTGATCGGAGCATCTCTAGTCCTGATGCTCAGCTAGGGATGCTGGTGTAGGGATGCACTGTCCATGGATATTTGCTACCACCCTGTACACCGTCCCCTGATTTAATGAGCTCACCTGTTTAACAAAAGGAACCTAATTAGTCAAATTGGGTGTTGTGTAACATAAATACCTGTGCATGCCGCAGCTATTTCTTCAGGTCAAGTGCTCATGTACAGCTTGATAAGGACTAATGAGGAGGCCCCGGTTCGTAGTTAAAGGGATAAAAGTTGCAGATGAAATCACGGGCCATTCATTATCTCCGAGACGGCGTAGTGTGTGTGTGTGTGGGGGGGTGGTTTAGAAGCCATTAACCAGCTACGGCCAGGAAAGGTCAGCGCCGGGTGAGTTTCTCCTAGCATCAGTCATGAGCTGAGTGCGCTTGTGATGCTTCAGCAGCGTTTAACTGTGTTTATAGCGACTGCTCTACACTTTTAACTGTAGACTTTAATTACGAGAGAAGGGTTGAAACAGTAGGTGAACCGGATCACACACACGTGCTTCCAGTGAAGGTGTCATTTTTCACAGCACTCAGGTGCACCCAATGTGATTCTCTCACCTGTTTTTTTTCCCACATTCTTTCAGTCGCAGACCAGGAATTAGACGTTTTAACTGAACCGAGTGGCAATTAGCAAAAGGCAGCGCTCATTATCTCTCTCACAGCCCAAAGCAACACCCTGTTCTCATGGTGCCTCCTGCTCTAGGTCTCTTTCTTTCTCTTCTGCTTGATGTTCAACAACAAGCTGAGACTCCTTCACCTACTTTTGAAGACAAAATACAGTCAGAGGTGGAAACTTAAGCCTATACCTGGTACCGCTCACGGAAGAAAAACATTATAATTAGACAGGCTCCATTGTGTATTGTAGCTTTCTGCAATCAGGACCGAAAAGCAATACAGTTGGGGGTTATTTTACAAAAGCAAATTGTGAAAACCGTGAAAAAAAATGCTTTCAAATGACAGGTTTTAGAGTGTAAACCCTAAATACGCCCCCAAACACTTTCATTTAAACTTAGCTTTATACATTACCCTTGAAAATGTAGAGGTAAACTTGAGGTGGGAAAATGTTCCGATGTAGGAATTCTGGACTGCAGCAGAAAGAGATGGGGGTAGCAGCCACCAGTCAGTAGCGAGGAAAAATGAATAACGCTCTCTGATTGGCTAATTAAACCCCACCATCTCTGAGTACAGCGGTATTTCACCATCCCAAGACACGTTTTCATATAGGGTTGCTTTGTGTTCTCTCAGCAATACTTAAAAAATGTATACAGTTATATTTTATATGGAGCTGAATTAATGTTAATCTTTATGCTATAAAATTAGTCAGTTATATGTTTCTTAATAATTTTGCATGACAATTTATATATTACCATGAAAACAGAAAAAAAAATGCAGAGGATATTCGCGATTTCCCAAGTTTGCAGTGGGTTTCCGTGAACCGTTATAAGTTCGGTTCTGAACTGAAACTTTGGGGGGGCACTATATTTGACAATTATACAGTTATATATGACTATTAGGATCACGGCTGCGTGTTCAGAGTGGGATATTAAGACGAGATTCTCTGCGTAGCAAGCAGGAAGCTTTTATGTCGCATGATTACAGCGTCCTTATACCCGTTTGCTGCCTCCTAATCTGAGCAAACCAACGGAGAATACATGCCTGTCGTTAGCAGCTGAGCATGCGAGACTGTTATACACCTATTCGGTCTCCTCCCAAGCGCTCTCCTACCAATAAATATGCTGAAACAGATGTCAAACGGGTATCCAGCTGTCCGTGCGCAGAACAGAACAAATGTGTTGTTTTGCTCTGAGAGCTAGGCCGCACTGTATGCCAAAGAAAATTAAAATGCGAGAGAAAAAAAAACGGAGGGGGTTGGGGGGTTGGGGTGGGGGGTGCATCATGAAGCAGCGTCAGGCCCCTAAGATGGAGGTCTTCCTCCCAGGCCGAGACAGGCTGTTTGCCAGGGGGACGCTCAGGAAGGCTTTGGCAGTCCAACAAAGCGGGGCCTTCAGCTGAGGGGTGGAGGTTTGCAGCACCCAGCATCCCCTTTGGCAGCCGCACACAGGCTGCTGTCGTGAGCTGGAGGGGGGGAGAGGTGAGATGCTGGAAAAGAAGGCCCTCACTTTTATTTACTCAGGCCGTCCTCGGCCTGGACGTTTCTCGTCAGTGTGAAGGGAGGGGAAAATGCGCGAAGCCAAAAAGAGAGAGAGCAGATGAGAGAGAGAGAGAGAGAGGAAAACAAGCTTCTCTCTTTTCCTCTCAGGTCTCCAGGGGCCGTCCTCGCTCTCTTTAGTTAGTGTTCACACACTCGTCTGGGGGTTGGGTTCACTTGCTGAATGGCAGGATGGCCCAAAGAAGAAAAGTGCAAAGTTAACATGCCTCTCTTTCCTGGACTGCCCTTCAGTGTCTATTGTTTAGCAACACCTTCACAATCATCCAAAGTGAACCTCCAGTAGTTTTCTTAGCCTTTTTTTCAGGACATCGAGACAGAACTGTGTACTAGTAGTTATGTAGTTATCATAGTGGAGGCAATAGAGAGGTAGAAATTCAGCCACCTCAGACACATTCCAGGTGCTCTACTGTAACTAGCTCGGCTAAACTGTGTATTTCTTAGCCAGCTATGTTTAAAAACAGGAAAATCTGTCAGAATGTGTTCCTCGGGTAAGATTGTGTGAAGCTGGCACGTTGCCCGAGGTGGGAGGTTTCCGGCAAGAGGACGCTGCAAGGGTAGCCCATCAGTGTGCCTCTTTCAGCAGTTTGAGGAACAGGGGGTCGACCTGTGACCTCATCTGTTTCCTGGCGATATGCTACAGTGGGTTAAGTGATCGAAGAGGGCATGTTATCCTGACAGAAGGCACAAAAAAGAAAGAAAATATTCAAGAGCCTAGAGAAGCCAAGGCAGCAAGGATGAAGAGTAGGCTACATCCAAAGAGGAGTTTTATGTTTCCCGCGGATGTCTCATAAATCTTGCCTGTTTCCTTTGTTTTCCCTTTCCCAGTTTTGTCTCCTGTCTTTTTTATTTTCCCTTCAGTTCGATTTTGCTTTTATTTAAGCACAGAAGGTCATAGTGTGTAGGGTCAGGCTGAAGAAAAAAGTGGAAGGACACTTTTAAAACTGTCCGCTGGGTTTGTGTCTTTCAAAAGAGCAATTAAGGAGGAAAAAACTGTGCAACGAAAGGTTAATAGTGCAAATTAACCCTCATGTTTTTCCACAGTTTCAACATTTTTGATGTTGTGAGAGGCCATGAGTTCTGTCGTGTGACAGATTTGATTGTAGTCTTAAGGCAAAACTTTGATATGTCTTATTGTTCGTGGCTACCTTGGTGAGCCTTGCCGAATGTAACTGAACGTTATCTTGGAGACCTTTCATTTGCAAGAACGATGAATGCAATTGTTAAAAAGTAAGTGTTGTAATTTACCTAATGGCAGGCGTCCATCTAAACAAACCCCCTCCCCGCCACCCCAGCTTGCTGCTGGATGGAAATGTCAGAAATTGCTTTTTCTGTCTCAGTGGGTATTGCCATTAGATGGCCACCTACAAGGTTAATTTCCTGCCCTTTATTATGGAATCTACTTTGTCATTCGAACAGAATTTTTTTTTTTCTCTCTCTCTCTCTCTCTCTCTCGGTCTCTATCTACCTTTTTAACTCTGAGCATCTTTTTCCATGGCTGCTATCTATTCACTAGTACAACTTGCAAATAACAGAGCTGTATTTTACTATCTAGGGTTGGCTACGGGTGGAGGTAGCTCAGTGAGTAGGATACTTGCCTCTGGACCAATAGGTCATGGGTTCGAATCCAACCTTCAGCACCACCATTGGGTTCCTGAGCAAGACCCTTAACCCCAAGTTGCTCCAGGGAGAGACTGCCCCCTGTAGGGAATGGAAGTCGCTTTGGATAAAAGCGTCTACTAAATGCCACAAATGTAAATGTAAATGTATATTTGTAATACTTTGCAACAAAAAGCATTCTCTTGCCTTTATGTGCAGATGGTGCTGATCTAGAAGATGACCCTTCCTGTTCTTGGCCTGCCTCTTCACCATCTAGTAAAGACCAGACATCGCCAGCCCACGGTGACGACTGCGATTTCGGTGAGGACGAAGGAGGCCCTGGCTTGCCCTACCCATGCCAATTTTGTGACAAATCTTTCAGTCGCCTAAGCTTTCTAAAGCGCCACGAGCAGAGTCACAGTGACAAGCTCCCCTTCAGCTGTACCTTCTGCAGCCGCCTGTTCAAACACAAGCGTAGCCGCGACCGACACGTCAAGCTCCACACAGGCGACAAGAAGTACCACTGCGGCGAGTGCGACTCTGCTTTTTCTCGAAGTGACCACCTCAAGATCCACATGAAGACACACGCCGCAAACAAGCCTCATAAGTGCCCTGTGTGCCGCCGAGGGTTCCTCTCCTCCAGTTCCCTCCATGGCCACATGCAGGTGCATGAACGTGGGAAGGACAGTCAAGGCACGGGGCTCTCTCGAGCGGAGGAGTGGAAGCTGAAGGAAACGCGCAAGTGCAGCCGCTGTGAGGAGGGCTTTGACGTGCCCGAAGAACTCCAGAAGCACATTGCCGAGTGCCACCCTGAATGCTCACCCCCTGAGGAAGGGAGTCTGGGGCCTGGCCTGCAGTGCATTTACTGCCATGAGCCATTTAGTGATGAGGGAACTCTACTTAGCCACATTGACCAGGCACACGGCAGAGATCGAAAGGGCAATACGTGTACTGTGTGCTCTGAGCACTTTGCCTCTGTGGAGGAATTGTATACCCACATGGATGTCCACCAACTGCCAGAGTCCAGTAACCACAGCAATAGTCCCTCTCTGTTGACTGTGGGTTATACGTCTGTTTCGAGCACCACACCAGACTCGAACCTTTCCGTTGACAGTTCGACCATGGTGGACCCTGCTCCCGCTGTGCCCAAAACCCGTGGAAGAAGAAAGCGTGCCAGTCAGCACACCACGGATATTTGCGGACGACCTGCCAAACAGCCAAAAGTAGCATACAGCTGCATCTACTGCAACAAACAAGTATTCTCCAGTCTTGCTGTTCTTCAGATTCACTTAAAGACCATGCATGTGGACAAACCAGAGCAGGCTCACACTTGCCAGTTCTGTTTGGAGGTCCTTCCATCTCTGTTCAACTTGAATGAGCATTTGAAACAGGTCCACAATGCTGAAGATCCATCCGCCTTACTCGCTAGTCTGTCTGATGCCCTGCTGCAGTGCAACTTTTGTCCAGAGATGCTGGGAGACCTCAATGCACTCCAGGAACATATTCGTTGCTCACACGGCTTTCCCAGCCCAGTGGCCAAGGAGAGCAATGCCTTTTTCTGCCCTCAGTGCTTCATGGGATTTCTGACCGAGGCCACACTCGAAGAACATGTCCGACAGACCCACTGTGATTCCGGCAGCTTGCGTTTTGACTCTCCCCTAGCAGTCACTCCCAAAGATCCCATTGTGGAGGTCTACTCCTGTTCGTATTGCACCAACTCGCCCATCTTCAACAGTGTCCTGAAGCTGAACAAACACATCAAGGAAAACCATAAGAACATTCCCCTGGCACTGAATTATATCAACAATGGGAGAAGAACCCACAGAACACTTAGCCCGTCGTCTCCTATATCTATAGACCAACCCACACTCCTCAAACACGGCAGCACTTCCTCCCGTTCAGCAAGTGAATTTATCTGTAACCAATGTGGTGCTAAGTATACTAGTCTAGATCTTTTCCAGACACACCTGAAGACTCACCTTGATGGCGTGCTGCCGCAGCTCACCTGTCCCCAGTGCAACAAGGACTTCCCCAGTCAGGAGGCTCTGCTGAAACACGTGACCGTGCACTTCACCATCACTTCCACATACTACATCTGCGAGAGTTGTGACAAGCAGTTCACATCAGTAGACGACCTGCAGAAGCACTTGCTCGACATGCACACCTTTGTGTTTTTTCGCTGCACTCTGTGCCAGGAAGTATTCGACTCAAAAGTTTCAACTCAGCTCCATCTTGCAGTGAAGCACAGCAATGAGAAAAAAGTATACCGCTGTACTTCTTGCAACTGGGACTTCCGACACGAAACTGACCTTCAAGTGCATGTCAAGCACAGTCACTTGGAGAATCAGGGCAGAGTGCACCGCTGTATCTTCTGTGGTGAGTCCTTTGGCACAGAAGTGGAGTTGCAGTGTCACATTACCACGCATAGCAAGAAGTACAACTGCCGCTTCTGCAGCAAGGCTTTCCATGCCATCATCCTACTCGAACGTCACTTGCGTGAGAAGCATTGTGTGTTTGAGGGTAAGGCTCAGAACTGTGGCACCAATGGATCCACAAGCGGCGGTGGTGAGTCCGTTGCCAAAGAAGACACAGAACTGCAGGGTATCCTCACCAACAGCCATGGAGGAGCTGGGACAGGAGGGTCTCACAACAGCCATGACGGCAGTGAAGAGGATGTCGATTCTTCTGAGGTCATGTATAGCTGTGATATCTGCGGGGCGTCCTACACCATGGAGTCCCTCTTGACCAATCACCAGCTCCGTGATCACAACATCCGCCCGGGGGAGAGTGCTATGCACAAGAAGAAAGCAGAAATGATTAAGGGGAGCCACAAATGCAACGTCTGCTCTCGGACTTTCTTCTCTGAGGCCGGGCTCCGGGAGCATATGCAGACCCACCTGGGACCTGTGAAACACTACATGTGTCCCATTTGTGGCGAGCGTTTCCCCTCTCTGCTTACTCTGACCGAGCATAAGGTCACTCATAGTAAAAGCTTGGACACGGGCAGCTGCCGAATCTGCAAGTTGCCACTGCAGAGCGAGGAAGACTTCCTGGAGCACTGTCAGATGCATCCAGATTTGCGTAACTCGCTGACTGGCTTTCGCTGTGTGGTCTGCATGCAAACGGTCACTTCCACCTTAGAGCTCAAGATCCACGGCACCTTCCACATGCAGAAGACTGGGGCTATGTCCACTAATCACCCTATTGGTCGCTCTGCTATCACACACCACCAGCACCACCAAAGCCAGAAGCTCTTCAAGTGTGCTTCATGTCTAAAGGAGTTCCGCTCCAAGCAGGACTTGGTGAAGCTTGACATCAATGGACTACCATATGGTCTGTGTGCCTCATGTGTTAGTGCTGCTGGTAGCAAGAGCTCCAGCCCAACCATTAATGGAGGAAAGCAGCAGCAGCATGGGGTTCAACTACCTGCCATTTCTGCTGTTGGATGGAGCCATGGGGAGAGTCTGAGCCCCGGGGGGATAAAGCAAAAGAACACCTCCTATTCCACTTCATCCTCTTCCTCCACATCATCCACTGCTGCCAAGACGCGATGCTCCAGCTGCAATGTGAAGTTTGAGTCTGAGGCAGAGTTGCAGACACATCTATCAACAGTGCACAGGGACCAGACAGGAGAGGGCAGTGGAGGTCAACTGAGGACTCCTCAAGGATCACCGATGCCGAGAGTGAGCCCATCACAAAGCGAAGAGGTAAAACGGGAGTTTTATCCACATATCATGCTATTTGCTTTGTGTTTCTGTAGTCTTTAAAAAGTCTCACAAAGAGCCACATGTTTAAGAGATTTGTAAGTGTGATGAACCTTTTAATGTTTTATTTTTCTTTTGATCTACACATTTTAAGAAAAAATCATTCTTTAAAATTATTTTTAAAATGTAGTATTTTCTTAAAGAACAATATTAACCAGTCTTAAAAAAATAAACAAAACTTACTTTAACTTAAAATATGAATGTTTTTAAAAACAAAATTCAATTTTTAAAATAAAATTATTTTTTTTGTTTAAGTAGATTTTTAAAAATTACCACTATTTTCTCAAGTATTGTTGGCTTGCTTTCAAGAGAGAACTTAAGAGATCTGAGAAGGGATTTCATTTATATATACTAGTTTCAGAATGAACATACTATGTAGTTTTTTTTCTTTAGGTGGACATGATTTAACTGGTGATTTAACTGATTTAAAACTGATGATTGCCAGGGCTGAGATGTAACAGTTGAAGTCATCAAACTACCAGTCAATTCATAAATCAATCAATTAATAAGTGAAATAAATAAATATGTATTGGTCTCGACATGGTAGGGAAGGGTAAATGCTACACTATACCAAATGCATGTGCTGAAAATGTATTGAATATGAGGAGTAAAGCTCTTTTGAAATCTACTTTCTCTATCTTTTCATGCTCAGAAGAAAACTTACCAGTGCATCAAGTGTCAGATGGTTTTCCACAGTGAGTGGGACATTCAGGTTCACGTGGCCAATCACATGATTGGTAAGTCTCCTTCTTCTTTGTCTCTCTTGTTTCAAAGTTCTAGGTTTGCTACACATTTTACTGTACACATTTTACTACTTCAGTAATGGACAAAATATACTGCAGATAATGCGAGAAACACATAATGCTAACTAATCAGCAACCATAAAACTCAGCTAATCCATTGTATTCAGGCTCCTGGAGGCCAAAAACTGCACATCTGCACCCCCATTATGATCTAAGCTGACTGTGATTTAGCACAAAATTGCCTCAATGCCTTGGATGAAATGTGTTTTATGCATTCTAATTTTATCAGTTGAGGTAAGTTAAGGGTTTGGTTTTGTATTGTAGGTTACTTTCAAGAATTGTTTCAATTATAAGAGAAAATGAAGGCGTATTCTATTATCAATCTTCTGTTTTTCTATAAACCTGTTATATCTGAAAGTGATAAAAATAACATACCATTCTAAAATGAAACTCTTCATTTCATGTTTTATGGTAAAAAAAGAGACCAAGAGGCCTGAAGTATGAAGCAGGAACAGTGGTGCTTGAAAGTTTGCGGTCCATTAAGAATTTCCTTTAAATACATAAATAGGTTTAAATATAAATATAACCTGAAATGCCAAGTTGCCTTATAAGAACCCAGTTAAACAAATGAAATGAAATATTATACTTGATTTTTTTATTAAGGAAAATTATGCAATTATTCACTTTTGGGTGATAAAAGTTTGTGAACTTAACCAGCCCGAGCCATGACACTACCACCACCATGTTTCACAGCTGGGATGAGCTTTTTATGCTGGAATGCTTTTATTTAAACCAAAAGTTGTATTTTGGTTTCATCCATCCACAGATTGTTTTTCCAGTAGTCTCTGGCTTGTTGATGTGATCTGTAGAAAGACAGCAAGGTTCTTTTTATAAAGCAGTGGCTTTGTTTTTGCAACCTTGCTATGCACATCATTGTTGTTCAGTGTTTTCCTGATGGAAGACTCAGAACATTAACGTAAGCCAATGTGAAAGGAGCTTTTAGTTGCTCAGATATTTCCCTGGGTTTCTTTGAGGCCCGGCTTTGATTTAAAACGAGTAATCCTACAGGTTCACACACTTTTGTCACTCGCAGATGTGTGATATTTGATCATTTTCCTAAATAAATACATGACCAAGTATAATGTGTTCGCCTCATTTGTTTAAATTGGTTCTCTTTATGCACTTTTATGGCTTTAGGGGTATGAATATCAGCTCATTTAAGTCATATTCATACAGAAATATATTTCAAAGGGTTTGCAAACTTTCATGCAACACTGTAAATAATGGTAACAAGGAGTTAGACAGAATGGGAAAACATGTGACCGTAGGCAGTGAATAAATTACAGAGAGACGCATCCTTATTTTTCCCCAGATGTTCTGGTGAATGTATTTATTGGGCTGTTGTCTCATAAATAAACGGGTGCAGGATCAGATGACGGCATCAGAGACTTTATTTGGGGTAAACGTCTTAAGGATAACTGACAATAGTGAATAGGGTCTGGCCAATAGGGTCTCTATCTTTAAGCGTTCATAATGGCAGGATAAAACGCTTTCATAGTTAAATCAGTTCCCAGTATTGGGCATCGCAAAGGGAGAGTTTATGGGAGTAGGTGTACAAACAACCTGCCGCAGAAGTTTGGAAGAACATCACCAGCAGGTTTAGGATTTGTGCAGAGGCTTGGCAGTCGATTGCATAATCAAAATAAATAAACAAATAAACAAATGCTCTCTCCTTGATGTTGGGTAAGGTGTTGAATATGTCTGTGCTACAGATTTGTGAGTCACCACGCCTGACTTTTTTTCAATATTTGCACCATTAGTACTGTCTAATCTGTGTGTGCTGTGCTGTGGGGTAAGACGGTAATTGGGTGGCGAGTGGGTGTTTTTGTCGGAGAACGGCGCAAATTTTGCTATTGTGGGTTGTTCTCGAGGGCCATGGAGTTATCTGGTTCACAAAAGTGCTTGAGGAAGGTAAGACTGGACTGACGGGTGGTTTGGGTGAAAAACAAGACAGAAGCTCAAGAGGAATTCATAAAATTATTAACAGCTAACCCTTATTGAACATGTTAAGATATTGTATTGTTGCCCATATTTCAGAAGGCAAAGTGGAACGTCATGCTTCATAGGTCCACCTCAGTTCATAATGATGTACTGAAGAAATGCTTCAAATTGCTCCATAAACTGCAATATACAGAAATTGTTAAACTGGCAGTACAAGTAATGTACACACTATGGGCCTCTGTGGTACCAAGTGTTTAAACATGTTTCTTGAGGGACGACTTCTATAGCATCAGTCGAAGAACCCTTGGTATCTTTTTTAGAAGCCTGTTGTTAACAAAGACACAGGTAGAGGCCTCCAACATGCCCAGAAATAATGTTTCCACAGGATCTGATCTACCTGTGTGATTTGGAGCAAAACATGGAGCTGCAACACGTTTCACAATTTTTTCTATAGTAGAATTACAGCCATCGTTTTGGCGGGAAATAATATTATTTGTTAACATTGCTGTCTCTTTGTCGCTGAACTTTAATTATTTCTGTTTCGCTGGCCTTTAAAGCCTATGGCCTTCATTTCATATTTAGAGCGTGACAATTTGATACTTAGATGCCAGTCCAATACGGGCCAAAACCATAGGATCGGGTATTGGAAAAGCCTTGAACTAGAACATAAACGCTGAATTAAACTTTGAGCAACATGGCCTAGAGAGAGGTACACAAACGCGTACAAGAGTTACACAGATCAACAGTAAGGCCTCGTCCACACAGACGTTAGAAATGAACACGCTCTGAACGCTATAGGCGTTGTTGTGGCGTTTGGTAGCGACGCTTGATCGACGTCAGCAAGGCGTTCGACTGCCGTTAGTCTGACGC
>JBBPCW010000010.1:3025883-3036454 GCA_037974425.1 Phenacogrammus interruptus | reverse complement strand
CTATATTCTCCTCTAGTATACTTTTATTACGGGTAAGTTGTACTATTTCCCTCTTAATATATTTCTAGTCTGAGCATGTTTACTATATATTCAGGTATTTTTATTTTTATTTTTATTCTGTATTGTTCTGTCTTGTCTGAGTGAGTCCTGATGTGAGCAATTTCCTCCGGGATAAATAAAGTTTTCTGATTCTGATTATAACTAATACATGAATAAATAAAGAAAACTGACACTTCCGTGTATAGTAGTGTTTTGAGAAATGCCTGACACAATTTTTAGGGTCTTGCTTGATGCCAGTGAATGTGACTCTTCTGATTTTGATTTTGTGTCACTCCATTTGTGTTCCAGGTGGTCCCCGGCCTCCGGTGAACATCCGCAGTGCTAGACGGGGTCCAGCCGCCTATCTGCGACGCAAAGAACGCATGCTGCGCTTCTCCATCCGCCGCATGGTCAAAACTGATAGCTTCTACTGGATAGTGCTCAGCTTGGTGGCCCTCAACACCATCTGTGTGGCAATCGTCCACCACAACCAGCCGGAATGGTTAACTGTCCTTCAATGTAAGAGCGAGAAAGGGTTTTAGGGGCCGTCTTTGGTCATCCGGTATCATTTCTGCTCGCTTTCGAGAATCATGCCTGTTTCTGCATTGGAGATTAAGAATGAGATGATGATAACTAATGCACAAAATGAGACTGTGCTGTGGTGAATCATCAAGTACCGCAGACTTAAGGCCAGAATATAAATGAAGACCAGAATGTGTTCAGATGAATGCAGGGCTTGAAAAGGAGATGGATATCAAAGAGATGCTCCGCTGCTGACCTTAGCATCTCTTTGAAATTCAGATGCTCAGTGATTGTCATGGAAAAACTGATTAGCTACTCGACTGTGACATTAATTTGAGGACAGTAATTCTACAAGGCCACAGTTCCAGTATACAGTGAAGTGAGCCATATTTACTCCCCTCTGTTGCCTTCTGATGGTGGTTCCACTATAAAGTTAATCTCTACCTCTTGATAAAACTTAAAGGCCTTCTTGCTAAGGATATCTTACAGTGTATTGAAAGATATTATGTGACATAAAACCTGGATCACAGCTAAGATAAGCCTATTCTTCATAGGAAGCCTTTTGCAGTAGTCATACCCACATTGTGAGCCGGTCTCAATAAGCTGTTATGACAGAAAACCTATGTACCAGTGCCTGTCGGGTATAAGGAAAATAATCTACCAAAAGATATAGAGGCATTAAAATAATGTTTCTTGTCATTACTTTTCACTCTGCTTTTAATACAAACCCATGTAGGTTGCATAGACGTGTATGTACTCATAATATTGACCAGGACAATGTTTTCAAACCCTGGACAGACTATGCAGAGTTTGTGTTTCTGGGACTGTTTCTTGCCGAGATGTTTCTAAAGATGTACGGCCTCGGCTTCCGCCTCTACTTCCACTCCTCCTTCAACTGCTTCGACTGCGGGGTACGTCTGAGTGTATCTGAATCACCTTGTGTTAAAGTCAAGAAAATATCATTTTACAGCAGCTGTTCAGTGACCAGTATGTATCAAATAAGATCAGATCCTAACATTGAACTTTGCAGTATGTGTTTTCAAGAGCAATTAATATTAATTTGCAGATTTACATTAAATAAATGTATTGAACTCTATTTAAACAATTGGTTCTTCATTTACACTTCTTGTCTCATTTTAATCCTCTTATCTTTTTGCACAGGTGATAGTTGGCAGCATTTTTGAAGTAGTTTGGGCTTTCCTTAGGCCCGGAATGTCTTTTGGAATCAGCGTCTTAAGAGCTTTACGACTGTTAAGAATCTTTAAGATAACCAGGTACGTCTGTGGCTTCAGATATCACAACTTAGGGCCTTTCACAGTCATGAAATATTATACATATATGATCAATAACTGCAATTGAACTGCATTTTTATTGAAAGACAACTGAGAGAACTTAAATATATTACATAATCAGTGCACAAACACAAGCCAGCTGGGAAACACAAAACAAACCCGAATATCAAAATAAAAGTCCCAAAAACCATAACAAAACAAAACCAAAAAACAGTGACCCCTAACGGCCACTGGCCGAGCCGTGACAAGGCCCAATGTCTTGATTGTCATAAATAATTGTTATTTACAATATTATTTTCTTCTATTGAAAGACAAGTTACCAAATCTGTTTCTTTCTAGCTATTAATAATGATAACTGATGATATACACAGCGTTGACACAAAGAAACATTATTCTAAAGATGTTAGTCAGAAATGAGAAATGTTTGTAATTTCTATAAGACTTATAACAGGTATCAATTTTTGTGTTTTCTGCTTTCATTTATTTAGATGAAAGCACTTAAATACAACTGAAAAACACACCTCATTAAATTATTTGATGCATATGAAAGTGTATGATTGTGAATGTAAACAGATGTGAAAAGTTGTAAGAGTTACAAATGAAGTATAAAACTCGCAGCGACAGAACGATGCAGTGGAGTAATGACGATAATAATTTATGCCTGCAATCTTTTTCATTTTCCTCCACTTTGTCAGGTACTGGGCATCCTTGAGGAACTTGGTAGTGTCTCTTATGAGTTCAATGAAGTCTATCATCAGCCTTCTCTTCCTGCTCTTCCTCTTCATTGTCGTTTTTGCTCTGCTTGGGATGCAGCTCTTTGGTGGCAGGTAATGTTATCTTTTTAATGAGCTGTTACTTTACTATAAGTTCACCATTTCCTTGTGGAAACTTGTGGAAACGTCAAAACATTCACAGACATAGACAGGTTAACGGGGAAAAAACATGTTCCCTCTGTGTTTAATTTAAATAAGCGATGTCTAAGCCTAACTGGGATTTCTGCATGTATGTTCCCTTTACTAAGAGTCTAGCTGGGTCAAAACATATTTTTAGCTTTTTTAACTGTATATTTGCCATATCGCCCCTCTAAAGTCTATAAAAAGTCTGTGGGTTGGTACCCTCAGTACTGTTAGTTAGGAAATATAAGCCTATAACTCATGTCGGCTCAAAGAAGGAGAACACAGATGCAGGAGGTAAACAGAACTCAAACAGGCTTTAAGAAGCAAAAGGCATTTAAACAGTCTGTCTAAACCCGCTGCCGTGATTTACCCCTAGAATTCCAGATACGAGGCATGTAGGCATCCATGACTTCAGGCTCTTTTTTAAAGCAAAACGTGAACAAGAACAGAAACCTGGCTCGATGGCCGATACATGAATACAGGGCTGAACTCCTAAATGAGGCGATGGACCGATAATGAGGTCCACAAAACTAGCACTTAAATACACACAGGACACAGACAGCAAACCAATCACAAAACATAATCACTTAAAGTAAACACAGGACAGCTGAGAATGTGAACCAAGAAACAAAACATGCACGAAATACCAAAATAAAAGCCCCAAAACTAAATCAAAACAGTGGCCCCTACCGGCCACTGGCCGAGCCGTGACACAGTCACTTAAGGGGTGAGGGACTTGGTAGACCAGAAATACAACAAGGCTCGAGTGGCAGAGGTGGCATGGATGTGACAATAATCATATTCCATTGCATTTATATATTTATATATTATATATTGATCTTAATAAACTGTATTTATTGATATTTTAGTCAATTTGGGTGTAACCGGAAAATTTTGTCATAGAAATTATGCTAAAAATAATAAATATGGCCGGTGCAAAAGTTTTATACATAAAGTTTTCTCATGCTCCAACTGTAAGCCAATAAATAGAAATTCTACACTAAAATGTGCAATAAAAATGCCATATTTAAGTATGTTCTCTGAGGAAAGTCACATTTTCACAAACATGTAAATTACTCTGGAAAAGGGAATGCAGTGTACTTTAATGTATATTAATATTACTTTGAACAAAATGTACTGTTCTCTTTTATTCTGACAGTGTACTTCTTCTATTGTTGCTTTAGCTCGGCTTTAATTACTTGTTTTGATCCATCTTTCAGGTTCATCTTCAAAGATTACACTCCTGCCAACTTTGACACATTCCCAGCTGCCATCATGACTGTCTTTCAGGTTTGTGTCAAATGAATTCACAACTGAGGGGGACATTATTCCATCACTTACTGACTCATTTACTTGAAATGGTGGTTTTGATCAGATCTGTGTTTTGCTCTAAACTGCAGATTCTGACAGGTGAAGACTGGAATGAGGTGATGTATAACGGCATCCGTTCTCAGGGAGGGGTGCAGTATGGCATGTGGTCCTCCATTTATTTCATTGTGCTGACACTCTTTGGGAACTGTATCCTGCATAAATGCTTCGAACGAATTAAACATGCATTTTATCTGCATATTTTATGAACTGCTACAGAAACACTAAATCTGATGTATTGAATGTGTAGTCTGCTTTAAAACAAAAAAAAAAATAAAAACATAGTTCATTTTTATGGAAAAGAAGAAAGAATTGCATTTTGTTTGCATTTAAATTAAACTGAATTTCATTAGAACTGAGGTTCAGGTAAACAGGTCCAGTGGGAAAATTAGGTGAAGTTTTTGTGCCATATTTTGTCTTAAAATGTCATGATTGTCACTGCATATCCTAACCCTTGACAGAGTGAACAGACACACTGCTGAATGTGTTCTTGGCTATCGCTGTTGATAATCTTGCCAATGCACAGGAATTAACCAAGGTACAGTAAAAAACCTTGAGCATGTTCTGTACATCTCCCAATACACTGCAGAGCTGCGATTTTAGTTCATATGATACAAAATCAACTGCCGAAACAATGAGCACTGAACTGTTCATGTGTTACCAGGACGAAGAGGCGGAAGAGGAGTTTTTTAATCAGCGACACAAGGGCCGGGAGTTTGGCCTCTCAGAGTAAGTGTTACCAGTCCTGTCAGTAAGTCTTTGCCCACTGTTCTGCATATACTTCTGACGGGTTCACTTTTGAGGACTCTTATTTTGAAGTGCATGCTTAGGAAATGACAGCTGGGGAGTGTGGGGATTTTAAGAGGGTGCACTCTTACCAAAAGCTTTCGTGTGCTTCAGGTGTCCTCTTGATTAAAATGTTGGTCTTCAGACCCACCACATACAGCCTAGTGCCATTTATTAATGTACCATTTGTCTGTCGTTTCGGAGTGAGTCTTAGGTCTGCTCCTTGTTAAGTAAAATAAAAAACGTAAAAGCATCGATGTCCGTCACATACTGAAAAGAGTAAAACAATGAAGAGGTTCTTAATACGAGATAAAACACGATCTTATAACAGTTTATGGAAACTCTTACTCTGGAGATGTCTTGTGTTCATCGTATTCCATGCAGTATTTTTGTAAAACTCAATATCCTTAGTAGAGGTCATTTTGACAAGTGTGAGCACTCCACTTAACCACAAAATGCCAAAAACTGCATGTCTTAGACTACTGACAAGCTGCAGTAGCTCTGCTTCTGTTCACTGCTGGAAGGAACACATTTTTATGATGCTCTAAAGGACACGAGGAAATCGATGTACCATCCACATAAACTTCATGTGAATGAATAGAGTTGGATATAGATTTGTAATTCATACATCACATAAATAAATGTGTGTGGAAGCTTTTATTGGTTACCTAAATGCTAGGATAATGATAAAGTAAATGTTATAGTGGATGGTGGACTAAAATACTTCATATATCATCAAAGCTTGCCCGGATTGCACTTTAAGAGTAACCTGTATGCAAAAAATGACAGTCGCAGTTTTTACTCAATAAAATGATTTTCGCCGAGCTGTTATTTGAGTGTACCTTTAAATAAGTTATTAAAAAACAAATATTTCTTTTAGAGATTTGCACATTCTCTAAATATTTCTCCAAATATAAAAATAATGTGTGCGCGCCTGTCACATGTCTCAAAAAGTTCTAATTTCTAAATTATTCCAAACTTACTGGCCTGCCAAGCCTGATTTCCCAACCATATTGTGCATGTCTCTGTGCCTGCTTTCTTGCATGCTTGTTTTGTCTTTTCTTTCACAATTTGCGATGGATATTCGGCTTATTGAATTGTAGTTTCAGTGAAAATATGCACATGGAAAAGAATAAGCTTGCTAGCCTGGCATCGAAACAGTTGCGCCGTTTAAAAAGTCCTATAAACTTGCATCTTGATGAGAACACAAAGACCTTTTATTGCCTGGTGTATAAATCGCAATAAAATAAAAAAAATAAGGGCTTATTATAGTATGATGATGCTTTCAATGTATTGTCTTGTCAATTTATGGTTGTGGAGTGTCAAAGACCAAATCGTCACTGATGCTAAACTACTCGTATTTCTGATTTAACATTACAACTAAAGCCAATTCTGCCAAGTCTCGTTTTAAACACAGCTGCTGTAATATTGTGTAAAATTGCTTTCGTCCGGCCACGGTTGACTACATTGTCCAGTTGTCTTATGAAAGGTGTCTTGCAGCAGGAAAAACAAGTTTTCTTTCTGGGTTTGCTTGATGTATGCAGCCCACAGCAGATGGCACAAGGATCCACAAAGTCTGCATTGGCTGTTGTGAGGCAAGGGCAAACAAGAACCAAAGAATCCGACAATGCGAGGCATTCTCATAGTGTCTCAGCCGCCAAAGCTGCCTATTGTGATTCTAAATTTCTATACTGAAGGTATACTGGTGTTTCCCCTGCTCTAACATGCCTGATTTGACTCACAGTAGGCTTCGTAATTACCCGCAGGTTGAGAGAGGGGGATTAGAATAAGTAAAATACTGAAACACACGCCGTAGGGGTTCTACTTGGCTAAGAATTAGGACCAGTGCCTTCGAGAATTACTCACCGGAGTCTGGCATTTGAAAGAATATAGAGGCCATACCAATGTGCCAAAAACTGAATGAAGAATGTGCAGAAGAAGTGCATGCTGTGTGAGCGAAAGTGCAGTGACATTTAGGCACCGTTTCCTCAAAAGGGATCCTATTGGATTTTGGCTTCTGGGTTGGATTAAGTCCTGCAGTCTGGCCGTATCATTGGGTTTTTGCAGAGATCTAAGCCCTTCCAGAAGCCAAAATCCAATAACAGTTGGTTAAGACAAACAAATGTCTGCACGGCCCAACTGGAAGTCATATAGACAATCTGAAATAGTGCTCCTAGGGAGGTACACAAACACTTGTTTTTCTTTATTGTGAGACTTAAGCCACTCTGGGTGATTAATACACAATAGTAGGCCATTGTTATGTTTTAATTAACATTTATTTTGGCATTACAGTCAGTGCTGTTTCTTGAGATGCCATTGTGGCCTATCAGGTATCACGTTGTCTGTACCGAAGTATGATCAAGAACTATAGGGCACTCTAGTGTGTAAACTCATTATTATCATTAGCAGAATCTGAGCTGAGACAATCCTCTCAGATCTGTTTGACCATTTTAGTGATGTTGTTTTGGTCTTTGTCAACTTAACTGTTTTGTCTGTCTGCTGTACAAGTACACTAATGGCTTATTTCCAACCAATCACTCATTTGATCACATGGACAACAAAAGAGTTCGTATAAATGTGAGTAACACTGTCTCTCTATACCCCTTTTTACCTGTTTCACCTTCATCATCCACCTTCACCTTTTGTCTCAGTTTCTTCGCTATCCAACACACACGTGAACCTTTAACACTTCCTGTTTCTGTTTTCAGCTTTTGTATTTTCATTTACGTAAAGATTTCTTTCTAGGGTCTTTTTTTGGTTTGACCTTTTTTACCCCCTTGAATGCCCTTTTTTATGCTATTGTGACTTTTCTCAACCTAAACCTATAACCATTTTTTTATATACCTCTAATTTCTCAGATTTGATCAAAACACACCCCCGTGAATGCTACTGTAATTATGAGGTCTGCTTTGATTTGAGTTCTTTTTGTTCCGACCAAGTGTTGTTTTGTGCGAGCAGAAGGAGACGCAGGCCATACTTGTACAGGAAGAGAGCCATCCACCGGGGCCGGCCGACGCCTGCTGAGGCCGAGGAGGAATCACCTATAAGACAGATTGTCGAGGAGCAGCCGGTCAATGCCTTTGCCAACCGTCGCGAGAGACGTAACAAGATGAAGATGTCGGTATGGGAGCAGCGAGCCAACCAGTTGCGCAAACGGCGTCAGATGGCTAGCCGCGAGGTCCTGTTTGGCAGCCCCACCGAGGACCCTATGGACACGCCGGTCAGCGGTCACCACCAACCAGACCCAATGTCCTCAGTATCTCCCGAGATAAGCCCGGCGCATTTGCCCGAATCACCCATGTCAGTGATCATGCCTTTGCCAGAACCTCCTATGTCCATTTCGATTCCTCTGCCGGAACCTCCGGAGTCAGAGCCACCACCCCTTGTTGGTTCTGGGACAGATGAGAGGCCCCCGCCCCATCGTTCCAACACAGAGAGGAGGCACCGGGTTGCCAGAAAGTTTCGGGCTGCTGCAGCTGCAGGCGTCGTCCAAGGAGGGAGGCACCGGAGGCACAGGCACCGGGAGTCCAGGACAGAGGCCAGAAACACAGACCCATCTCAAACATGCGGCAGCGGTGAGGAACAGTACACTGAAGGAAGAGATGACACAGAGGGCTTGCAGTCTAGGAAAAGCATGTTCATGGATGAGAGTGAATCAATCATGCCAAACCAGCAAACAGAACCTGAGGAGGATCAGCAAAGGTACATGCTGCTTGCTCCAGTCTTGGTCACCTACCTACTGTTCTGAATCGTTTCAAGTATTCTGTGCCCCAAAATATCTGGGGCCGGTTTCCCAGACAGCGATTAAGCCTAGTCTTGGACTACCCTTTTCTTTTCAATGGAAAATCTCTATTCCCAGCACTACATAATCTAAGACTAGGCTTAATCCCTGTCTGGGAAACCGGCCCCTGATGAAACACCAACAAATTAAAGTATGAGTTTCATTTGTTGTTTTGGGACAAAGAATATCTGAATAATTGCAGGGCAATTGTGCATCGTGTCCTCAGTGAGCCTCAGACAGTCCAAATTTCTCTTCTATCTGTTATAAATGATTAAGGAGAAGCAAGCCACACTCCCTAAAAGTGAAGAGAAAGCTTTGGGAAAGGTTTGGGGAGACACTTGATGGTTCATTTTATATTTTGAGTCTTAAAACTTCTCCCCACTCCACATTATGGTGAAGCCTGTAGACCACTGCTTCATGCTGAATTGCCTAGTTACATTTAAGAATACCTGCATGCACATTATTTCAAATTATTAATAGAGAGCCCCCGTATGTGTGCAGACATAATTTGAGGGCTGTTGTAACAGGTAACCCACTAGCTCAGCAGGTCACGCCATTCTCTTTTATTCGCGTTGCTCCGTGGCGACGTTTTCACACCCACGGCGCTTTGTTTCAGGGACGGCACCTGTGATGTTGCTGTGGACTCGCAGTCATCAGACCCAGCAGAGCGAGAGCCTGGCCTGCCCTGTACCTGCACAGGGCTGGGTGAGGAGGGAGAAACGCCGTCCTGCCTGTATCACCGTGCAGACAATACTGCAGAGCTTAATTACCTCTCAGGGGAAGCCATTGACAATGAGAACAATGCCAGCTATTTAAACCAGGGGGAACCACTGACAGAAACTAGCATTATCCGAGAGATGTCGGCACAGCCTCTGTTGGAGTTGACACCAATGACTGGTAATTTGAAAGCCAATGAAAGCTCTAGTCTAGGTCCTTTAGTAATGCTCCAAGTAATGTGTGTGTCATAATGTCAGACATTTCTATGATAACTTGAATTATCTGGTGCTGATCTAGTAATATTAACAATATCAGTAGTTATTGATCTGCAGTGAAGCCATTGCTTGTCAGCCCTCTATTCTGAAGTGTTTATCTGAATTACTGAACTTAGCTTAGTCTTCTAATGGCATAAAAATTCGAAACAAAATGCTGCACGTTATATGTTGCATATTCACTACACGCTGGAATAACTGTCTGTCTTTGGCTTAACCGTGTGATGTATCACAGTCAGTTTCAAGGATGTGGAGTCAGGTCACTCAGAAAAGTCTGACAGGCAAGATGACGATGATGAGGATGAAGATGAGCCAACGAAAGCAATCCCAGTGGTTCCGCCGGACAGCATGTTTATTTTCAAAAGCAAAAACCCGTGAGTTTGCATGAGTTCAGTGTACAAAGATTATTTTCACCTATACTGCACAATTTAAGCTGACTGGTGTTCTTAAGTTAGGAAGCTGAACTGCATAGAACAGTTCAGGGAAATGATACTTCTGTGATATTTCACTGTATGGTTTCCATGTGCACAGGATCCGAAGAATATGTCACTACGTCGTGAACCTGCGGTATTTTGAGATGACCATCCTTCTCGTGATTGTGGCTAGCAGCATTGCTCTGGCTGCTGAGGACCCTGTGTGCACAAACTCTGAGCGCAACCGGGTGAGGCCCTTCACCTAATAATGCTTTTCACCCGTGCAGTTAAACGGAACAGACAGTAGAAGGCTGAACTGGAACAGAACTGGCAAATATACAGCTCTGGAAAAAAATGAGAGACGACTTATTTAAATTTTTTAATCAGCATCTCTGAGAATAACAACAGTTCCAGTCCAGTGTCTGTTAAACTCCTCCACAAACCCCTGATTCTGCTTTATGAGGGACTGATCAGTGATCAGCTGA
>JBBPCW010000010.1:2982820-2996210 GCA_037974425.1 Phenacogrammus interruptus | reverse complement strand
TGTGTGTGTGTGTGTGTGTGTGTGTGTGTGTGTGTGTGTGTGTGTGTGTGTGTGTGTGTGTGTGTGTGTTTTAGTGGTATAAGTCCACTAACTGCTCTGTTATTTTCTCCAAGGGTCTTGGAGGAGGCCTCTGCCAGCCAGGCCAGCAGTAAAAAGGAGAGCCGTGTGGACCTGTCTGGGAAGAACCGTAGCTATGATATCCGCATAGAAAACTTTGACGTGTCTTTTGGGGAAAGGTGAGTCTGTCTGTTTGACTGTTGTTTCCTGCAGTACAGAGAGGCAGAGTGATGAGTACAGCATATAGGTGTGGGGTCTGATAGTTTGGAATAGGTTGGGAATTTAATTCTGAAATTTTTTACAATTTTCTGCAATATGTTCTTTGTAATTTTGATAAATTTCCAAAATATGTTTATGCTTTTAGCAACTTTTGCAGGATGTGTTGAAGTGAACCTTTCTCTTTAACTGTTAATAGTAAATTACTCTATCATCTTTTTTAGAACATATATCAAAAATCATCGAATAGAGTTTTGAACGCTCTAGAGCCACCCTGTCTTGGCTCTCTGTACTCATGTGTATAGCTGTTATTACAGTTTATTTGAATTTGGAATATAGAAAAACCCATTTCCAGTGTATATACTGACAGCTGCTGTGTGCTGCAGGTCCCTGCTGCAGGGGGCGGAGCTGTGTTTGGCGAGCGGCCGCAGGTACGGCCTGATTGGGCGAAACGGTCTGGGGAAGACCACGCTGCTGAAGATGCTGGCCAGCCGCAGCCTGCGTGTTCCTGCACACATCTCCATCCTCCACGTGGAGCAGGAGGTGGCGGGAGATGACACTCCGGGGCTCCAGAGCGTCCTGGAAAGCGACACTGTCAGGGAAGAGTTGCTCGCTGAGGAGCGAAAGCTCAACGCCAACATCACCAATGGAACGTGAGTTAATTACACTGACGTCTGCTAGAGCACATTTTAATGAAGAGCGCGTCTTTCACCTGTTAACTGGTTGGGCTAAGAAAAGGCAGGAATCTTTGTCAGCGTGGATTTTTATCATTAACAGGTCTGCTTACATTAATCATGAGATCCACTCAGAAAGCATTGAGGAGGATATTCATTTTTGGCCAAAATGACTCTGTATTACATTAGTAGAACTTGTACTTTATATTCTTTTGTGCTTGTTCTGCCATTTAGTGCACAGGTATGAAAAGAATTCCATGCTATTCACACTGTGTGCTCTGGTGTGTTCACGTATGACAGAATGGTCACTTCGCTTCAGCTGTTTGGGTCCTGTTTATCAATTATAAAAGTTATCATTAGGATGAACTTTGAACTCTAATAATATCATAACATTGCTGATTTTCTAGGGCGGATGGGTCTGAAAGTGTGCGCCTTTCAGAAATCTATGCTAGACTGGAAGAAATTGAAGCAGACAAGGCACCAGCCAGGTAACACATATCTGAGGGTACTCTCGGCATCATTTACTTAATTGTATTTTATTCATTCATCTATTTGACGATTGTAAAGTGAAGTCTTCTGGGATAAAAATGTTTCTGTATGCAGTGTTTATACTGATAATGTGTGTTTCCTATTGGGCACTTACACCTCCCCTGTCATTCTGTCTGTTTCCTCAGAGCTTCAGTTATCCTTGCAGGTTTAGGTTTTTCACCCAAGATGCAACAGCAAACAACCAAGTGAGGGAGAATTTTTGTAATACATTTTGTAATCTGTGTCTAATATGTATTGCATGACCCTCTTAGTGAGGTTAGTGTTCTGTAAATGTAGGCTTTTAGTGCAACGTGCTGAGATACAACTTGTTTTAAATGATGTAATTGACCAACCTGGTATATTTGTTAGCTCTAAATTCAGCGTATATCTTCTTTTTGTCAGCATTTTCTAATGTATGCGTTGTTCCACAGAGAGTTTTCTGGTGGCTGGAGAATGAGATTAGCATTAGCACGAGCCCTCTTTGCCAAGTGAGTAGATTTTTCTTTCTTTCCAGTTATTGTGTAATTTACTTTGCCTTACAATAGAGATTATGCATCAGAGTATTTTGTAATGAACTTATTAAAACATATTTAGTCCTTGCTATGGTATGTTTTTGCTGTATATCAGAAAACAGATTTTAAATACTAGCCCTGTTTATAAACTTGTATTAATGGTATTGTAGCTGAGCCTTTATGTGGTATATGTAGTCCCATAATGTGTTTCTGTCTTCTGTTCAGAGCACAGGTAGAACACAAACTGGCCAACTGATACAGTTTAGAGTAAAGTCTCTTTATAAATGCTCTTGGCCAGTATTAAGATCCATTCAGTGACCAAACTCAGTTTTGTTTCTGATGTTACATTGCAGGCCTGACCTTTTGTTACTTGATGGTGAGTAAATTCTGTGGTAACACTCATGTATGTGAACTCTTTTGTGACTAGGCATCTTTTATCTAACAGATCTGTTATGTCTTCCTTTTAGAGCCCACAAACATGTTAGATGTCCGAGCCATTTTGTGGTTGGAGAATTATTTACAAGTATGTGTCTGCTTGGCTTCAGTAACTCGCTTGTTCTGGTTCGCCTGCTCATTTAATCCCATAATAATCAGCACAGTTTTATGCTTTGTGATGAAAGGGAGTTAATATCCTTCCTTTGAGTTAAATGGCCACTACATTCATATTCAGTGAGTGTTGGAAGTTTCTGCACGATTGTTGTGAAACTCTTGCAATGTCTGTGATTATAGTCACAGCTTTTTAACTGTTTGGCTGATTTTTTGGGGGGTTTTTTTCAGTAGTGTTCAGTATTTTTTTGTTGTTGTTGCTTGTTTTGTGTTTGTCAGTAAAAGAGCCATCCATGCATGTTCTTCAAGGGCATGGTATTATTTACAGACAAGTAATCAGAGTCGGATAAACAAAGTATATCCAAACAACATAGATGATGTAGAAATAATGCTAATAAAAACATAAGGTGTTTGATGCAGTCTAGATACAAATTCAAAGAGAAGAGTTAAAAAAGAAGAGTTATAAAAGGAGAATAAAAGTTAAACATGAAGTCTGGGAAGGGACTCAGTGGTGCCAGTATCTTGAGACTAAAAATCTTATACTATGGGAGGGTGTGCATAAGTGTAAGAGGTCAGGAAGGTACAGGGGGTGCCTATTAATGAAAAGATTTAAAAGTAACGTCTTAAAACCAATATGTTCTTTAACATGGAGTCAGTGAAAATCAAAATAATCAAAAATAATATCGCAGTAATACATTACTCTAAATATCTTAAGGTACCACTCGTTAAAATAGCCGTTTGTTCGTGTTTTAAAGTTGTATTTGTTTGCCTTACCTGGTAGATGAGTGTGTGTCTGTGCTTTTTTGACTCCAGACATGGCAGTCGACCATCCTTGTGGTGTCTCACGACCGGAACTTCCTGAATGCTGTGGCAACCGACATCATACATTTACACTCGCAGCGTCTAGACACTTACCGTGGTGATTACGAGAACTTTATCAAAACGAAAGAAGATAGACTGAAGAACCAGCAAAGGGAATACGAGGCTCAGTTACAGTATAGAGAGCATATACAGGTAGAGGCACCTACACATACACTTTAACTATATACTACTATTATATAGATGTAGATATCCATCTATGAAGATTAGCTTTTATCAAACATGCAGAGCAACACCATGGTTGTTTTGTTTGCCTGGGAGATGAGTAGTTGTTTGTGTTTGTCTGGAACAGGTCTTCATCGATAGGTTCAGGTACAACGCCAACAGAGCTGCACAGGTGCAGAGCAAACTAAAGCTTTTGGAGAAACTGTAAGTCAGTGACTATCTTCATTTGTTATAATGCTGTCGAGCATCATGTTTTAACAGGGTTTGTGTTGTATTTCGCAGTCCTGAGCTTAAACCTGTAGAAAAGGAATCTGAAGTTGCTTTACGGTAAGTTTTGCACCTGGAATTTATTGAATTTGTTTCGCTTCCAAATGATCTTCACACAATCCTCTCTCTTCTGGTCTGTTTTCCAGTTTTCCAGATAACTTTGAGAAGCTGTCTCCTCCGATCCTGCAGTTAGACGAAGTGGAGTTCTCCTACAGCCCTGATCAGCGTCTGTTTACAGGCCTCTGCGTTTCTGCTGACTTGGATTCTCGAATCTGCATTGTACGTGGTTACACTGAGGCTTTGTGTTGCCTTAACTGGAGACACTGGCTATTTTCCTGACTATTGATTAATGATTAACTAAGACGATCCTTGTGGTTTATTGGTCACCACACATCGTATACCAAGATTTTTCTGAGTGTTATACAAACCACAACACTCTGTCCCCTGTGTAATGGCACTGGGTTTGATGATTCATTTCTTGCTAACTTTCTTTTACCTTTGTCACGGGCGTCGCGGCGGTTGCCACGACGCCGTGATTTACCCCAATGATCACAGCAACGAGGCAGGCAGGCATCCATGACTGTGTTTACTTTATTAGAACAAAACAGGAACATAAACCTGGCGCAAGGGCCGATACGTTATAACAGAAATGTGATTCCACACGAGGCGAGCTACATAGGGCAATGGACCGACGACCAAGGCCACAAGAACAGAACTTAAATACAAGGAATGACCCAGACAGAAACCAATGACAAGACACAATCACTTAAACTAAAACACAAGACACCTGGAAACAAGAAACAAGTCACAAACATGCACGAAATACAAAATAAAAGCCCCCCAAAACAAAAACAAAACAGTGGCCCCTACCGGCAACTGGCCGAGCCATGACAACCCTAAAGGGAATTCCACTAATCTATCTTTCTAAAACGGCACGTGAACATTTTAGTTTCTACATGTTACATTTATAATGACAAATACTGGTGAACCTTACCATAAAAGCTATATTCTTTAGATATTAGGTATCAAACATCTTACCTCACAACTATGTTTAAATACTGTGTCGGGCATTGGACAGCTTATTAATGACCATATAAGATAATAGCTTTCTGTAAGGGAGCTTTTCAGATGCCTGGTTCCTTTCACCACAGCTGTGAACAATTCTGACTTCTTTTGAATTAAATATTTTCAATCAAACCACTCATGTGGCTCTAAATTCTTTTGTGTTAATTAGTGAAATTGCCCATTTCTTTCAATTTCTTTCTTCCTAGATTTCTTTCTCGTACTACTTATGCTCATTATTTTCCTGCGTCATCTGCAGGTAGGTGAAAACGGGGCTGGTAAGTCCACGTTACTGAAGCTGCTAATGGGCGACCTCACACCCATAGGTGGAACCAGACACGCCCACAGGTGAGGATCTACCCACAGCACTAGTTCTCATGTTTATGAAAGTGAGGGGAGCTTAGAAAGTCATGAAGGCGCAAAGACCTTCTTTACTTAAATGCTGCTTTCTTTACTTTGTCTTTCTTCATTAAATAAACATGCAAGTAAGCATTAAATATTTTGGGAATACAAAAAAATTTTTTTTTTCTTCCACTACATGAATTTGGGCAGAGGAGCTTTGTACAGAGGACAAAGGAAAACGCTGTGCTAACTAAAAAAAAGCCATTGTACCTCATTCATAATTCAGATTTCTGAGCAGGCAGGCACGTGTGCAGAGCCTCTTAAATCTCCCGGCTCTGACAGCCCCTTATTAGCAGCAGTCTGCAGCAATTTCTTCCTTTGATTTGAAGTTGAAAAGGGCAGTAGACGTTTGTTCTGAAGTTTCCTCCTTTTCTCACAGAAACCTGAAAATCGGCTATTTTAGCCAGCATCACGTAGATCAGCTGGACCTCAACGTCTGTTCGGTGGAGCTGCTTCTCAGCAAGTTTCCAGGTAAAGGAAACTTTCTTGTTCTCAAGTCATAGCAAAAACATATGTGGTGTTGGCAACATGCTTCGGCTTTTATTCATTTTTTTTTTGTTATTATTGTGGTTTCACATTTGTAATTGTCCACTAACTTGTGTGGTGTCCAGGTCGGACAGAGGAGGACTACAGGCGTCAGCTTGGTAGGTATGGTATTAGTGGAGAGTTGGCAACCCGACCGGTGGCAAGTCTTTCAGGAGGACAGAAGAGTCGCGTGGCCTTTGCCCAGATGACCATGCCTTGGTAACTTAAACCTTGTGACCATCTGAGATCTCAATACAGTTCTATAATAGAATTCTCAAGGATTGTTGCAAAGTAACTCTTTCAGATGTGATGATTCTAGAATAGAGTTGATTTACTGTTGGGACACACTATACTTTAGTGTTATATCATGTTCAGAAGTCACTTGTCATATTGGAACATTATGCAATACTAGACAAAAACAATGTTGTTTGTTTATTTATTTATTTATTTATTGGAACAATAAGAAATAATGCCAAAGGAGAAAAATGTAAATAAACTGCCATAACTGTAAATAGCTGGATGATAAACAAGCAATTTGACATATGAAGCATTCTGGCTATAAATTACAAGTTCATTTTTATAGCTTCCTACAAGTTAATCTGAAGTATTAACATCAAATGAGAGTCCTACATTAGAATCCTACATATCATATGAGAAGCCTGCTGTCGTATGCAAAAGTTTGAACGAGACTGTACTTATTTTCACTTAGAAAATCAGTAAAATGTTGCATTTCACCAGAGGCATGTAACGTTTTGCATTTGGCAGTATTTGCAGTAAAACTAGTTTTAATTTTGTTGAAGTAATTCTCATTCAAAGCTATGAATGTATTTCTATCCTGATCCCACTGTAATTCTAAACTTGACCTCCCTTTTTTTCAGTCCGAACTTCTACATCCTTGACGAACCGACCAATCACCTGGACATGGAAACAATCGAAGCTCTCGCCAAGTCATTGAATAGTTTCAAAGTATGACCATGTTTGTACTAGCTTTTAACTTGAATAAGCTTTTAGTTATAAACCTTTATTAATAAAAATTGTAAAATAAAGATAACAATCTTTAGTAATAGAGTATCCTATTACCCTGCCTGCTGCACCACAGTGACTGATACTGTGAATATAAAGGCAACAGAATAGAATTTTTCAAATTGGCCTGATTTTGACTTCTCAAAATTTGTACATATATATATATATATATATATATATATATCATTGTGTGAATTCCACAAGCAACATACCTAGTTTAAACCCAAGTATTTAAATGGTAGCAACAAGTAATACTGGCCTTCCTTGAGGAGAGGTCTGGAAATGGCTACGTAAACACTCTGCTATACATAAAACCACAATTTATTAATGTTTTGTTTTTATTGTAATGTTGTATTTTCCCAAGATCTTTGCACAGTACTGTATATGCACTTTTCTACAGGTCTACAGGAACCGTGCACATGACTTGTAGCACGCTTTGATTTTCTGCTGTACCTTGGCGTTTCTCACAGTCTAAATTTGTTATTATAATGGAACACTTGCACTGAAAATTGTCTTCAGCTGAATTATATAGTTGTGCTTGTATTTCATAGACTATGTCAGTATTTTTTTTCCCTTGTTGTGGTTATGTTTCGACCAATCAGAAAGCCGCCAGCTTGATTGCGGCCCACTTTTGGCACTGCCATGGAGCAGGGCTGTGACATCATGGGGCTGGGTTACTTTGTTTGCAATAGAAAAACATTTATTTGCGATACAGCACTGTTCCTTGTGTCACTAAAAAGTGCTATAATTGTGTGGCTGCATATATTTGCATGTTAGGACATAGTTATAACATTTTATCTTTCGTTTTAAGGGTGGTGTTGTGCTGGTCTCCCACGATGAGCGACTAATCCGACTCGTGTGTAAGGAGCTTTGGGTATGTGAGGCTGGCCGAGTGCATCGCATCGACGGCGGCTTCGACGAGTACAGGGATATCCTGCAGGAGCAGTTCCGGAGGGAAGGCTACCTGTGAACATCTCAGTCACCCAAGCACCTTCTGTGATCTACACACCACTTTTAACTGACTGTACATCACCCCAACCTGCCAACATCTCCATGCATACAGCCTGAACTCCAGTGGGCAGCAACCTGAAGCCCCTGAAGAAAATTAACAATCACCTCAAGCTGTATTGGTGCCATCTCTGCTGTCCCCTTCTCCTCCCTATGCCACTATTTGTTGTCCTCTTCATTATGTGCCCAGCTCACCTGCCTCTGCTGCTGCTGCACCAGAATCACGTCATCGCAGTTCACGCTACATCCATAACGGTTCATGTGACGTGGGGGCAGGCCAGGAGGCACCCACTGGACTTATTTTGCACAGGTGGTAGGGTTCATTCTGCGCACAAACAAAACCGAGCGCGATGAAATAAATGCAAAGCGAAAGGGGACATATGCATTAACATTGTGTTTCAATGCAAATGGTGTACTTAACTTATCAATGGCAGTTTTAGAACGTGCTAATAAAAACATAGCGATCAATCAGTTTTAACCTGCCTTTGGTCTTTTGTAATTATTTCTGTGGGTATATCTGCCAAGAAAATGTTTTAGGTTCACTTTCCATAATATTTATGCCAAACCACAGTGCTCCACAAAACCGAAAAAAGCATCCAATTAGTATAAATGCTGCTGTTAAAATGATTAAATCAACTTTTTGGACTACCAGTCTGGAACATTGAGAGCAGGTAGTCCATTCACGTTCTGGCAAACGTCTGACTTTTAGTTCCATTGGTAAAAAATTCTAACAAAGGATAATGGAGTCGGCTAATCAGTCTGAAAGACAGACAGTTTGGTATGCTGACTAGTACTAGCACTGAACTATCTTGTTCATTTTCTTTTAGGAGTAATACCAACGATAATTTTCTGAAATTGATACCATAACATCAGAATCAGGAAACCGTATTGGTCCCGGAGAAAATTGCCTATGTTCTGACTGCACAGACAAGAACAATATAATGTAAAGTCTAAGTAAATTTAAAAAAAAAAATAGAAAAAACAATATACAAATACACTGATATATTCACAAATGCTTAGAATCCTAAGTAACAGTTCAGTAAATTACAAATAACACAGAAGGTAGTTAGGAGTATTAGTACAAAGTTATTGCACTTAGTAGAGATCAGTAGTTTCTAAATAATATTGACATAAGTAGTGCTGTTCACGTTATAAGATTATTGATCATAATAAAGTGATTTAGCACACCGTAAGGAATCTTCACATGATATTACACATCATAGTGAGATAATAATGCACCCACTGCTGGATTAAGGCTGTTATACTCTCTGGTTACTAATATATTCTCTGGTTACTGTAAATCTTGGATGCATTTAGGTTCTTAATTTTGCACAAGTTATATCATATTTCCATATATATATATATATATAGTCAAAAGTAAGTTAAGAGTTGTGCTATGGTAATTATACTAATTATATACTAATTATATAATACATACAAATATATTTTCTGTTTGTTTCAACTATTCTTAGGATGAAAATACACTAAAAGTGACAAATTTCTTTTGTTTTTGTGGCTGAAAAAGAACAGTACAATGTACTTAACATGAAATATGTAAACTAGTTGAACACACCATGCTTGTGTGTGTGTTTTCAGGTTCGTATGTTTATAAAGCTTATACGCAAAATATCAAAACACAAAATAAAACAAAAAGTAATAATTTTAGAAATTTCAAAAGAAAAATGAAATAAACAGAAGGCAGAGGAGAATAGACAGCTTTTGTGTGTACGTGTGTGTGTTCACAGGAGGTTGGGGATTATTTTTCAACTTTTAAACATCAGAGACACTTACAGCATTCAGTAGCCTGCTTACACTATTAGTATCGACGTCCATGTGAGACATCAGGATGGTGCACAACACCCCCACACACCCTGGAAGCAGTGTTAGTCTGAATACGGGTGGGAAAACACCACGTTCTGTCCACACCGCAGTTGGGTGCGTCGGGACCACGTGACTCGCCCAAGGAGAGCTGAATGGATTTTTCAAGGAGAGCTCAGCCCCGCACGGAGAGACATGCAGAGGGCCTGAGAGGCTCACACACACGGACCCGGACCCGGACCCGGACTCTCCTGCACCTCCCTCCCTCCCTCCGAGACGCGCCTGGCATGACCATCTCCCCGGATCGCTGCTAAAATGATGCGTTTTATCCTGGACTGTCTGCGGGCGGGACGGAGACGCACTGCCTGCGCAAGGTACGGACACATCTCTACTTCTCCTCCTCACTGATCCCGCAGCTCTGCAGATCTTCCTCACGCGCTTATGGGCTTTACTGACCAGAGCACCCCCCTCCCTGCACCCCATCCTCCTCCAGCAGCACTGCAGAGACGGACTCGTCGTGATCACCTTTATTTCGCATCATGTTTCTGAGAGAAAACACACAGAGCAGCACGCAGACAGATTTACTGTCTTAAAGGGAACGGGCTGTGCTCCTGATGCCATCAGGTCGGGGGGGAGTGTTTTAGAAGGACTGATACGGTTAATTTACAATATATTATTCAATACAAATTGTATTGTTTTATATCATATTATTGAAATTGTGTCAGTTTTGTGATATATTATCATTGAATGTAAATACATAATACATATGCATCCTTTAAATATGTGATGTGTATGAGTCATGTATATGACTCACACACTTATACATGTATATATATATATATATGTGTGTGTGTGTGTGTGTGTGTGTGTGTGTGTGTATAGGCTATAGGCCAGCTGGCTCCAGTCGTATGTATGAACTGTCTGCTGTGCTGTACTAAGGAAGACCACAGGCTGTATTGCTGTATTTTCTGAATGGATGCTACACATCTGAGCTCAGCAGTAAAGCTGGAGCCACTCACAGCTCTCGCACAGCAGGGGGAAAGCAAATTTTCACACATTCTTTATGAAATGACAGCTGCATGTCTGTGATGGGGGTATTTTTTCCTCCCGGGAAAATGGCCAGTGGAGGAGGTTCAGTTCTGAACTGGAATCAGCCGGCGTGTAATGATACGCATGTGATCTCTTTTGATATGATTTGCAATGCTGAGCTAAAAATTCAATTAGATTTTCTCTGTGTTATTTTACGTGTTTGCCTTACCGTCTCAATTCTATGGGGCTCTGATTATTTACTGTACATGTTGGTCTAGCTCAGAAAAACACACATTTTATTTCAAAAGCAAAATAAAGTAGATAATTTTTGCAGTGCAGTGATCTCTTTAAACAGTGTGTCAAACAGAGCAGCAGACAGTAACAGACAGGATGCGGCCAGATGCCTGCTGCGAGACCAGTGGTTTCCATGAAAGATGTCAAATTGTGCAGGCGGAGGGGTGTAACACTGAGAGTAAATCACAGTCTCTCTCTCTCTCTCTCTCTCTCTCTCTCTCTCTCTCTCTCTCTCTCTCTCTCTCTCTCTCTCTCTCTCTCTCTCTCATCCTCATTGCTCATGTCTTGCTGTTTATCAGCAGGTCTCTAATATCCACATAAACTTGAATACCAGGTGCAGCTACAGAAATATGTTGTTGATTAGTCTCTCTTCACTAATCTTATTTCTTAGCACATATAAGTAACGATAATAAGCCACAAATAGCAATAAATAAGGATTCATTACACAGATGCATTAGAAAAGGGGTTCTTTTTTGCTCTTCAGTGCTTTTTGCTTGCAGCTCTTTCCACTCTCACATTTAAATAGTGCTCTCAATCTCAAATTTAACTAATATTTTTCTGTGCCATTTGTGTTCCAGAGAAAACTCGGTGGAACTGCAAGCAAAGGACAAAGAAGCTGCCGGCGAGAATGAAATCAAGGTACGGTTTGTGCGGTTTCCTATGGAGAAATGGTTCATTGTGAAGAATCAAATACCGTGAAATAGTCACGAGTCACTTGGAGATGCTCTCAGGTTCTGAAGTACAGATGCGTATGCCTGTTTGAGTCATGCCTGGCTAGAATTGTACCCAAAAAGGGATGAAGAGCTCCGTTATATGATATATGGGATGTGTCAGTCACAGGTGTGTGAGGAGCGAGGGTGTTTGGAGCAGGTTCCCTGCAGCTCTCACTGGCTTTTTTCTACATTGGGGAGCAAAAAGGCAGAGCACCAGTGTAGCAGCACCAATGACATCACGATACTATTTTAGTGGCCGGCGGATTGTGATTGGTCCTCCAAGGCCCAGCTCCGCCTCCCGCATCTCTCAGAGCTACTCAAGGCGGCGGATAATTTAGTTCGGCTCTACTGTATGTGAGGGAAAGCGCCAGACTCCGCTGCACCGTTGTTGGCAGCAGCACAGCAGGGCTCTCACAGGGATGATTATATGTATGTTTGGATTCAAGCCAGGTTTTGATCTTTTTCACCTCTTCTACATTATTCCTGGCCCTAACAGACATTTTATCTCTAAAATCAACTGTGAAAGTTCGTTTTGTCCCCAGTGTCAAAGCTCCTTATTGCTGATATATATATGTATACAATTAAAAATTATATTAGGACTGCGTCTGCCTGGATTAGCATTACAGTGTGTTATTTCTGTGTTAAAAATGTAATAAAATGAATAAAATGTAGACATTTTAGCACAGAATAACCAGTCTGTTCTTCCAGAGTACAATAAATACATGATGAAAATGTGTTTAAAATACTGGCCCAGTCTTAGCATCCATCCACTGGCAGATATGGTTAATATGGTTCTGATATTATGGTGGGCCTTTTTAAATTTCACAAAATTTAGGCAATAGTTGTCGGACTGGCCGCAAGCTTTTACTTGATGAAACTGCAGCAAAACTGCAACGATAGAATAAGGGGGAAAGTGCACCATAAGCTAATTGCTTCTTTGGCTCACTATAAGCCTCATTATGAATTAAGTGTGGCTTTAGTCAGAGTTTTGGCATCTTTTTGGCCACAGGTTTATCATCCTGGTTCTTTCTGGACTGTCTTGGAGCTGCATTAAGAATTCTGCTTCAGTCTTCGATCCCCTTTTTAATCACTAAAAATAATGACATATTTGACATATCGGCTATTGGTCTGCTGTTTTCTCTGTTCTGCTGCGACTCATTCAGTTGAATCAGGATGGAAAAGTCTGCAGGAGTGGAGTTTGAGAGATTAGCTTCATGGGGATTTCTTGGGTTACATCTTGAAATTAAAGAAATGGGTACAGGATTGTTTTCCCTGTGGGATCCAGAATTAGTTCAAAGCAATACATTCCATTATGTGAAACACTACATAGACAAAAGTATTTGGGCACCATACTGTAGATTTAATGTGGAGTTGGTCCCCCTTGCTGCAATAACAGCTTCCATTCTTCTTGTAAGGCCATGGGATTTTGTGCCCATTTATTCTGTAGAGCATTTATAAGGCACAGACACTGAACACATCCAGCATGTCTTTATGGGGCTCACTCTGTGCACTGGGGCACAGTCATGCTGGAACATGCTGGTTCTTCCCCAAACTGTGTCCACAAAGTTGGAAGCATTGTGTGGTCCACTAGAAGTAGGCAGGGCTCTCAAGTCTCACGCAATGAGCGTGAGACACACGCATCTGACTGTCTTCACACGCCACACCTCCGATT
>JBBPCW010000010.1:2960508-2973332 GCA_037974425.1 Phenacogrammus interruptus | reverse complement strand
TGGCCCTGCGACATGCTGGCGACTGTCCAGGGTGTACCCCGCCTTCGCCCATTGCAGCTGGGATAGGCTCCAGTCCCCCCCACGACCCTGAATGCAGGAATAAGGGGTAGAGAATGGATGGATGGATGGATGGAATTAAATGTAGCCAAACGTTACCAAAATGTAATCCACAGGTTCTGCACTGACCTCTAGTGGAGCATAGAGTTCAGACATGGCTTGGCATGACAATGGTTGTGCACTGTAGGTGTAGGAATATTGCAGACAATATTATAGAGAAGCTAATTTGCATACCAGAAACCTAATTTACATTTAAAACTATAAACTACAGAATATTTTCAGAATTCCTATCTGTACTTCATCCCTAGTGGAAGGATCATCGGATCTTATCTAATTCTACATTATATCCAATTATAAAACATACAGATTAAAGCTCTTTTCTGTCTGTTTCATTCTCTTTAGATGACGTATTTGGAGATGAGCGATTTCCAAAAGTAGATATGACTGGTTAGTATCTTCTCGGACTGTCAACATAAAGTTTTTAGAAACAAGGGGGTACATATATACACACACTATGTATATTCACATAAATACAGTTACCAAGAACTGCACAAATGATGAGGAAATGCCAGTTCCAGTAACTAACACCATGTTTGTTTTCTCTCTCAGAGTTCCTATCTGGTGATCCATTCAAAGGCACAGACCCTTTTGCTTCCGATATCCTTTTCAATGATGTAGAAGATGACCAGTTCTCTCAGGATTACCGCCTCACTGAGGAAAGCAACGCTAAGGAACCAGACCCACTGTACCCTGGTCCTGAGTCCACCAGTAACGACGAGCACGCTAATGCTGTTGCCCATAATTTTGCTGGTGCTAACTGTAGTCAGTCCATTGATTCGGGAATGTTCGAACAAAATGTTCCTGAGCCCAGTGACTCTGAAAGGTACACACCATATAGCGACATCTGTCCAGATGTTGGAATGAACATGACAGCAAGCCAAGAGCTTGACAGCATAGATATAAATATCGCCATAAGAACCGAATCTGATCTCCCTGACGATGAAGGGCGATTTGACCCTATCCATTGTGAGCATGACGACATTCATGAACCTGGTTCCAGTGACTCTTCTACAGTTGATAGCTCCTTTGATGGAGATTTTTGCACATTCACTGGCATGGAGCACCCGGAAGCTGAGCTAGACGCTGAGCCGGGACCCAGCTATGTTAGAAGGAATCGAGCATTATATGGGCTTCAGCGCATCGACACAAGCTCATACACCAGTTTCCCTCTCAGTCCTGAAGACTGTGTTCCAGAGCCAGTTGGTGCTAAAGCAGAGGATGAGGAGAAACCTGTTGCCGATCCATTTTCCTGCCAGTCTGATCACGATGCGGTGAGTGAAATAAAGCCGGAAATTAGCGATACAGAGAGGCTTTCCCCACGTATTCAGATTGATAACCCAGGTCCGCTGTGCCAAGAGCTTAGTGAAGCTTGTGACGTCAATCATGCCAGCCATGAAAATGGTGCAACCCATAGTCCAGAACCCTCTGACTTGGATGCATATGACCACAAATTTGGAGATATATATTTCTTCACAGTGCGGTTAGACCCTGGAAGTCCAGATGCAAGCCCTGTTTCTCCTGAAGCCAGTGACAGGAAGAAATCTGAGGGTGATCACACGAGCCCTGAATCCAATGACACAGATGAATTTGGCTGTGATGGTCCAGAGGAAGAGGACCCTAACCAATACGATCTTGAAGGGTACGTAGAGGAAAGTTTTGACAACGAGATATCTCCATGTGGAAGAGAAGAACCCCTTAGTCCTATGCCAGGTGAACCCAGGCCGTATGAATCTGAGATCAGGAGTCCCATAGAAGACTTCCCATATCCTGAACATGGAGACCAGAGTGCTGGCCTTGAAGTGTTTGACCACAGAGCATGTAGTTTCGAAAGCAACAATGCACTGCTGAGTGTCTCTGAAAATACCGAAAACGTTCATACTGTCTATAAAGCAGACATTATTTCAAAGAACTACAACTCTGTAGATCAATACCTCATTAGCCCCGTCTCTGGTGACCCAGGGTTGGCCACTGCTGATCGTTTTAAGCTTTGTGCTCATAACCCATTCAGCCTTGAGTCTGGCAGCATAGAGCACTATGATAACGTCGAAATCAGTCATGGACCTTTCAACCCCAAAAGCTTAAAGGAATCTGACTTGTGTGACTCCAGAGTGTTGGACTCATTCAATCCCTTACCCAGGAACACTACATCTGAATTTGAAGTCAAACATCCAAACTCAGTCAATTCTGAATCTACTGAAGGCGGAAGGCTAGATTCAGGTTATCATGAAAATAGTGTGCTAGAGTCTTTCAGTCCTGCGCCTGTAGATACAGGTTCATCTGCAGAGATGGGTCCAATCTTTGTGAGTCCCAACCAAGAGGTGCTCAGTCCTGGTACTTTGGACCTGGAGACCCCTGATCCCTTCAGCCCTGAGTCCAATGAAACAATGATATTCGATTCTGGAATCTGCAACCCTTCTAACAGTAATGGAGCCATGAAAGATTCATGTACTGTATTTACAGCCTCTTCTGATGTTCTCGAGGATTCCTTTAGCGGATCCGAACTTGACAGTTTCGACCCCTTCAGTCCTGTGCCACACATCGCAGGGGGTAGTTATACTCACTGTGGCATGGATATTCTTGTGCCTGGACTGATCCAGAACAATTTCAAATCCAACGGAGAAACCAGGTCCAGCAGCTGTGACTCAGGAGTCAGTCATTCTCCTAAACTAAACTGTGGTTCTGCGCAAAACAGAGACGATTCTCATAACTTAAGCTATTTGTCCAATTGCTCAACTAAGGATTCTTTTTTTGAGTCTGATTCCTGTACCAACAGTGAAACAGGCTCCTTTAACACCAGTGCTGAGAAAATAACCGAACAGGACAACAATTGTACAGCCATGGCAGAACTCGCTGAAATAGATTTCTTCTGCACTGAGCTCAGCAAAATGGTGACCTCACGCTCCTCCGATGCTGTCCAGCAAAGTGTTGCTGAAATGCTGTTTGGCTCTAATCCTGACACCACCAGATTTTACCCGTGGGATTTCGAAAACAGCGGCATGGTTGGTAATGAGGGCTCCAGTCCAGAAGCTGATTCTGAAAATGGCCACAAACTCAGCAAAGATCTTCCGAAGTTAGAGGCTGGAACCAGAACACACAGGTCCAGTGACCTTCTTGGTGAACTCTGTAGTGCTGTAGGACATACAGTGGATGAATCGGAGAGACCCTGCTTGCTTTGAAGTGCTCCATTACCCTAAAATGCAGAGACTGATGTAGATTTCTGATATGACTTTAAGAGAAGCTCCTTTCCTTCTCTAACAGGGTTCTCTGCATGGAAACAGTTCTCAAATTTCTAGATTCATTGCTTCTGGGATATAAAGCCCATGGAACGTTAGTTCGGACATATCATGGGATACAAGCAGGTACCAGTACAAAGACTGGGTCAGGACGGCCTACATGTATGGAACTGAAAGCAGAAGATTACAACTGGAGGAAACAATGGTATATAGTCCTTGTAGAAAGCAGTATCACCTTTATCTGCTAGACCTTTAAGACTTATGCCATTTTGGTGGTAGTCTGACTCCAGGCAATATGGTGGCCTGCATATCAAGCTTTAAGTAGCATCACTACTTTACGCCTCCATTTATACCTCTCTGAATGGCGCTGAGCATTCAGTGGGCTTGTTCCATATGCTCCCACTTGAGGTGTTGTTGGAGAAGAAGGTAGGGACTAATTCAAGGATGTTCAAAAAGTTTCCTCACTTTTATATTTTCACTGTAAATGGTGAAGGCCGGAAGAGCAGTAACTGGGCAAGTCTGAGAGTTTAGCACCATTTAGCGCCATCTGATTTCCACCATTTCGGAGCTCAATGAGGCTTGAGGTTTGATGATGACGTGAAAGCGGCGGAGCATCAGTGGCTACATGCTCATTAAAACGTTGGTATGATGCTGGGAAAATTGCATCGCAGTGACTGTGTAGAAAAGGGATATTCTTTGTTTTTGAAATTCTTAATAAATAGAGTTATTAAAAAAAAACAACACAGAAACTTTTGGAATGTCCCTCTTATGTTGGTTGTAGGGATGTATGTAGCAAGCCTGTCAGACATATTTGGTACATTTAACAAAAGCCATGTAGCCAGTGATGTTGTGTAAATGTGTTTATTTCCAGAGAATACTCATTCACAACTAACGGGCACGCTATAATTTCAGCCTCCTCTCTAGCTTCTTGGATTATTTCAGGGGCGTAAACCTATGCCTTTATTCATCTCTCTGTACAAACTTGACTTGAGGCCATTCAAACTTGAGCACTTGTTTAGCAGACTTTATTTAAACAAGTCTCAGGCAAGCAAGAAGAAAAGGTGATTCACTGAACAGGTCCCATTTCAAACTGCGTGTCGGTCCGAAATCGCAGCTTCTTGTCCATTTTTAGTGTTTGCAGTTACGGAAGATGTGTTTAAGTTCTTTTTTTTTTCTTGTGGAAGATGTCATCTGTTAAACAAGTATGAAAATTTGGATGGCCTACTGATCTTCACCATGCTACGTAGCCTTTTATACAGAGTATAAATTCTATTATTGTTTTTCAACGGTGTCTTGTAAGCATTGTGTACGAGTTCTGCCTTCTCACTCATTTGAATTTGCAATATTTAACTTTAGAAAATCGCTTAAGTTTTATAAGCAATTCATGATACATATGAATGATGTATGTAAGTGTTCTGCGTAATATAACTCCTAGAAATCCAAAAAAAAAAACCCCATCATAAGAAGCAATTACTGATACTCATGTCCTGTCTGTGCTCACACCTGCATTAGTTGTCATTCCTTGTGTCTTAAAGTGTTTTACCATTTGCATCAAAGAGATTGATTTGTAATATATATAAATAAATAAGTAAAGCTTTTAATTTCAGTCGAGATGCAGTTCTTTTTATCATGCAGTTGGCGTAAAACCTCCGACTACAGCGGGGCCCGTTTACTGCATAGAGCCTGACTTGATTCATGCAAAAATATCTCATCAATTTGTTTGTACAAAACATATTACTGTCGGAAAACAAAAGCTTGTATCTCCATTTTTGTTATTTTGAAAATACTGTTTACACTGTGTCAAAATTTCATGTAAATTGACCAATAGAAATGTTCCAGCATGATTTAGAGTCCAGTAATGTCACATTAACTTACAATAAAATGCAAAATCACATTTTCCTTCTCTTGTAAAGTTACTGTTTGGAGATACAACAGCTGCAGTCTTTCATTTAAAACTATTCAAGCTTGATCCCAGTGAGTTAACAGACACACTAAGCATGTTCGCTTCCTGGCACCCCAGAATCTAGATCAGCTTTGAGGTTGAACAATCAGGTTAATACACTTTGTGGTTATGTAACTGGAACTGAGAGCAACTGTTGGGGTTAAGCTCAAGGGATATAAAAGTGTTACTGAACAAACTACAGAGTGATTTTAGTTACAAAGGGTCACTTAAGTCTGGGATTCTGGGCCTAAACCAACCGCTGAGTTGTCCTGAATATTTATTCTGGAGAAGAGCTCATCAGGAAGGAGACACTGCAGAGCTTATGGTTGACCATGTTGACACATATGCACTTTATAGACTGGTATCTACAAGATCCAAATGCACTCTTTTCTAATTGAGTCAAGCTAAATGCAAAACCTGTATCCCATTTTTTCTGCACATGTTGTGTTCCCATAAACATTTGAAAATGCTGTATAGTGAACCCCTCATCAGAGACACAAAAAGTAACTAAATAGAATAAAGTATAGAAAAATAAGAATAAAATCCTGTGCAACGTTTTGTTATTCACACAGTATTAATAAAACTAAGCTCTTACTATATTTTATTCTTCATACTAATGAGAAAATAATTTCCCTCTGGATTAATACAGTTCTTTCCTATCTTTTCTTATCTTATGTTAAACAATGTAGCATATTAAAAGAGAGACAAAATTCCACAAAGCAGTGTTTCAAGAATACATTTTTGTGTTACGGCCAAACAGCTGTAGGAGCCCTGATATGATGGAACAATTATATTTCTGAAAAATTATATTATATTTATATTATATTACAGAAAATCATTTAATGTCCTGATCTGAGTATCTGAAGTCATTTTTTATGAATTCTCCACGTGTGCAAACACAAGCCACGTTTGTGACGTTAATAGCCATATCGTCCAATCACAGGACGCCCTCCTCCCTCTCACTGGTGTCGTCACAGAACAACACTGTGACGTGTTCCTGTTGTCTGTTAGCAACGAGCTACCCGGCTAGCAAGGAAAACAAAGACGGTCGGGCTGGCTGGATCATCAAAAAACGGACTTTAATCGACATAAAACATATCTAGAGCGAATAAACGAATTATTTAGACTTTCCAGAGTGTTGGTCAAGACAACCAGCCCCCGAATTTTAACCTTTTTTTTATTTTTTAGAATGCTAATTGGCTTTTGCTAGGTTAGCTCGTGAATGAAGTTCCTGGGTTTGGGATACGATGGTTAAATAGGTGTTATTTTCATTTTTATTGTCATTAAAATGTACATGCAAGCTTAAATACAAGTCTTGTTGTTATATTCCACGAACTGGTCTGTTAGTGAGGCTGTCAGGGGCAGAAAGTGAAAGAGAAAGAAACGTTAGCCCGTTGTTTTTTGGGTTGAAGTTGAAAGGGGACAACATGGGAAACTGTCTAAAATCTCCCACCTCGGACGACATCTCTCTTCTCCATGAGTCCCAGTCGGACAGGGCCAGTTATGGAGACGGGGCAGACCCAGACCTGGAGCCTCCTCCACCCTATGAGGTCAGAAAACATTAATATTACACCTTAAACAACTTACAGTGTTCATTTGTTATCGTGGCCTAATATGCCTATTATCTGTTAAATACATAGCATGGACAAAAGTTATTGGACGCATGACCATTCCACCACCAGGGACTTTAATGACCTTGCATTAAAATATATAGGCTTTAATAGGGAGCTGCTCCTCCTTTTTCATCTTTCACTCTTCTTGGAGGGCTTTCCACGAGATTTTTGAGTTTTTGTGGGAATTTTCATAGAGCATATGTGAGGTCAGGCACCGATGTTGGTAAAAAAAAGTCTGGCTCGCAATCTATGTTCCAGTTCATCCCGAAGGTGTTGGGTGGGGTTGAGGTCAGGGCTCTGTGTGGGCCGGTCAGGTTCTTCCACACTGAACTCAATGCAACCACTGGAGCACAGCCATACTGTCCACAAAGTTGAAAGCTTGGCATTGTCCAAAATGTCTTGGTGTGCTGAAGCGTTAAGATTGGCCTTCACTGGAAGTAAGGGGTCTAGCCCAAACCCTGAAAAACAGACATCCCAATACTTTTGTCCACATAGTGTATTTTATAACCTTATTTTTCATTGCAGGCCAGGCTTTGTTTATCTGGGTCCTGAGAGCCAGCAGAAAGTTTTTAGGCCAGCCCCTCTTCTTCTGTTACTGATTGTAAAACACTAGAGATGTGTAATTCAGTAAAGTAGATCCATAAATCTATAATGTGTTTTACAGCATATAATATTTTACTAGTACTGCATAATAGTCATCTATAATATCTGTATGATGTCTTGTAGTAAATAATATTTACTGTCCACATTTGCTGAAGCTGGCAGTAACCTAGTGGGAAGACACTTGCCTGTGAACACAATGACCACAAAGTTGCATGTTCAAACCCCCATTTTCTACCAGTGTGTCATTGAGCAAGACCTTTAGCCCTCAGTTGCGACTAATGATTGTAAGTCACTCTGGATAAGAGCATCAGTCAGAGACCCCCTTTATGCTTTACTATGGATTTTTACTGGAAAAGCTCTGAATAGGATCACCTTGTTAGCTCACTAAATTTGACTCATTTCAGTGTCTAGACATGGTGAAAGGTCTCATCAGAGCCGTCAAATTTCTGTGGCCACATCATAACAAAACATTGTAGCTTACAAACACATGGGCAAAAATAATATTTAGAGTAATTTTGTGATGGAAATTATAACGACGGTTACTATTAAAGGTGACAGTGATTCACCTGTCTAAGCTTTTTGACCGTTACTGTTGCAGTGTCCACACATAATTAGTGGTGGGAAAACAGCCTAGCAGGAATTGTCCTCTGTCCAGCTACTGACAGATTGAATACAAAGGTGCTGCAAAATTATGAATAAAAAATATCTGACCTAACTTACTGTTACAGTAGCACATTTTTGACATGCTCTTATCATGTAGAAAGAAAACATTAAGGGGAATCGCCTTAATCCTCTGTCCTCTCATCTAGTACATGTCGTACTAAGCTATGTCTATGCAACTAACTGGTTGCATTGTCAATTCTCATTCAGTGAGCTTTACAGGAACATAAAAAAAAAAAAAAGTATTAGGGTTTTTGCCAATGTGTCACATGAGACTTCTCATTTTTAAACAAAACAATAGAATTATTGTGAATAGATCTATGATTGTGTAACTTAAATTACTCAACTCAGTGTTAGGTTAGTTTGTGGAATAACTACACAAATTTTCTTCACTTTAGACTAGGGTTGGAAAACTGTGATCCCTTAGGGCTAAAGTTTAGCTTAGTTTGGTGCTTCTCTTACCTGTTATAGGTATTTGAGTAGAAAATCAAACTGTGCTGGAACCTAAACCTCCTGGAATTAAGTTCTCCAGAGCAAGTTCTGTGATATTTTTCCTGCTGGTTGACCTGCTTTGAACGTGTATAGGAGCAGGCCCACATGCCCGTGTACCATCCCACGCCCAGTCAATCATGTCTGGCAAACCAGCTGACTGAGGAGGAGCAGATCCGTATCGCTCAGCGCATTGGCCTCATCCAGCACCTGCCAAGAGGAGTGTTCGACGGTGGCAAAGATGAGAAAAAGATCCGAGAGTGAGTACACTGTAATGTGTCTGAAACACATAAGATATAAAGAACTGTATTGATCCCAAAGGGAAATTATTGTGTCTTTATCATGTTCATTGCAACAAGAAAGAATAAAAGATAAGAAGACAATAGAAATAAATCAAAATATAGTATATAAACAATAGTTCAACATTATTGTAGTAAATAACATTGTAACACTGACATGGATGTGTGTAATATACCACTGATGAGTGTATACTAGTGGTGGGCTGTAGTTACTCCCCTGCACCCATTTCTAGTCCATAAAATACAACTCATTCACCATCCTGTAGACTCATTGTGCCTCATCACGTTCGTCCTCAGGTGTGTCATTTGTATGATGGACTTTGTATATGGGGACCCCATCCGGTTCCTGCCCTGCATGCACATTTACCACATGGACTGCATAGATGACTGGCTTATGCGCTCTTTCACCTGCCCTTCCTGCATGGAACCAGTGGATGCTGCACTTCTCTCCACTTATGAGACCAACTGACCAAACAACATGAAACTGTTCTTTATAGATACTGCCACCCAGCCCTCCACAACAAGATCCATTCATCAAAGAACAGGTAAAGGCCTCCTTGCACAGAGCAAGAAGAAGCCCGGGTTCTTGTAACCGTGCTAACCGGGGCTGTTCTGTGCAATTAAGGATTTAGAACGGAGGTGTTCAGGCCAGTCCTCGAAGATACACAGTCAATACATACACTTTTATCCATATTTCTTACCCACCCAAGCCCAGTAATCAACATTTTATGACAGGAGTCGCCAAATATATCCCCAAAGGGCTGCTGTGGCTACAGGGTTTTATTGCAATCAGTGTCCTGCTGGTTAGGGAGTTGCCCCTGTGTTCGAAGGTTGTGGGCTCAAATCCCAGGGCTGCCAGTGGCGCCACTGAGGTATCCGTCCCCACACACTACTCCCCGGGCGCTGCATCATTGGCTGCCCACTGCTTCACTTGGTGATTGAGTTAAATGCAGAGAAAGAATTTCACACTGTGTCCTGTCCTGTCCTGTCCTCACATGTGACAAAAAAGGACACTTTACACAGAAGCCCACCTAATTTAATTTGCTTAATCAGTTCTTCTCATTATTGAAACAGTTGATTGGTACGAACAGGTGCACTCTTGCATGGCTGGAATAAAACCCTGCGGCCACACTGGTCCTTTGCGGATAGGTTTGGTGTCCCCTGTTGTAGAATATTTGATCACATTGCTTGGGTCTGTTGGGAGCTGAAGTGGATGTGCAGTACTGGTTGACTGGTGCTTCTTCAGGACCAGACTGAAGAACCCTGGCCTAGAGCTTCAGCAGAAGGTTGGTTTTAAGCACTTATGCGCTATTTTGTTACTAGTTACTTGTAGTTACATGATCTTTGAACAGCTTTGTCAGTTTTTCCTCTTCAGTAATTATGCTCAGAAAACCCAAATAACTCTGCTCAATAGATTTGACTTGGTGCTGTGTACACCGTCTCTCATCCCTACTCACTGTTCCTGTTCTTCTCACCTTGGTTGAATGTGATGAGCTCTGTGAAGAATGGCTGTAAAGGTTGCCCAGAGGAACACACACTTTTGCTCAAAGGTGTACATTGATCTCCCATTCACTGCGTAGATTGTATTACAAGTCTAATCTTCAGTCATACTGTAAGGGAATGATTGGTACCAGGGTTGTGTTCAGTACACAAACACATTTTTACAATATATTGCATTTTCCTGATGAATAGAGTGACAAGAATATCATAATCAACAAGTTATACACAGTGTGCATGTTTGCCACAGTTGATGACAATAAGTGACATTTTTAGTATTACTCTCCCTAAACATTCCTAGACATTAGAGTTACTTGAAACAGTCATTTGATCAATGCAAAAGTCTCATTGAATGATTCTAGAGTTGGACACTGACAAATCCTAAATTAATTAGTACAGAAAATTACAGTCTTGCATGTTTAGCTGCTCACGTCCGGTAATGACCCTGGTTTGCAAAAATATTGTGTGCATAGTTTGTGTCCTTGAACGATGGTTGTACACCTCTGATACTCCTGTTACAATCTAAAAAGTACAATGTAACAGACGCAAACTAACACAAAAAAAATCAGTTCTCCGATGCCAGGCAGCTGGAAATCGAAAGTTGACTCCAAATTTTCGGACTCGATTCCACACAGTGACATTCAATTTTTCCCAGAACCGCATCCACTAGTGATGCTGGAGTCTGGCTTTTTTATGATCCAAAGTCACCTGACCTGTTTTGAGACTGAACCCAAACCTGATCTGACCCACAGTGTTTCTGTAAGTTGTTTATAATTGTCAGGTATAATTCTGCTGTGGCACTTTTTGACCTGCCCCACCTGTACCTGTGCAAATTTCGAGTGAGCTGACCTGAACCTGTCTTACAGGTCAAACGTGCATTACATGCAGACACTGTTTTGCTGTCACCGTCTAGATAGCCTGGCCTACAGTCAAAAGTTACCAGCGCAGAACATCTATGTCAGTGTGACATTACCTTTTACTTAAATATGTACTTGAATCACTTTACAATGGGCCCAGTGGGGACAACACTTGCCTTGGCTCTTCATTTTTGGTTCCTGCCAGTGGCATCTTCCCAGTCAGTATTTCCAAAGAGAAATCTGGGGTTACAGTCAAATGAAGAGTTGAGGTGTCACAAATCCAAAGTTTTCATCTGACACGGATATGGATTTTTCAGAGCTGTGTGAATGCAAAAATTTTAACTCAGACCTGAACCACTTTGTGGCCAAGGAACCTTAGTGATATTGGTCAGAATCCGCCAGGAGCTTATGATCTTGATGAAGGCTTTGTGAGTATCGCTCACTCTATTTCAGGGCGCAGGTTTGTTCGCCCTAAAGACAAATGTGGATCATTTACATACACGAATGTGAGCGGTCAAGGTAGAGGGATCCGAATCGATCGATGAGGCTTGTAATGTGAACACAGCCTAACGGTGGCGACCACTTCTAAAAGGGCTCAATTGTGCATGGGGTGGGAGGGTTGAACCAAATAACCACCTGTCTCAAATTTCATTAGAAATGCTTGCACACAAAATAATTACTATATATATACTTAACTTAGAGATTTGCACTTTACACATGATAATTATAAGAATAATGTATTTATGTATAACCTTGCACCTGTTTTATTTTCCTTTTCCTGTACAAATTGTTTCAATAGTTCTGATGATTATGAGGGAATTTATGTTTTGTCAAATGCAAATAGAGCAGGCAATGTTTTGCTTTTGTAATGATCAGAATACCCCAAGAACATCTGAAACAGAGCAGTACTTTACATATTTAAAAGCCCTGTTATTTTTCCTCATTAGTTGAAACAAAACTGTATTCCAAACTGATACTGTTCCCATGGTAGCCTGAGCCATGGTCAATAAACATACGTTGACTATTGAACTTGCTTTTGCTTCCGTCATTTTTATGGTGGCTTTTTACACTGACAAGAAAGTTCAGTATTGACCATGCTGGTTTTCAGAGTCTGCTTTATTCCACGTGGAATGAGTGTTTTGGTAGTTTAGGTTTACTGGAACTACTTCAAATTAGATATTAGTGCTTTTATATTATGTACCAAGTCAGTTTAAATGTCTGTTTATTTTAATTACTACTTAGTAATCTTTTCTGAGAAGAAATATTGAAATCAAGCCAGAAGCGATAAAGTGAAAATGTTATAAAAAAGGTGTGTGTTTTGTTTTTCTGCCCAGCGTTGTTTCCAGCGGACTTTTAGTGATAAAAGTACTTTGTGACGACCTGATGTTCTGCAAAAAAAAAACTGTTGCGACTAGGGATGCACCGATACCGATATCGGGTATCGGCCTCGATACCACATTTTCTAAAGTACTCGTACTCGTTAAAAGTCCCCCGATACCAGGGGCCGATACCAC
>JBBPCW010000010.1:2929361-2950223 GCA_037974425.1 Phenacogrammus interruptus | reverse complement strand
AAGCTTGAAACATTGGGGTGTTCTAAAACTTTTGACCGGTAGTGTATATAATTTAGTTTATCTCTAGAACCACTGAAGGTAGGAAAAAACTGATGTGATTTTCTGTATCAGTAATTTACTTAGTTCTCATCTATTATCAGTAATGTTATTTGTCCTCTTTATTAACAAATCAATCACAAATCCAAGACTGAACAGTATGTCCTCTATCAGTTTGTCCAAATGTGCCTAAATGAAGGCCGGTGCTGCTTTAGTTCCTGCACTAAAGATGTCTGTAGCTCTACTATAAGGATTGTTTCTGATCCAACACCACTCTGGCTGGGGATTATGACCCATACACGGCTGGAACAGCCAACGCTTTGTATTTTTAGACTCCATTGAAAAAAAGACTCTCTTATAATTCTGCTTGTCATAAAAGAAAAAGTTACATAAAACAATTAATTAATGGACTGGTATGAATGAGACATCGTATTACCAACCGTTTTGAACATTTATGTCAAAAACATATCCGTAAATGTTCATCCAGGACACTCGAAGGCAAATTAGTCCTCAAAAACAACTTTTTAGATTTACCACTTATTCACCATATCAACATGACTATAAACACTCAGAAGCCAGGTGGAGGTTCACTGGTGACTTTCGATTGTAAATAAAATGGCCATATAGGCACTGAAACTGAAACTGGAGTAAGTACATTTCTCTACAACAAGCTATTTTATTTCAGACCAATGATTTAGTTTACTTTTCAGCTAACGCAGATCAGTGTAATTTCAGTATAGTATACATGGCAAATGGTCCATTCAGTAGTAAAAAGGAACACTTCATAATTGTGTAAACAGAAGGAGTACTTTGTATGGCATTGGCACTACTTTATTGGATGGAGAAAAACAAGTGGAGGAGCCAGTAAGCGCCTGTATGTTCTGATGATATTGCAAAACAAAGTGAGCCTGAAACTCTTTCTTCATGAAGAATGCCAGCTTCAGCACATGTCTCATAAAAACGTGTGTGAGAACTTCAAATCTGAGGTTAGTGGTATTTTTGGGCTTAGTTTCGCAACTTCACTGGGGCAGTGCAACTCGCGAATGGGGCCTGCGGAGCATAAGGGCGACTGTTGTTCCACAAAAGGAAGGCTTTGCTTTCTTATGAAATTCCTCAACAGATTTATTTGTTTTTTCTGTTTGTTTTTCTGCAGTAACGTGGCCAAACATGGCCATTAAACCACAACTAGCAGGGAAAACTGTACTGAACGGGAGTCTGTAATTTACTACTTTATCTACTTATAAAAAATAACAAAAACAAACAGAAAAAACATCTTGCTGTACTGAAAGGTGTAAATAATACACGTAATGTGGCCAGTATACTATCAATGAATGGGTATACCATACTTAATGAAGTGTGAAAGTACAAGAAAGTGCATATTAATAGTATATTAATGTTAACTTGTTACATTTAATTGTACTTTTACCGTTCAATGTGACCAAATTCATCCTCTTATTTGAAACTGCTATTGTTACTACAGCCATTTCAAACAGATTCGCTCTATATCCACTGGTGCAATATGTAAAATTAAAGTGTTTTGGACTTTCTCATAACTTGCTGCAGTGTTGTATTTGTAATCATTGAATTTTGTCAATGAGGACAATGAAGCAGAGGTACACCTTACAGTTCATGTATGTTTACATCCTTGTCATTTCTCTTGGAAGAAAAATGAACCACTTTTACTCTCTACGTCATGATTGCTTTCTTTCATTTCAGTTTTGAACATTATACTATAGCTGTTTCCTTGTAGGCTCATACAGCATATATAGTCTTAAGCATTATTGAGACTGAATACTTTTACTCAATTACACATCATTAAACTTTCAAAATACATACAAAATCTCAAATGCACTAATATTTTTCTCTTTGTTTCCAATGTTTTTTTTTTAAAATATCAAACCAAATTTGATTTATCAGAACTCACACCACTAGAAAAAAAACTTTAAAAAAATACATGTACTTTTTACTTTCATGTACTTGACTATGGATATATACTTTGGCCTTCACTCGGTTACATTTTAACGCCACAGTTTTATACAGTTCCCATAGTTTCACCTAATTACAACATTTCAGGACGTAGTACACTATACTATATATATGGATCATTAATTACAAATTTCAACAGGTCTGAATCATCAGAGATAAGTTTATGTGAGTTTTGTAGTGTTTTTCATACTGTTTTCAAATCTGTGTTTAGTGTTTCCTGCAGGTACAGTGTTTGTGATGAAGCTAGTTCTATACTACATGATAGTTGGTATAATAATCATATAATAATCATATGCTGAGTGTTTGTGAAGGAACAGTGGTGTCTGACTGACACTGATCATTATATCTATGCCACAGTGTGGCCTGTCTGACTCCACACTGAAAATACTGAAACAGTTACTTGATTGGTGCATAAAAAACGCATGCAAGTCTATTGCAAATCTAATGTTACTCATAATTCATAAAGCTGATGTGACTGAAAGCAGATCTGAAATCAGCATGAAAAACTGGTTTAGAAAAGTGCGCTGTGGTTTCTGATGATTACAAAATAAAATTTGTTGACCTGTGTAATTCAGTCATGAGTCAAATCACCTGATATTGTGTATGTATCACTCATCCTACCAAAGCAGCTCTGACTTATTGAGGCATGGACAAGATGTCTGAGAGTTTGCTGCAGTATCTGACATCAAGACAGTAGCACGGGGTGCCGAAATATGGTCCTGGAGGGCCGGGATTCATCACAGTTTGGTGATTTCCCTGCTCAAACACGCCTGGTATATAACGGTACTCAAATAGGGAACATAGTGTATATTTATTTGTTAGAAAAGAATACTGAATGTATTTTAGCAAATATTAAGAGAGTAATATGCAAACGTAGAAAATAGTGTGTGCAAAAACATCAGACTGGAACACCTGACCATTACACTAACAGGGGTTTTAATGACACTGCATTCAAATACATAGCCTTTGTGTGCTTTGTCTATGTCCCTTTACAGGAATAACAGATTCCACTCTTTTTTTTAATGAGGTCAGGCACTGATGTCAAATCATATCAAAAAGGTCTGGCTCACAATCTCCATTCCAGTTCGTCCCAAAGGTGCTGGATGGGAGGTCAGGGCTCTGTGTGGGCCAGTTCTTCCACACTGAACTCACGCAGTCATGTCTTTATGGAGCTCACTTTGTGCACTGGGACACAGTCATGCAGGAATAGAAAAGGTTCTTCTCCAAACTGGGTCCACAAAGTTGGAAGCATGATGTTGTCCAAAATGTCTTGGTCTGCTGAAGCATTAAGATTGTCCCAAACCCTAAAAAACAGGCATGTGTGTATAATTATATATATATAGTTTCAAGACTAAAAACACGTATCTCCACACATTCCTCATAATTACATAACTCCATACATTATGTTTAGTCAATACAGTTGTAAAATCATAATCTAGAACATAAAAACACAACTAAGCCACAAAAAAGGGAAAACACACACACTATATATATATATATATATATACACACACATATATATATATATACACACATATATATATATATATACACACACACACACACACACACACACATATATATATATATAAAAAATGACCAAAAATGTTTTAAAAAATTCCTTACCTTTATTCCTGTGGTTGGCTTGCCCACTAGAAAGGACATTGCAAGGTGGAAGAGTGTGATATATTGGGAGGAGGAAGCTGGAGAGGCAGGAGAACCAGAAGAGATAGTGGGTCCGGTGAATCAGTATTGCCTGTCGGAGACGGTGAAGCTGATTCTACTTTTATTACAGGTGTTTCATCTTGAGAAGCAGCAGATGTAGAGGGTACAGGCTCCACCTTCTTAAAGATTTGTTCCAGATCAGCCTGGAAGGTTGATGACTTCTTCTCTTCCAAAATCTGCCTGTAGCATTGCAAGGCATGCATAACAGCTCTGTAGACCTTACAGAACCTGTCATCGCTGGGGTCCTCAGCATGAAATTTTGCCAAGCCATCCTCTACCAGAGAAAAACCTTCTGCCAAACCCTGGGTGGTAAATCTCTTGGGTTCTGGGGTTTCTATCTCTTCCTCTTCAATCAGCTGCTTCTCCATCTGAATGAGGTCCTCAGAAGAGAGCTCCTCTTCATGTGAGGCCAGTAGCTCTGTGACATCCTCAGCCTCCACCTCCAAATGAAGACGTTTACCCATGGCCACAACCGTCTCTGTCACAACCTCCACTGACTCCTCAAAGTCATGGAAGTCACACACAAACTGGGGACACAGTTTTTTCCACACACCATTTAAATATGGTCGCCTCACTTCATCCCAGGCAAAAGCAATGTTTTGTACAGCATTGTAAATGGTATAAGACTGCCAAAAGTCTTGGAAAGTCAGGTTCTTGTACTTCTCAGTTGCATTAAGGGCCATAGCAAACGTCCTCCGGAGGTAGTAGGCCTTGAACGAGGCAATGACTCCTTGGTCCATGGGCTGTAAAAGGGTAGTGGTGTTAGGTGGAAGGTAAACCACCTTGACATTAGTGTTAAAGTCACTCAAGTGGGCAGGGTGAGCAGGGGCATTGTCCAGCACTAGCAACACCTTGAAAGGTAGTCCCTTGCTAACACAGTAGTCCTTCACTGCTGGCACGAAATGGCTGGAAAACCACTCCTCAAAAATCTGAGGGGTCACCCATGCCTTCTTGTTAGACCTCCAGATGACAGGCAGTTGACCCTTCCAAATGCCCTGTAATGCCCTTGGATTCTCTGCCTGGTACACCAACAGAGGCTTGAGTTTGAAGTCACCTGCAGCATTTCCCCCAAGAAGCAAAGTCAGTCTCTCCTTGCCAGGTTCATGGCCCGGTGCTGTCTTCTCCTCCTTGCCGATGATCCTTTTAGGCATACGCTTCCAAAAAAGGCCTGTCTCGACAACATTAAACACTTGTTCAGCACAGTAGCTCCCTTCTTTAATGAATTCAGCCAACCTATTAGGAAATTTGCTTGCTGGTTTCTCATCCCCACTAGCAGTTTCACCCTGCACCTTAAGGTTATTTAAGTTGACCCGAGCTTTGAAACGCATGAACCAACCTCTACTAGCCACAAACTCTTCACTCTCACTCCTTTCGCCCTTTTCACCTTTTATTGCCTCAAACAATTGTTTAGCCTTCTCCTGAATCGACACTAGACTAACTGGTATATGCCGCTGATGCTGGTCTTCCAGCCACAAAACTAGCAATCTTTCCATCTCAATCATTATGCCACTTCGCTGTTTAGTAATTACAGTCGATTCCATAGGGCCTAATCCCTTTACATACTCTAGGATGCGGTCTTTATCCTTGATAATTGTTGCTACGGTAGAGCGGCTAAGGCCTAGCACCTGGCCTATGTTCGACACTGATTCTCCTTTTTTTGATCTCTTTACAATGTCTAATTTCACCTCCATCGTGATGGCTTTCCTCTTCTTTGAAGCACTAAAACGTAAAGATTTTCGTTCCGGGGCCATGATAAAGGCCAAAAAGTCGCCAAAGAGCGCGTTGTCTGAAAGTACGACGCTAACGTACCTCGAGACAGTCGTAACCCGACACCCGACACACATGTGGGGGGACAGCCCCTCCCCACGTGTGTGTAAAAGTTTATAATAATAACAACAACAATAATGATAATATGAATAATAAATAAAACAATAATAACACGAATAGTAATAATAAATTAAGTGTTTATTGTGTGTTTATTTAACTTAAAAAATATTTCTGAATATCAATCTGAGGTCTTTTATTGTATAAACTGTCTCCAGGCCCCACATTCTGTCTGCGTCTCTGCAGAGGTCTCTGTAGTCTTGGTCGGGGTGCAGGACGCTGTTGTTCTGAGTATCAACACAGGAGAGATTTTCTCCCGGACCCCGGGCGAGCGTTTATAGAGCAGATCAGACTCGGTGTGGGTGAAGTCTGTCTGAAGATGAACTGCAGCACGAATGTGGTTCAGGTGACCAACGTGTCTCCGAGCACCACGTCCGAGCAGATGAGGACCCTGTTCGGTTTCCTGGGCTCCATCGAGGAGCTCAAACTCTTCCCCCCGGAGTGAGTACCGACCCAAAACACGGTCCTTTTACACCTCAACACGGTTACATATTTATCCTGCATCCTTAATTTTTTCATACAGAGTGAGCTACTCTGTTTTAAATGTGTTTATCTATCTGTTTCTTCCAGACGGAAGAGAGCAGGCCGCGCTTTTTAGCCTAGCCTAGCATGGCCTAGCTTACTATGCTAATAAGCTAGCTGTGTTTTCCTTTATTTCTCAGCGTAGTTATGTAAATTAAACCTTTATGACTTGAAATAAGTAATATAAATCACCGGGTATGTATTCTGTCCCTGTATTCAGATATGAGCTATTTTGAAAGGTGTAAACATTATTTAAATGTTGTGCGGTTAAGTGTATTTACACACGAACCCAGTGTTTCTTCAGATATGCTGCAACTAGTTAGATAAAAATAAACAATAGTAAAACCTTGTCAATGCAAGGGTAATTACATACGAAACATAATTTATTTGACTAATTTGAAATATAAAAATACCTTTTCTGACAGTAAATGCGCAATATAAAATACTGAAAATATTTTGTAGTTAAATATTAATATATGAACATTGTATATACATATTTGAACAAGGGTAGCTGTACATGAAGCAAAATGTATTTTGGTACTTGGCTGTGTAAAACTATTCAGTATTTCTTTAAATATGTTGTATTAAGCTCTAGAATTTCTGTTGATAAAAACATTGTCTTCGTTTAAATAAGCATTAGAACGTACTAGTGCAAAAATAAGCCTGAAGACTGAGCTCTGTGAGAACTGCAAGCAATATGTCATTATTTTTTTACTTTGTATTAGCTACAAAGCATAATGTAAACACTTACTCACTGGTTACTCACTTAATATTTAATGACAGTACACTTAATATTCTTTGCTGACGAAATGTTACAGTATGTTTAATACTTGAGTACTTTTAGCTGCTGTTAGTAACCAATATTAATAAATTTAGGTTTCCTACCTCCTATTCACACTAATGTAGAGTTACTTAGTTTTTACACTTTACCAAACAACAATAGACCAACGTGCATGCAGATATGAAGGCCAAATAATGTGATGTAACTCAATCCTGTTTGTTTCCAGTGACTCGACCATGCCAGTGACGTCTCGAGTGTGCTTCGTGCGATTCCAGGAGCAGGAGTCTGTGGGTGTGGCCCAGCACCTCACCAACACAGTGTTTGTGGACAGAGCTCTAATAGTTGTGCCCTTTGCAGAAGGTTGGTACCTTGATGATATCTGGTTTTCAGATATGTACTGATTCCCTATGGGTGGAATCATTTTTTTATTTAACTTTTGGAGCCAATGTAGTTTCTGTTCTTTTTCACTGATTACTGGCTCTCGTTGCTGCAAGGCAAACTGTTGAGCAGGTAGCGGAGCACAGCTGTGCCACTTAGGTACGGTGGGGCAGCTGGTGCTTGCTTCCAAACAGTAAAATAGTAACTTTAGTTACTCTGTGAACAGGTTTTTAACAGAAACCTGCACACTGACTCGTGCTCCAAATAATACTTACTGTGTGAAGTGACATTTAAATCCATGTTAATCAAAGCCTGTGTCACCATAAAGCAATGCCAGGCAGGTATAGGTGGCTTTTAGAGTATTTCATGGCATCAGTTTATGATTTTGAGTTTAGATCATATTGTAAATTGCTTTGGATAAAAACATCTGTCTACACTCCTTCATTTAAAAATAGATGCTACAAAGCTAAGAGCAAGCTTAGGTTTTCTCAGCTAGTTGTTTGATATTATAATCACTATTTTGTTCCAGAGAAGTGAAATGAAGGGAAATAAGTCAATGCAAAGTGTATTTCTGAAACATTTTGTTTGTAGCACTAGAGCCACTATCTTTAACTGGATCAAACTTCTGCATTCACAGCAGTTGGAGCACCTTTCAGTGCACAGGCATTACTTTTTCAGGCCAAGAAGTCCCCCTTCCTCCACCGCCCCTCCCCTCCTCTTAAAGAAGAGTCCCAGCAGTGTGTTTGCAGGAAAAGCAGAACTACATTGCAACCTTGTTTTTTTCATACACATATAAATATATAACATAAATACAATGCACCTGTGACATCTGTATTCTAATCCTTTGCCAGTAGAATTTCAAAGTCTGAATGCAGATCAAGCCCAAATGCAGAGGAGAGGCTAGACTGTGAATAGGGTTTATAGAGCATCTTCTCAGGCTTAATCAGTGTTTTAGGGGTCTGTACAAGGGGTCTTAGACTGAGACAGAAAACTCAGTAGGGCAGATTAACCTCAGGAGGCAAGTGAATGGTTCATTTTCACAAACCTGATCATGATTTTTTCCCCCACCAGTTCTTCCCCATGTTAGACTGTCTCCTATTAAATTGTTCTCTTGTTTGTTTGTGTGTGGTTTTTGTAGTGGAGAAGGCAAACGCAGAGCCCCCTCCCTGAAGGCTGAAAGTGGTCCTCTCCCTGCCAACAGGCGACTGTAGGCAATTACAAAACGCCAGCCGCCACACCTTTTGCCCCTTCTCTCTTCTTTTCTTTCTTTCTTTCTTTGCTCTCTCTCTGTGTCTCTCTCTATCTCTCTCTATATCTCTAGGTGTAATATGTTAATGTGCATAGTCTAATATGGCACTATGCATATTTACCTAGTTAAGCATTGTAGATCTCTGCCAACCTTTTGTTTGTTTTTTGTTTTTTTTTGTTCAACATTTTACTGTAACTTGTCACAAAAGCTCAGAGGAGGTGTCACCATATGGACTGGTCCAAAAAATGCACGTATGAAACATAATCTTTTTTTTGTTCAATTTTCATATTACAAGTCTACTTAAGTGTACACATTTTGGATGGGATTGGATTCCCATCATTTAGTCTTACTGAGAAAAGGAGAGCCTCAGAAAGAGTAGAGTAATCACATGGGTTAAGCTTTGTCATTTACACTTATGTGGTCATTGCTGGCTGAAATCCACATGATGTAAGAGACAGGTTTGATGTCCTCTCTTTAACAGTGGTCTCTTGTTTTGTTGTTGTGTTTTACAGTTCTTTTTCCCTGGCTCTGCCAGTCCTGTTTACCAGGCCCAGCCGAAAATACAGCCCTACAGTTTTGTCTCCTGCAGCCTTCTTTCTCGTGTTCTTGTTTCAAATGCGTTGTCATGTGTTCTCTCTGTCAAGATTTGTTTACTCCTAACGCAACAATGTGTTGTAATAAGTATAATGTTGGATATTGGTGGAATGTTGAAGTCTCCCTTCCCCCAGAAAAAAAACCTGAGTATGTTTTTAGGGCTTTTGTTGGGACTGAACTATGAAGACATCGATCTTATTGTAACTTTTAAGGTAGTGTTCATGTGTAAGAGCACTTATTCAGCACTAATTATGTGCCGAGTATAGAATATTGTTCCTGTGCGTCATCAGGTAAGGACAGTCCCCAGCAAAAGCCCAGAATTGGACTACGTGTGAGAGAAAAACATGTAGTTAGACCTGTCAGTTTATTCATGATTTTTTTGTGAAGCATATTACTGTTCATAGTCACAATCTCTTACAGTGTTTTTGTGTTGTGTATCTCGATCTTTCTCTGTGTGCTTTTAGCGAAGCTGCCAACGTGAGTCGCTTGTTCATAAAACGTCTATATGAAAAGTTGAAAGCACATCCCCCTTCCGGAGAAGCCACTGTGCTCGCTCACGTTTGGTTCATGACTTAAATAACACGCGTCCAGGTGATCACATCTCGGCAGTACCAACTGCAGTAGTGTGTTTTTTTGCTGACATTACCTCAACGTAGCTTCTCACACAGTGATAAGTGACTTGGACAACTTTTTTGATCAAAAGATACCTAATAAGAGAAAAGAGACGCAGGTGGTAATGACTTGGGGGCAAGTATATTTATTGCTTGAGAAGTTGTCTAATGTTGTTTCCCCTTCTTGAGCATATGTCGAATTATATTTCTCAGAGTTTAATTCCAGCTTTTTTAATCTTAAAGGTGTGATTCCGGATGAGTCGAAGGCTTTGTCACTGCTGGCACCTGCCAATGCTGTTGCTGGGCTTCTTCCAGGAGGAGGGCTGCTGCCAACACCCAACCCTCTAGCATCGGTAACAGTTCATGTATTTGTTTCAATTCACTGTACTTTCTTAAAAGGTGAAGTTAACTTAAGATTAGGGCTGGGAATTTAACGCGTTAATTAGATTAATCACAAAAAAATAATGAGTTAATATTTTTAACGCAATGAATGCGTATAGACGTGACATTACACTTTGTAGAACTGCAGAGGGATTTGCGCTTCCTTTAAGATTAGCTTTTCCTCCATACCCGTTTTGTGTGTGTGTGTGTGCAGACATTGGTTTATGTTCAGTAAGAATTAAAACTGTCATTTGTAACCAGTTGTGATTGTAACCAGTGTCGTTGGTTTGTGTTAAATAAGTTACAACTGTCATATACTGTAACCTAATTCATAGGTTTGTGTTCAGTCAGTGCTGTCATGACCATTGTAGCCTAAGGTATGGGCTTGTATTCAATAATAAGTGGTTAAAACTGCTTCTTGTAATGTCTATGTATGTGCGATTAATTAGATTAATTAATCGCCACACCATGTAATTAATTAGATCAAAATTTTAATCGCTTGACAGCACTAAAGATATTACAGCTCTAAGGAATAACAGAGTAAATTTTGTATTACTGACTAAATGGGAAGGTTGGCAGTCTAAAATTTATACTGGTGATGAATAATAATAAAAAAAAACTTGTATGCTTGAATTGTTTGGGCATATATGAAGTGTTTTAGATGTTCGATGTGTAATGTGTATTGACTAATGTTGCTTAGAAAAAATCTGCTTGTTCTATAGATGGCAGGTGTTCCCATGGCTGGTCTTGGTGGTCCTGCCATGTTACCAGGAGCTGGCATGAATCCTCAGGTGAATACTAATGATTTATGTATGCACAGAACATTGTGAATGTTATCATTGGCTGCTTTAAGTCTGTATCTGCCTCTGCTTTTGTCATGCGCTAATTGAGTTTTTATGTGTTTCACAGGCTCTTTCTGCTGAACAACTTCTGAAGTTAATGTCATCTGTGGATCCTAAGTGAGTTTTTGCTTTTACTTTTACTGAATCACTTTTGGTTCATTCCGTTTGTTGATTGGAAATGAACAAGTAAATGTTCTAATGTTCTAGGTCTAATTTGCCAGCATAGAAACCAGCAGAATCTGAGACTGAGTTTTTTTTTTCTCATCTATTACAGAATGAATCCAATGGCTGCCACTATGGGCCTGAAGGCAGATGCTTCCAGCAAAGAAATTGAGGAAGCTATGAAAAGAGTTCGAGAGGCCCAGTCCCTGATCTCTGCTGCGATTGAACCTGGGAGTAAGTAGATCAGTTCAGTGTACATTTACCTTGGCATTCAGCAGCTAACATACTGATTAATTTTATTGGACCATGTGTTTTGGTTTAAAAATGCCTATTTTTATAGTGTAAACCCTAAATATGTATTCAAATATGCTCCCAGAACACTTATGTCATTTTAGACACTGTTTAATGCATTACCCTTAAAAAAATGTAACGGTAAACCCGTATCTACCGTTTAATTTAAATTCCTTGCTGAGATCTGCAACTCAAAAGAATTGGGACACTGCAGCGAGGTGAAGGGTTTTTGGATAATAAACCTGATTTACTTGGGCTAAGAATATAAATGAGTGCTCGTTCAAAAGATCTCCTGGAGATCTACCGAAGTGTGGAGTTTGAAGTGTCTGAGTTATTTCCCCGCCGAGATATGCAACTCGGAAGGTTGCGGGACAAAAGTATTGGGACACCGCGGCAAGGTGAACGGTTCCCCTTGTGTGAAAACCAGAGAAAATATATTGCCACAAAAAAGGCGGAGGATATTTGCAGTTTCCGTGATAATGTGTGTAACTGTATCCGTGACTCCAGATCCCTGTAAAACTGGGGGTTTACTGTATATGCAAGTCAGAATTATATAATGAAGATTTCCAGGTTACATTGTGATGGCATGCTAACATTGATGTGTCCCCTCCACCCCAGATAAAAAAGACAGCAAACGAAACAAGCATTCCCGCTCCAGATCCAGGTCTAGATCCAGACGGAGGAGATCACGTTCCCGCTCTCGACATAGGTACGTGCTTCCTGTAATGTGTACATTACATTTGATCACATTCCGTTTAAACCTGGACAAAGAATGTGTTTCTGTTAGACACATAATCTGATCAGTTGTGTTCAAGTTTTTGGTCCTGGATTCTGTAATTTGTAGCTAAATGAACTGTTGATGAAATTGTGTTACACTAAAGATTCAAATCAGTGATTATAAACCCTGGATTCAAGGGAAACTGAAAGGTCTGCATCTGTAGACCTCTGGATCTCACACAGTTCTGTGTATTAATGCAGATTCAAGAAATGTGTACTTTTTTACACATATTTAAGACCTTAAACATTCTAGTTTTTAAAATGAAGGACTTGTAATTCTATTATAATATAAATCTAATTCCTTTGTTTTAACATTAGGATATGTGTCATATGACCTACAATCCTTCACTTGAGGATTTCTGTACTCTCTCTCCTATCCAGTCTGTTTTGCCAGCCTTTCTTCCAATATGGAGTTGAATCTGTGCTATCTCTAAAGGACTTATAAAAGTTGATCTTAGAACAGCATTTTTACAATGTTGTTTATTCCGTAGGAGGTCCAACAGCAGGTCCCGGAGGCGTTCCCGCTCAAGGAGCCGCCGCCGCTCCAGAAGCCCCAGGAAGAGGAGGTCTCGCTCCAGAGACAGGGGCCGACGCTCCGCCAGCAAATCCAGGTCAGTGACTCACGGCTTCCTTATGCCCAGCTGTGAGGACCTTTTTGGACACAACACTCTTTACAAATAAAGTGATCGGAAAGATACCACTCAAGAACAACTGTGAAATAACCCTGTGGAAGAAATGAATAGAAAGAGGGTTCAGTAGGGACGTATTTAGTTTCTCTTGTGTATGTGTGTAGCCTCTTTTAGTCAGAATGTTCATTTTTGGCTGTTAGAACTGATTGTTTACTAATCTGTACAAGAGATTCAGCCCAAACCTACTTTGTCATTCTGAAGTACTTGTATGACTCGATGAGGTGAAAATGGCAAGGGTGTGATTATTACACCCATTTTTCAACACGTACTCAGTTGAAATGACTGTTAATGACACTCAATTCTCTTTAAGTTGGCTTCTGAAAGTACTTTCATTATTTCAAAAGGCTGCTTAATGTGCTTGCCAGACAGCGCTTCAGTCAACTTGAGGGAATTAAGTGTACAAGTGTCCAAGAGCTCTCTTGGATTTTGTATTCCTGTGCTGTTAAATCGGGGGGAGACCTCAGAAGGCAATTGTCTGTCAGAATAGTCTGACACATACATACACTTCCCGGTGGAAAATCAGCCATGCTGTTTGAGTTAGTACCAGGCTGAGGCTGCATAAACTGAAGCATATTTGCTCGGGATGCACAGTGATATTGGACTGGTATTTCAAATGTTGATGCAGTTTACATTTTGGAAGGGTCATGTAATATTTTTTTGTATTGGCATAAGCAGATAGCTACTAGAAAAACAGTGACATCAGTCTTGCACATCTGTGCATCCCAGGTGTTTAGCTGATTTACATGGACCACGGCTGAGCTCTTGCTGTTTTTCACTGAAATAAATAAACTATGCAGCACAAATGAACCTATTGGCATCACTGCTACCATTCCACCATGCTAAAAAAAAAATCAGTCAGAGAGCATGAAAAGGGCCTCATGAAGATGATTCTGTTTCATTCTCAGGGATAGAAAGAAAGAGGAAAAAGACAAGAAACGCTCTAAAACGCCCCCAAAGAGCTACAGCACCGCCAGGAGATCTAGAAGCACAAGCCGGTAAATGTTAACCTTAACCACCTTTTCCATTCTCTGACCAGGAGATTCATGCTGTAGTTACTTGCACACCTAGACTTAACCAGAAACCAAATCCATCCATTTATCCATGCATCCATATTTCCATCATGCTATCTGTTCATTCACATTTTCTTTTGTGTGAAATGCATACCTTCATTTGCATGTAATTGCTTCTGTCTTCAAATACGCTGTTAGTGTACGTTTGTGTAGATTTTTTTTTTGTCTTAAATGTGTAAATTGATTAATCATTAATTCAAATGAGTCAAACCTTTTATTTCATTGTTCAAACTCAGGATTTCATTGCACAGAAGGTTGACTGCAGTAAAGAGGTGTATATTGTCTGTAGGTTGCATGTTATTCTGAAGGGTCTGCATCTTGGCTGTTCATTGATCCGCAGTTTTTCCACCTTCCCCTGTACTCACTTTAATTTAGTGTCAGTTGTGCAAGTTGCACTTGATGTTTTTCAGGTTTCTCTTTGAGAAGGTCACTTCATAGAGTATTCCACATAACTGGCTTTTCATGTTATTAATTTGTAATGTATTCATTCATGTTCTTTAGTAGTATTTTTTAAAATTAATTTAATTAATGTCTTCGTATTCCAGGCGACGCAAGAGGAGCATTAGCCGATCTCCCCGAAGATCCCCGAAGAGGAGAGGGTCCAGGACACCATCACCAAGGAGGTGAGTTTTACTCACATCAGAGGAGTAATTTTTAATTTAAAAATCTTCATAAACTAAACTTTACTTTTTTTTTTTAACTAAAGGCTACAAGTGCTTGTTTTGATAAATGTCCTAAAAGCTCTAAAAATGTTCCTGCAGACACAAGAAGGAGAAAAAGAGGGATCGCGAGAGAGAGAAGGACAGAGAGCGTGACCGGGACAGGAGATCGGAGAGAGAGCGCAGCCGCGATGAGACAGAACGCTCTTCCAGTAAAAAAAAGAAGAGCAAGGACAAAGAGAGAGAAAGGACATCTGACAGCGAGAAACGAGATGTGAAGGTACTAGAAGAACCTGAGTGTTTTAGTGGACACAGTCACACATATCCTTCATGGAACAGTCTACGTACTAAAGATGAGGACATGAGCACAGTGGTTCTAAAATCATGCCTGCTGAATGGCTAGATTTATGTAACCAGGCAGAGGACGGTTTAAGGACCGTTTCATTCAAATGGTTCTAAATCTAGTTAAGTCTTGAACCCTTTTAAGGCTGTCATTCAAGAATTTGTATCAATGTCGTGGCATCTGTATAAAACCGTACAGTTGCTATATTAAACTTGGCTGTTTTTAATGAATTGCACATGTGATCTAACTTTCACACTCTGTCCTCAGGTCACTCGCGACTACGATGAAGAAGAGCAAGGCTACGACAGCGAGAAGGAGCGGGAGATGAAGGATTCTGAAGATTCCGGCTCCTCTCCTGCACGTTACGTGGACGACAGCGAGGGCAAACGCAGCCCAAAGCAGTCGAAGCAAAACGGAGATGACCACCACGAAGAGCAAGACATGGAAGTGAGTGACTGAGGCCCTAAAACAGAATGAACACTGCGTTGGAGGAAAATTTGGGTTTAATTCTGCCATCATGGCTATGTATCTTCTTTAATAACCTCAATTTAATGTTAAACTTTTACCCTCCCTTCTCACCCCGTGCTGTTCTAGAGTAACTGAAGTGGGTTCAAACAGTTTTGGAACACAAATAGGCCGCATTTTCTTTCCCTCGTTCAACTGCATAAATATATTTCCTGTGTATTTGCCTTACAAAAGGGAAAGAAGCCGTGTTTGTTTTTGGTTCTAACTGGTTAGACATCACACTCTGATATTTTTTTTTTTTTTTTGGTCCTCCTATTACCAATACTGTTTATTTTACATGTTTCTCTGTCAACCAAATGGACTGAGTTGCGCTTTTTGTGTGGTTCAGTTTTTTTCAGGCTCACTTTTAATAACAGAACATGGATTCAGTGTCACAAAAGTGTATTGTTTGTGTTGGAAAACATTTTTGCCCTATTCATCTGTTTTGATACCGATTTGGAACTTAGGTCGTTTTAAATAGTGGGTTCATGATCTGTATATGATTAGTGCTTTATATCCTTAGATATCATATCCTGTAGTTGGTCATCCTTAAATTTAAGTGTCAAGTGAAATTTTTATACTGTAAATAAACTCACTTGAGTGGGAAAGTGCCTTGTTTTGTCTTTTTCTTCTTCTTCCATTTATAATTTTCTGGGAAGCAATTCAGCGTAGCATTAAATCTCATTCCGATGTGATCGAGTCACATCTAAGTATGCTGAATGTTCAAATGATACACAAGTGAGCGGCTTTATCTATACTGTAACAGTAGAATATAGATAATTGAATACACTAAGCTTTCTTCGGATTTTTAAATTTGGTTTTCTTCAAAAATGTACTGACTAATTTAATGTTCTAGGACTGATACACTTGCTACATCAGATTATATGCTTATTGCTCATTTTGTCTTCCTTTAAACTATAAAGAATTAGTAATTCAACACTACTTACTGTCCTTCAGCTTGTCTTGAGTTTAATTCTGTTACATCTCTACATCATTTCAAGCATTGCACTATAAAAAAAAATCCTGCCAGCACATTCATTTCATATATAATGATAAAAGGGAGACTTCTAGTGAGACAAACAATTCCAGATTTGCTGTACAGCATTTTTCTTGTACCTCACCTACATTAGCAACTTTTAGGAAGACATTTTAGGTCACAGTCTTTTCAAAACAACCTTTGCATCAATCTATTCAGAATAACAATGTAATTATTCAGAAAATTCAAACATTTATAACATAAGACTGTACAAAAATGCAACTAGGAAGAAAGTACATGACACATTCACCTGTGATAGCATTTATTTCTTTATGGTGCTCTGTAGGACCTGGAACCAGTTTCTTTTTCCCGCAAATCCAGCTTCCAACACACAGCAGAGCCACATGCTTCATTCTCAGGTGTGTTGGAAACATGGACTGGATTTTCTGTCTGATAGGAAAATACTGTGGCCTGTGTGCCAACTGTACACTTGGTGGTAGTTATTTTTTTACATTGTTTTTACATTAGTATTTGTATTTTCTATGGTGCAAAACATGGATTAGAGAGAAAAAAATGAATGTTGCTAAACAGTGATAAAACTGTAAAATTCATTAATAGACATACTTTTTACAAGACAATGACTCACACAGTGAAGGATATGCAATATATACATATAAAAGAAACATGTTAACAGTGAGCTGTAGTGCTGGTATGGTTTCTTTACTCAAGCTACAGGATCTTCCCAGGTTATTAAAAAACACAAAGCTACATGTAGTTCTGACAGCAGCATGTGAACGACAGTAAATTAAAGTACACTGAAAAGAAACTGAGGCGTGAAATTAATTTAAGTGTTAAGAGGGAATTTTTATACATAATTTAGTGGCTGGGCTGTAAAAAGACATTCAGAGTGGTTCGATATGAAGTGGTTCATTCCTGGCTTTTATATGTTAGTATTCTTCAATTTTGAAAATCTGGGGAAGAAATATTTCTTTGGAGACTGTCTTGCCTCACAGCATCCTACTTGTACCCCTCCGGCATTCATGGATTTTAAAAAACTACCATAAAACCATCTTGAGCATCAAGCAACACAACCATTTTGTGTAAACCTTCAGTGAAGGAGATTTTAAACAGGTATTAAATGCTCCAGACGTCTGGTTCCATTCACTGTGAACAAGCCTTTCACAGTAAACCACTCTGAAGGACTTGGACTATATAATGTAATTCTGCAGAAACATCTCTCTGAGAATCATACAGCAGTTCTCGCGTCAAAGTCAGCTAATCACAATTCTACTTTCATTTGACAGTAATGTGGTCTTACAGGTGTGAGAAAAAATGACCGAGCATCTGCTACATATTCACAGTGGAACACAAAAACGCAACATAATATGCAAACATGGAAAGCAGGGTAACTATGTATCTACTTCCAAGGTTAAAACTGAACTAAATAAGCCCAAAGAAACCGAGAAGAATTCCCTCTAGTCAGAATGCCCTCGACTTTTTTGCTGGTTTCACTGCTTCAGTAGCTGAACAGCTTCTTAAAGGACACTCTGACCAAATACAGTGATGCCAATCAGTGCATAGCTCTACAGATTTGGCCGTAAGGTGGCGATATACCTACACTAATGTCAGTACCGTATTCATTTTGGTTATTGCTTTTTAGAGGAGTAATTCAAAATGACAGAAGCTTAAAGAACGAGGCTCTTTTTTTATAGGAAAATGGACGCTCGACATTTGACTTAAAAAAAAAAAAAAAAAGGAATTGTAACTGTGGGTACCCTTCATGTCCATGGAATATTTTTGAGGATTTGTCATAGCATGTGTATAGATGCATTTGTCATCTATATATGTATTTATATCTAGATTCTTGCATGTTTAAAACTAGAATATACGACAGACTATTATTGTTTACACTAAATTATGTTTGCCAAATTGACGAAAGTGTTGCTATTGTAATTCTGCATCTGTTAGCATAGATTTGCTTGTTATGATGGCAGCTGTTAAGGGGTGGGATATGTTAGACAGCAAATGGACAGTCAGTTCTTGAAGCTGACATGCTGGAAGCAGAAAAAATGGGAAGACATGGAACTGAGTGGGTCGTCCTGATATGTCCTGGTCTACCAGGGACAGGTAGGTGGCTAAGGCTCACTGGGGGAGCGAAAGCTAGCCCATCCGGTCCAATTCCACAGATCTACTGTAGCACAAACTGTTAAAAAAGGTAATGTTGGATATGATAATGTGGTCAGACCGGTCAGAGAACCCATACGAACCCCTGTCCACTGCTGGAAGTATATACTATGTATTGGCATGTGAGCATCAGAACTGGACCATGGACCAACTGATAGTGGTAACCTGGTCTGATGAATAGTATTTTCTAATGTGGACGTCGGATGCTTACCTGGGGAGGAGATGGCACCAGGAGGGCCTGAACTGAAGCCCCAGCTCTAATAATCAATATATACATCTCTTGGTCCAGAGGCAAGAATCCTACTCACTAGGCCTCCACCACCCCACTGTGATCATGATTATGTGTAAATGAAAATGTATCACAGAAATATCCCCTGAACATAAAACGTATCCACGATTTTAGAATGCCTCAAAGCTGAGCTCGGCTCCTAAATCTTCCTACTGACTCTAGACTTGATAATTAACGTATTAATTCAACTCAACTTCACATGATGTATGTATGCAACAAACAGCGCAGTTGTTTCCCCCAATAATCCTGACCAAAAACACGCAGCAGCAGATCGAGGAGCTACAAAAAAGGCAGTTCTGTAGAACTTCGTACAATATTGCAGACACACAATATGCTCGGACTCCTGCGAGTACTGAGGGTTTTCTATGGCTGGTGAGTAGACGCAATCCTGCAGCTAAAGGTCCTGAGCTTTAGAACGGTAGAACACTATCTCCTCTATTGGCCACTAGAGGGAGATCTCGATGAATCATCAGAGCATAGTTTATGTTCCATTTCCTCACAACACACACCATACACACACGCACCATACACACATGCATGCATACATACATCCATAGTTCACAGTATCACAGAAGCAAATGTCAAAAACAAAAAGCTGTTTCACCACAAATGACTGAGGTTAGGAGGTCTATCCCTTTTTTTTGTATCAAGATACTACATGAAAACAAATGATGGTGTAGTTTGTGGTGAGAGATCCTTGTATGCCTTGTCTCAGGGGGCAGATCCGCAGTCCTGCAGTTCTTAATGCAGATTCTCAGATGCTTAACAGCGGCCTTAAATTCAATAAATTCAATTTTGAGTTAATTTACAGTAACCTGACCGCCAATGCCGAGGTATTCAGGAGATGAAAATATGTTTTTTCTTCTCTAAAACCAATAATAATTTATTTTACACAATCATTATGCAGCCTTATCCATTAAACAGCTGTTTTTGTTACCGACGTCCACATCAGTAATATTGGACGCTGATGTGTTATTAGTTTGTAATTGATATACACTAAGCTTTTAGTGTAGATTGAGCCACTGTAGACACAAATTAGCTCATTTTAGTGCATGAACGTAAAATAATTTCTCTGGGTGTAACGTGCAGCCGGCATGCTGCAGGTCTGTCCCAAATGCATGCTTTCAAAACTAGCACCCTTGAGGTATCTGGTACTGCAGGTGGTGGATGTGCAGAGCAGCCGCAGGACTCAGGTGCCGCCTGGGACAAGCTTGTACGGCTGTTTGATTCCAGAAACTTTGGAGTCGACTCCATACAAACATCTTCTTAATTCCAAAAATCATGGTACAGAGAAGGAGATCTGACCCACAAAGTAAATGTGCCCTATTAAATAAATACTACACTATGACTGATGGTTTTCAGTTCTTTCCCCAATCAAGGTAGGTGGTTCTAATTGAGTCACGTGCCAATAAAAGATTACTTGCAATACTGCAGGTGGGTAGATGTTTCTGCACTGGTTAAGTTACTTTTTTGTACATTTGAGCAAACTATACACCATATGGACAAAGGTATTGGGACACACCAGTTTTTCAGAGTTTGGGTTCAGCCCCTTACTTCCAGTGAAGTTCAATCTTCAGCAGACCAAGACATTTTGGACAACGCCATGCTTCCAACTTTGGGGAGCCAGTTTGGGGAAGAACCTTTTCTATTCCAGCAGGACTGTGCTCCAGTGCACAAAGCGAGCTCCATAAAGACATGCTGGAGGAGTTCAGTGTGGAAGAACTTGACTGATTCACTTGACTGAGTCCTCAAACCCATTCAAACACCTTTGGGGTGAACTGGGGAGGTGATGGCGTAGTGGGTAGGATACTTGCCTCTAGACCAAGAGGTCATGGGTTCGAATCCTACCTTGAGCACACCACCACTGGGTTCCTGAGCAAGACCCTTAACCCCAAGTTGCTCCAGGGAGACTGCCCCCTGTAGGTAGGG